>JAVIAB010000073.1:7047474-7157474 GCA_032433765.1 Megaustenia siamemsis
AAGGTCAACAACAGAAATGATAAATAAATGTCGAGATCGAGAGTTGTTGAGAGACATGATCACCTACGCCAGCAGTTGTAATACTTGATGATGATGATTGTATAGATTAGTACAAAAACATTTGAAGAGATACAAATCTATATCGTTGTTTTGAAAGCACTATTCATTATTTTATGAAGTTTATTATCTTATTCAATTATTTAAGAGCAATCATTAGTGTAACTCTGGATTTGCGATAGCTCAACCGTTAGTGAACTGTACTACAAAGGACGAGAGGTCGACTTAGACCCTGATCGACGGCTCTTGGGTCCACCCAACCTGGATGGGTACCGGATATTATCAGGAAAAGCAAAGCGGCAGGGGCGTGATACCGACCACATTACCCCAAAAATCATGTGCCGAAGGTCTGTGAAAATTATGGTCACTAGCACCATTTTCCCCATACACCATTTAGCGTGACGGGATTCTTGATTTACTTTACTGTTGTACTCTATCAGACTTCATTAATATTCCAAACCTCGTCTATGTTCACACAAGACTCCAGCCAAGTACCCAAAGGTCGGAACGTCGGTATTTGGAAAGTAAAGCAAAGTTTACCTAACGCCTTTAGGGGAATATATTTTTAGTGCTCAATTTTGTCAATGGCCAGTGTTATATATATGCCAAATAAAGTCTCACAGATTTACATAATTATTATATTTGTGACATTTTATGTTTGAGACTTTATCCAAGGAAGCAGTAGATTTTCTTTTTGTTGGCCAGCTTTCACCTCTTATAGCCTAGAGACTAGGAACTGAATTTTGCGCGTTAATCCGTTTTTCCCTGGCAGACGTGTGTACAGGGGTCCCTCGCCGCACAGGCAGATAACTCCGTCTTCAAATACACTCATATTTTTTTTTCCGTCCATGAGTCACTGACATTTCAAGACGAGCCTCGCTGCTGAGACCAGGGCTGGTTGTGCCATAGAGAGAAATCACAAATCCCAACTATTGAAGCCGGGATTTGAATTCACATCCTCTCTGTTTCAAAGCCAGCGTCTTACCTCGAGACTAACCAGTCCCGTGGTAGATATTTTGATCTTTACGATGTTAAACTAACATGTTTTTAACATGCGCAACGTGAAACGCAAGCTACGATTAATAGTCCGACTCCGTATGGATTAGGCACATTATGCGATCAACCCTGGAATCAAGTAAGTGAAGTATAACATTTCGCTTCAGCTTTTGATGAGAGTCCTCACAACGAGCGCTATGACAACAACGAATGAAGCACACAAGGAAAGTAACAACGAATGAAGCACACAAGGAAAGTAACAACGAATGAAGCACACAAGGAAAGTGGCAAATGTTCAGTCTAAATAATGTTTCAAGTTCCCAGTAGAAACGAACAGCTGTCTTCACTCGTTACATCTGCGATCTCTCTTGGTTGCTTGCAAAAAATTGTTTTCATTGACAGATGAAAGATAAAAGCAAGCACTTCGAGACAGATGATATCGCTCAGTGTGAGGCGTTGTAGTATTTGAATAATATTACAGGTCACGTGGATCGGTTAGTAATATATCTTGTAGGCATTTTTGGAATAATAAGTCCTATATTATCCTTCATTGCTGACTTTTGATGATGACAGGAATTGATCGAGAAAGTGAGCTATCACATGAGAGGAATACTATCAACACAACATCACATATATCACAATTAATTAAACGACTAACTCACAATTGTTTGTACAGTATCTAGATAAAGCATCATTATCCTGTCTACATGGCGTGAAGGTAACATTCCCAATCTGCAATGGAGTTAATGTTCATTCTACAAGTTTATGATAAGTTATCCAGCGTTGTCGACTGATGATCTTGATGCAGAAAGCTCCGTTAATGTGCCTTACTCACCTTCTGTTCTAAAGCTTCTAAATTATAACTGAACTATCATCATCATCAAGTACCGGACCTGCTGGCGTAGGTGATTATGTCTCTTCACAACTTTCGATTGCGGCAGCTATTTATCATTTCTGTTGTTGACCGTCTGCCACGCCATTTTCTTAAGCTATTATTTTTTCTCTTTGCTTCCCTCTATCTCTTCGTCCCTCAATTTTTCCAGTTGTTACAATATATTCCAGTTGTTCTCTTCTCATTACATGGCCAAAAAATGATGACTGTTTCTTCCTAATATTGGAAATTAGCTCTTTTGTTGCTTTGACCTCTCTCAGATCATCTTCACTACTCTTATTAGCTGTCCATGGTACTCTCAACATTCTTCTGTAAAACCACATTTCTACAGACTCCAGTGATTTTTTTGTCTGTTGTCCTATTGCCCATGATTCGCATCCATATGTTAAGACTGGCTCTATGTAACATTTAAGAACCCTTTTTCTTGCTTCTATTGTCAAAAATGGATTGCATTGTATCTTCCTCATTTTTTGGAAAGCTGAACTATACCCTCTCCTAAAATATATAACAATCGCTAATTCCGTTGCTCTCTCTGTAACTCTTGATTATTCAATCAAATTCATGACTGGCTGTAGCCAGCAATCCTAAATAGACTGCTTGTTATCTCGCTCTCTGAAAATCTGTAGGAAATCTGTCAACAGTGTTAAGTGAGAGTCTCTGAACATCTGTAGGAAATCTGTCAACAGTGTTAAGTGAGAGTCTCTGAACATCTGTAGGAAATCTGTCAACAGTGTTAAGTGAGAGTCTCTGAACATCTGTAGGAAATCTGTCAACAGTGTTAAGTGAGAGTCTCTGAACATCTGTAGGAAATCTGTCAACAGTGTTAAGTGAGAGTCTCTGAACATCTGTAGGAAATCTGTCAACAGTGTTAAGTACTCCGAGAGTCTCTGAACATCTGTAGGAAATCTGTCAACAGTGTTAAGTACTCCGAGAGTCTCTGAACATCTGTAGGAAATCTGTCAACAGTGTTAAGTACTCCGAGAGTCTCTGAACATCTGTAGGAAATCTGTCAACAGTGTTAAGTACTCCGAGAGTCTCTGAACATCTGTAGGAAATCTGTCAACAGTGTTAAGTGAGAGTCTCTGAACATCTGTAGGAAATCTGTCAACAGTGTTAAGTACTCCGAGAGTCTCTGAACATCTGTAGGAAATCTGTCAACAGTGTTAAGTACTCCGAGAGTCTCTGAACATCTGTAGGAAATCTGTCAACAGTGTTAAGTACTCCGAGAGTCTCTGAACATCTGTAGGAAATCTGTCAACAGTGTTAAGTGAGAGTCTCTGAACATCTGTAGGAAATCTGTCAACAGTGTTAAGTACTCCGAGAGTCTCTGAACATCTGTAGGAAATCTGTCAACAGTGTTAAGTACTCCGAGAGTCTCTGAACATCTGTAGGAAATCTGTCAACAGTGTTAAGTACTCCGAGAGTCTCTGAACATCTGTAGGAAATCTGTCAACAGTGTTAAGTACTCCGAGAGTCTCTGAACATCTGTAGGAAATCTGTCAACAGTGTTAAGTACTCCGAGAGTCTCTGAACATCTGTAGGAAATCTGTCAACAGTGTTAAGTACTCCGAGAGTCTCTGAACATCTGTAGGAAATCTGTCAACAGTGTTAAGTACTCCGAGAGTCTCTGAACATCTGTAGGAAATCTGTCAACAGTGTTAAGTGAGAGTCTCTGAACATCTGTAGGAAATCTGTCAACAGTGTTAAGTACTCCGAGAGTCTCTGAACATCTGTAGGAAATCTGTCAACAGTGTTAAGTACTCCGAGAGTCTCTGAACATCTGTAGGAAATCTGTCAACAGTGTTAAGTACTCCGAGAGTCTCTGAACATCTGTAGGAAATCTGTCAACAGTGTTAAGTACTCCGAGAGTCTCTGAACATCTCTTCACTGTTTCTCTCTCTCTCAAGTCCACGGTTAACCTGCAATAATCACAACTGCTGGGGAGCCGCGATAGTTTAGTGGATAGTGATCTGGACTTCAAAGGACAAGAGGTTGGGTTCGATCCTGATTGACGGCTTCCGGGTTCACCCAGCCTTAAATGGGTATCGGATTTTATCTGGGAAAGTAAAGCGACACGGGCTTAATACCGACCACCGAAACAATTCGGAGGAAAGGTATGTTTACAGCACTCGAAAAAAGTTACAAATAATCAACAACAGAAAAAAAAATATATATGCTTCGGACCATATATTGTGCTTTGTTTTTTTTTCTGTTGTTGATTATTTGTCATTTTTTCCGAGTGCTGTAAACATACCTCTCCTCTGAATTGATTCGCTGATTATTGCCTCGGAAGTTTTCCTCTTTAATAATATTCATTGATTATTATTTGTTTCCTGTCTAATACCGACCACATTACCGTCAAAAATCATGTAATGAAGGTCAACATTATAGCTACTATAGTCCGTTCAGAATCGTTTGCCGAGATGTTATGATTTATAATTCAAAAAGTTCTTGATGATTTCACATGATTTTTGGCATACGGTGTTAAAATGTCCATGTCACGAGAACATATGTGTTACTCGATGTCTAGCTATAACGGTTTTCTTAAAGCGGCGAATTCCTTTGATCTTTGCCCATGTAACTATTATTTTGACCCTAATCAAAATGTTTTACAGTAATCTAGTGCAACGATGACCCATAGGCGTGTCCATAAAATTTTACTGGGTGGCAAGTATACAAATTTTAAATTATATATAGAACTTTTGTTCGTAGAGTCAATTTGATATAGTTCCATGCTCTTGGTGTGAGTTTCCCAAATGTTGTCGCTGCCTTTCAAATACGTACATTTAGTTCCTCATCTAAGGAAAGTGTGGCTGTAATAGTGGATCCAAAATAGCTGAACTTCTGTACTGACTCAAGCAGGCTTCCATTCAAAGTAATGGTTGTTGGTTTGCTTATAACATATTTTTGATTGCTTGGGTGGTCTTGAACAATAAACTGTTTAACAAATCAACTAGGAAATTTTGCAAATCAAACTATTTATCTGTAGACTTAATCAGAGTAATGATCATTCAGAATCAGACGAGTCAAATAGGTCGATTACTGCTTTCGGCTGAACAATCAACAAACCATCCTTTTTCCAATATTCCTCTTCTTGTCGTAACACATGATCCTCACATTTTACCCAGTAGTCTTTATTTATATTTGATAGAGCCTGATTTGTAAGTGTCTCAACATCGCATAATTTGAAAGTTTTATTTGTATATGCTACGTGTCCTTTAACTTTTGCCCAAACTAGTTCTATAGGATTTAAGTGTGCATGATATGGAGGTAGTGTCAAACATCTATGGCCATGTTCTTGAATTAACTTGTCTATTTTAAATATCTTTGTACGTTGTGTCTGTTTTACAAGGCTAAGCAATTCGGGTTTCAAGTAGCTGTCGTTAACTTGTATGTGTTCTTTTATGAGCCACGTTTTGATTGCATCTTTTGTACTTGATGATGTTGGGATTCTATCTTCTACGTTAACTACGTTATGGTATGAAGCATTGTCCATTATCAGACAAGAAGGTCGATCTAATATTGGAAGGATACTTTTCTCGATCCAGTCTTTAAATATGTACCCATTCATTTCGGAGTGGTAGTCTCTATTGTCTATGGATTTTGAAATGAAAACGAGATGAGCATTCTGCAACAACCCATTATGTCTGCTACCTGCATGTGCAACTATCAAACGTTGCCCTTTACTGCTTGGTACTGATCTTTTAATACTTCCATCTGCTAACTGCCATTCCTTTTCATTTGTATGATGAGCGTTGATCCAAGTTTCATCTAAATAAACAATATCATAATCATTTTCGCGCATTTCCTTCACTTCACGTGTGGCCGTATTTCTCAATGATTTTGTCAACATGGTACACCTTTTTCTTATTCGTATTCTTCACAAGTTGTAACAATTCGGGTTTTAAATATGTGTCGTCAAATTTGACATTTTCATTCGCAAGCCATGTCCTAATTTGCTCTTTTGTATTTGATGCAGTAGGCACTTTGTCCCATCTTGAATTCCCTAAGGAAGTGCTGATATAGTAAAACAGTAACCTTTTGCATAGTTATAAATTTGCATTTCAAACTCATTGTAATTTAGATATAAATGTTGGTATTTAAAGTCAACAAATTGTCTACTGAGTCTTCACAAAATTAATAAAGATACGCCTTCACTTAGGTAATTAATGCCCAGGCCGTGGTGCGTCATGTCGTTCAATAACAATTCAGTTTTGTGCACGGGATTTTCCTGAACTTAGTGTTTCTGCAATAGCCAAACTATTTTACGTGAACGACCGCACCAAATTAATGTATATATCCTAAAATGGTGTCAAATTCGAACAGGGTGAATTTAATATAGCCTAAAGAAGAAAACTTTTAAACTAGATCAAATTTCTCAGAGCAAAAAATATTTCTATAACGACATCAATATTATAAGATTACATGCAAAAGTTGAAAGCAAAATAACAAACGGTTATCACGTAAAGCTAATTCAAGTGTGGTTATGAATTTCTGAACGGACTATAACACCGTATTCCCTATACCTCACGTGGCATGACGGAGCTCTTTACTTTTTTAAATCACAACTGTTCAGGACAAGAGACGGGGGCTGGTGACTTAAGTTGTGGTCCGAGGACGTCAGTCTAAAACTGGTCCCTCTTTCTCTCTCCAACATCCGTGGAAAGACTGTCTAAAGTCTCTGTACACGAGCTTTTTGTTTTATAATAAGTCCTGCCCATTTCACTAAGAATTCTAGGAAACTTGAGTACAATCAAATCTTCATTTTGTTAGGGTTTACCTAATAACTCTTTCATCATCATCATCATCATCATCAGCATCATCATCATCGAGTGCCTTCTCAGCAACGAAGGTTGTCTACCATGGAGCGCCATTCTTCATGGAGTGCCATGTTTCTGCACCATATAGGAATATTGAGAAGATGTAACATCTTCTCAATATTCCTATATGGTGCAGAAACATGGACATTAGACAAGAAAACATAACAGAGAATTGAAGCCTTTGAAATGTGGATATATAGAAGAATAGGTAAAATTGGATGGAAGAAAAAGAAAACAAACGATGAAGTCTTAAAACAACTAAAAATGAAAAGAGAACTACTAATACCTCTTTAGTTCCCATTAACTATTATATAGCCTTAATATCATTTTCCTGATATTTATCCACCACATATCTATCATTCTCTATTACCTGGATTCAAACCTTGTTTAGTTTCAAATGAGACTTGCTTTGAAAGTGGATTTGTGGTTATGTTGTACTTGCTGCACTTCAGATAAAACATCTTCCCTGGAAATACTCAATTCGGTCTCTACGGACGAGAGAATTGCACGGTCCTACAGCGTTGGCACTGTCAGGGGAAATTTTCGCTTTAGGATCTCTGTTTCCTTCTCACTTTTCATTTAAACGGTGGTACGTTCGGTTCTTAAGCCCGTTACATCAATTCTAGGCCGAATATTTTCATATTCCGGGTAAGGGTTTAGGACTCTGTGTCTAAAGCTCATGCTTCTATGTTTATTCATTCTTATTGTCGATAAATTTATATTTGGACTGTTTACTTTATTACAAGGGCCACCTTAAATTTGAGCAACATATTACACATTATGAGCAAAAAAAGATATTGGGCACCTGGTATTTAGAGCAATGAAAACAGACTTTTGATACCAGATGCTTAGAGCAATGAAAACAGACTTTGGATACCAGATGTTTAGAGCAATGAAAACAGACTTTGGATGCCAGATGTTTAGAGCAATGGAGATCACGGGCACTAATTATTTAGACTAATCAAGATCATAAGCTTCTCAAATAAAATGAAGATCACGGGCATCACATGATTAAAGTAATTAAGAACATAAAGAGATAATTCAAGAAGTTATTGGTCAGCACGATAGTCTACTCTAACCTTTTGTGTATCAAGAGACAAAAGCCGAGACGTTAAAGTCATCTTCCAAATGATCCATTATGACAGATCTACAGATATGCTTCAATTTCAGATTGAACAGAGACTATGTTAATCATGCTATATGCTCTCGTTTAGGGCTGGCATTATGTTAAGGTAATATTCCAAATTCCCGGCATGCATTTAAAAGTTATATTTCAGATCTTCAAGTCTAGCGACAATATTTTAAGTTATATACCAGACCTTTAAGCACGGCATGTATTCTAAGGTTATGTTCCAGATCTTCTTCAAGTATTTGAAGGTTATATATATATATAACAGATTTAAAAAAAAGTGTATAAGGTTACATAACATATCTTCAAGTTTGGGTAGTAATTGAAGGTTATATAACAGATCTTCAGGTTTAACAAATATTTTAAAGCCATATTACAGATCTTTAAGTTTGGCAAGTAATTTAAGATTATATAACAGATCTTTAAATTCGGCAAATAATTTAAGATTATATAACAGATCTTTAAGTTCGGCAAGTAATTTAAGATTATGTAACAGATCTTTAAGTTCGGCAAGTAGTTTAAGATTATATAACAGATCTTTAAGTTCGGCAAGTAATTTAAGATTATATAACAGATCTTTAAGTTCGGCAAGTAATTTAAGATTATGTAACAACATTTCAAGTTTGGCAAGTAATTTAAGATTGTATAACATACTTTCAAGTCTGGCAAGTAATGTAAAGTTATGTAACAGATCTTCATTTCTAGCAGATACTTTCTTACAAGAAGTGTGACTGGGAGTAAGTGTCAGGGTAGAGACAACATCGAGGAAGGTATCGATTTCTTCAGCTCACAGACTGTCACAGCGAGAGGCAGGGAAAAACTGACAAGAAAATGGTATTGTTGGATGGTGACTACTGTATACATGTGCACCTCTCACAGGATGGCGACAAGGAAGCTGAGGATAATCCACACGTCAAAACAATGATCGAACATGGCGCCACGAGGGACGAATGCAGGAAAGGATTCTCAGTGGGAAAGAACACAACACGGTAAATCAATGCAGGACAGGAACACACAATAGACGAATACTTCCATAGTTGCTGGAACGGAATGGGAGTCAGCTGAGAAGATATGGGAATACCCCGACTACGATGACGTCAATTCAAACTAAACACTAAAGAATACACGCCGCATTATGTGATGAAATAGAGATATTCTAAAATAAATTAGAAAATATCGATTCCCTCAGCGCTGCAACATTATCACTTGTGTGATTATATATATATATCTACACAAATAGGAATTTGTCTTTAACACAGATCATTGCGCACATTATTTTATTGCCGAATTGAGGCATATTGCCAGCCACTGGCTGCGTTGCTGATATATTCACATCAAACTATATTTTTAACTGTTTTGCTATAAACACGTGAGAGGGTACTGTAAAGATAAACGTGTCACAATTATCACATTGAATGGCGACTCAAGGGTAATGTTGATTACCGCCACATTTTCATAACTGGGTGCTGAAACATCGAAAAAGCTGACGATCGACACAATCTCCATACTGAGAGTCAACACATTATCTACACTGAGAGCGAACACGATATCTACACTGAGAGTGAACACGATATATACACTAAGAGTGAACACGATATCTACACTGAGAGTGAACACGATATCTACACTAAGAGTGAACACGATATCTACACTGAGAGTGAACACGATATCTACACTGAGAGTGAACACGATATCTACACTAAGAGTGAACACGTTATTCTACACTAAGCGTGAACACGATATCTGCAGTGAGAGTGAACACGATATACACACTAAGAGTGAACACGATATCTACATTGAGAGTGAACACGATACCTACATTGAGAGTGGACACGATATCTACACTGAGCGTGAAACGATATCTACACTGAGAGTGAACACGATATCTACACTGAGAATGAACACGATACCTACACTGAGAGTGAATACGATATCTACACTGAGAGTGAACACGTTATCTACACTGAGAGTGAACACGTTATCTACACTGAGAATGAACACGATATCTACACTGAGAGTGAACACGTTATCTACACTGAGAATGAACACGATATCTACACTGAGAGTGAAACGATATCTACACTGAGAGTGAACACGATACCTACACTGAGAGTGAACACGATATCTACATTGAGAGTGAACACGATATCTGCACTGATAGATTAAAAATAGTAAGAACAAAATGGTGGCATGATGACTAAATGTAAGACTGACACAATATCCATGTTGGTCTGTCTAAATATTTACACTGAGTCGATGCAGTTTCTGAACTAAATGTCTTTACTGCAAGTCGATGTAGTTACTCAACTAAATGTCTTTACTGCAAGTCGATGTAGTTACTCAACTAAATATCTTTACTGCAAGTCGATGTAGTTACTCAACTAAATGTCTTTACTACAAGTCGATGCTGTTACACAACTAAATGTCTTTACTACAAGTCGATGTTGTTACTCAACTAAATGTCTTTACTGCAAGTCGATGTTGTTACTCAACTAAATGTCTTTACTGCAAGTCGATATAGTTACTCAACTAAATGTCTTTACTACAAGTCGATGTTGTTACTCAACTAAATGTCTTTACTACAAGTCGATGTTGTTACTCAACTAAATGTCTTTACTACAAGTCGATGTTGTTACTCAACTAAATGTCTTTACTACAAGTCGATGTTGTTACTCAACTAAATGTTTTTATTATAAGTCGATGTTGTTACTCAACTAAATGTCTTTACTGCAAGTCGATGTTGTTACTCAACTAAATGTCTTTACTGCAAGTCGATATAGTTACTCAACTAAATGTCTTTACTACAAGTCGATGTTGTTACTCAACTAAATGTCTTTACTACAAGTCGATGTTGTTACTCAACTAAATGTCTTTACTACAAGTCGATGTTGTTACTCAACTAAATTTCTTTACTACAAGTCGATGTTGTTACTCAACTAAATGTCTTTACTACAAGTCGATGTTGTTACTCAACTAAATGTTTTTACTACAAGTCGATGTTGTTACTCAACTAAATGTCTTTACTACAAGTCGATGTTGTTACTTAACTAAATGTCTTTACTACAAGTCGATGTTGTACTCAACTAAATGTCTTTACTGCAAGTCTATATAGTTACTCAACTAAATGTCTTTACTACAAGTCGATGTTGTTACTCAACTAAATGTCTTTACTACAAGTCGATGTTGTTACTCAACTAAATGTCTTTACTACAAGTCGATGTTGTTACTCAACTAAATGTCTTTACTACAAGTCGATGTAGTTACTCAACTAAATGTCTTTACTGCAAGTCGATATAGTTACTAAACTAAATGTCTTTACTGCAAGTCGATATAGTTACTCAACTAAATGTCTTTACTACAAGTCGAGGTTGTTACTCAACTAAATGTCTTTACTACAGGTCGATATATTTACTCAACTAAATGTCTTTACTACAAGTCGATATAGTTACTCAACTAAATGTCTTTACTACAAGTCGATGTAGTTACTCAACTAAATGATGAGAAAGTCCAGATGTTTAATTTAGTCGACAGGTCATCCTCATTGCACATCAGACAGGCTCCTAAGTACTCAGATTTCTCGGAGTATATCCTCCAACGTGTAGCGACTAACGACATCGGTGTTGTGTTGGTTGACAAGACTTCTTTAGATTCCTGTGTAGCGCTCTCGTCTAACAATTCCCATCTAGACGTGATATTCGTGAAGTCTGTTCATGGCTGCTGATTCAGGGTTCATTTATCCTCTGTTCTTTTTGGAAGAGGTATCCACTACACAGAACAATACACGGACGTTAATCTGGCCCGATGGAAGAATATGTGTTGTATATACTCGTCAAACGTGTAAGGGTTGAAGAGGAGAGGAAACTCAGTAACCAAAATGCTGAGTTTTTTTTAATGATGTATTGGGCCTAAAATAAGGATGCTGCATTTTCATGTAGACCGCGTTACAAACAAAAGTATGCATATTTAACGCTCACTTAGGAAAGGACAATAAAGTGGGTTGGGTTATTTTTGAGTAAAGCCAGCACAAAAATATTTATCAACAACACCTGATAAATGACAAATTAAGGAGAGGAAACCTCTTGATGCTTAAAAGCAAATGAGGCAGAAAAGAAGTAGAAGAAAGGAGAGAAAAATCCTCTAACACACAAAAAGCCATATATTTTCCATTTTTGATAAGTGATCTCAGTTTCGATAAAATGTCACCTATGTTAAGAAAATATAAAGTCTCGATGGATACAAACTCGTTTACAAGACACCAATATAACTACGATATTGTTCACAGAAGTAAGTCAATGTCAAGGGATCGCCGGGTTAATGCCATCAAATAAATAAAGAAGATGAAATGTTACTAATAATGTCAGCGTTACCTGAATCTAAATCTTCAGAACTATTTTAGTTTTTTTACACACACACATCACAAACACACACACACACACACGCACGCACACACACACACACGCACGCACGCACGCGCACACACACACACACACATATGATTTAGGTACATATTTAGTTTATATATTCATTTATGTATGTGTCCTAAACATTACATTTCAATATTATGGTACTACGTTAATATTTAAGATGATGACATTGTGTGTATGTATGCATGTATGTAATTTTTTATGTATGTATTTATTTATTTATGTTGATATATATATATATATATATATATATATATATATATATATATATATAATGGAAGTGTTGGTTCCTGCGGGACGCATCAGGGGCAGACTAAGAAGAAGGTGATTTCAAGACATCAAGGAATCCTTGAACATGACAATAGTAGAAGTAGGAGACCTGGCTAGAGATAGGGTTTCTTTTTGACGGGTTGAGGGGCTGTGGTGACTGCAACGCACTACAAAGGACATGCGACCTGATGATATACATACATATATATATATATATAAGATACACTTCATTGTATGATATTTAACTGTTTAACAACAATTTTGCCAATATAATCTAGCATATTGTGCATTGACATAAACTACGAATATACATAACATCTTTTTTATATCGGTATATGGTATCTCTAACGATAGTAGAGCATGCATAACGTTTCCTGTGTTTGTGTACAAATTGTGCTCTAATAATGTTGATTACTTCTCTGTGTACATGATCAGCGCAGTATGTTGTGTCGGAGACTCTAACATAACAAAATGGATCTGTAACATTTCAATTACGAAACCGAGGCTGCGATATACCTTAACGCAGGTAGCTGGAAGCAGATACATTTATCTCCATATTGTTATTTTCTCACATTCAGCAGATGCACTATTCTTGTATGCTCAATAACTCAATAACTCAATAACTCAAATAACTCAAAATAATTCAATAACTCAAATAACTATTTGTGTATGCTCATCCATCTGTGTCTGTGTGTTCTCTCATATTATTTTATTCAAAATCTGGACTTCCGGTTCCAAGATGACGGTTTGTGTTCAACTGATCGCTGCAGAATTTGCGTTTGGAGACATATTAATTTCAGCTCTCTAATGTAGATCGCTGCTTTAAAGTCAAGCGGATAGTTCACTTAACGGATTTTCGCCAGTGCTACGGAGTTCGTGCACCTGGCAGCGATAGTTTTTTTTGGTGACTCTATTTTTCTGGCGATGTGAATATAACCTTTCTCCGTTATCAAGTCATTTTGCGTTTTACGTAATGATATTTTAGGCTGTTCATTGATCGCCGTTGGATTTGCTCGGCGTCGATTACATTCAGCTCCTTCCTGTAGATCGTTGTTCCAAATCAATCGGAGGTTCCACTTTAAGCATTCTACGCAGATGCTACGGTGTTCGTGCATCTGGATGCGGTACTTAGAGTAAATCAAGCGCTGTGGATGCATCCATTATCAACAACACTGCGAGTGCCACGATATAATGATGGACGATCTGATATACCAGACCCCATCGAGCACTAGAAAAGAAAGACGAGATGCTACCTATTTAGATTCTCTTCATGAATCTGCAGCCTTCGTGCGACTCTTGGACCTTCATGTCAGTCAAGAGGGATGTTCATTAATTTGATTCCCCCTCTTAATTTGCACCTGTCGGTGTGTATTTTTGTCTCCACTCATATTCATCTTTGTAAGACACAAACACCTAGAAAAGGAATATGTGTTTCTACACACTGCAACATATGACATGACTGCGACGTAATTTTAACTATACTGCTTTAAACTTTGCATATTAAGATCAGAAAAGGACAACTTCAGACACATGTAAATAGATACCTGATCGTCTGTTTCTTAAAATGTTGACATTTTAAAAATGATCTGTTTGTCATCTCGTTTAGACCCTCTGCCCGTCATAGCCAGTCTGTGTGTGTATCCACTGGCTTTTATCTTTATTTTCGCTATTCTTTGTCACGTCACTCACAGCCGTCATTATTGCTTCCCCTGGTCTGACAGTTTCCACTGAACTAGAAAAACTAATCAGGCTCGTCCTAGTGACAGGAAATGCTAAATGACAGGTCTCATTCGGGAAATCAAATGTTTGTCTCGTGGCCACATATGGCCACAGGTCGAGGAACCCTTCCTCCTTCCTTTAGTTGACCTCTTCTCCTTCAACGTAAAAGATAGCCACCCAAATATCGATATTATGCTTTTCAGTTTAATAAATAATTATTCTTGCGGTACTTAAATTCGGTTAGCTCGGTAGAGTTCTGCCCTACCAAAGGTGGAGTAAGAAGTCTCCTTTCCTCCGCTAGTCTTCGGGACACCCTTGGGCAAGGTGAAGCTCCCGTTTAGCCCCCCTATCAGGGTTACGTGAAGCCATTGGAGCAGGTGGTGTTGTGGGAGCAGCCGACAAGTTGTGTCGGTTATGGTCCCCACGCCGCGATGGCAGGCAGAGGATCTCATGTATAGAGACACTGGTTGCGATCTCCGACTAGTACAGTCACTGCCAAGAAGGAAAGGAATGGCAAACTACCTTCTTATATTGCCTAGTACAATCATGACAAAACACAACTTAATATCTACAGCTAACGACATTAATGGGGTCTCCACAGCCACCTCGTCCGGTAAGGAGCGTCATGTGCTACAGGTGACACTCGATCGTCATCAAGCTCTGTATGCAAGATTAAAAAAATAAAAATAGAGACACTAGCAATAGGAACTTGGAACATTAGATCAGCATTCCAAGTTGGTAAACTAGAAAACATCAGTCAAGAAATAAAGAGAATGAAATTGAACATCTTGGGACTATGTAAAATGAGATGGACAGGAGCAGGATTATTACAACGTGACAGTGGAAATATAATTTACTCTGGGGGAAACACACACGAAAGAGGGATAGGCATAATGTTAGATATAGAAAGAAGCAAAACAGTAAAATTTTTTGGCCAGTATCAGACAGAATTCTGCTGCTAGTAAAATTGGGAGGTAGACCAATGGATATCAACATAATTCAAGTGTATGCACCAACAAGTAATAGCGAAGAAGAAGCCATTGACACTTTTTACGAGCTAGAGATGACCATGAAACAGTGTAAATCCCAAGAACTTTTATATTAGGGGAGTTCAATGGAGCCGCGATAGCTCAGTTAGTGAACTGGACTACAAAGGACAAGAGGTAGGGTTCGATCCCAGCCGACGGCTTCTGAGTTCACCCAGCCTTAAATGGGGACCGGATTTTTTCTGGGAAAGTAAAGCGGCACGGGCGTAATACCGACCACATTACCCCAAAATCATGTGCCGAAGGTCTGTAAAATTTATGGTCACCAAAACCATATTCCCTATACGCCAATTGGCGTGACGGGGGTACATTTTTTTAAAGGGCATTTCAATGCATAGGTAGGAACAGCTAAAGTGCAAAATATGACTGGAGAACATGGCCTTGGAGATATGAATGATAGAGGGGATAGATTGATAAATTGGGCAAGGGTACATGAAATGATTATAGGTAACACCTTGTTCAAACAATACTCTAGGCGACTATGGACATGGCAAAGCCCAGACAAAAAAGTACACAATCAAATTGATTTTATACTGGTACAGGGAAGATTCAGGAATGGGCTATCATCTGTTAAAACAAGGTCAGGAGCAAATTGCAATAGTGACCATGTACCAGTAGTTGGAAAGATAAGAATATAACTGCGGAAGACACAGAAATCCCCAAGAAATATAAAATTGGAGCTAGATATGCTTAGAGTAGATAGACAGATGAGTGATAAGTACAGAACGATAGTACAAAATAGATATAATGCTATTGAGAAATACAGAACATCGAGGAATAGTGGGAAATGCTCAAACAATTGATTCAACAAACATCAAAAGAAGTAATACAAGTTACTAATAGAATAGAAAAAAAGGAATGGATGACAGAAGAAATATTAGAGCTAATAGACGAAAGACGAAAACATAAGAAAGAAGAACGGACATACAAAATATTGCACAAAGAGATCCAAAACAAATGCTGAGTAGCAAAAGGTTGGTTAAAGCAGAAATGTGAAGAAATGGAAAAACAACAAAATAAAGACTCAAAATTTATGCACAATCAGTTAAATGAATTTTTTTTTTAACCCCCGTCACGCCAAGTGGCGTATAGGGAAATGTGGTGTTAGTGACCCTATAATTTACATACATTTCAGCACATGATTTTGGGGTAATGTGGTCGGTATTACGCCCGTGCTGCTTTACTTTCCCAGAAAAAAATCCGGTACCCATTTAAGGCTGGGTGAACCCGGAAGCCGTCGGTTGGGATCGAACCCTACCCCTTGTCCTTTGTAGTCCAGTTCACTAACCACTGAGCTATCGCGGCTAGTTAAATGAATTAACAGGAAGAAAAGAAGTCAAAGTTTCAGGATGTGTGAAACCAAAAGAAGGAAATATAATAGTAGGACAGGAGAAGACAATGGAAAGATGGACAGAACATATTAGTCAACATTATGATGATGAAAGACCAGAGCTAAACAATTCAAACAAAGACACAGGAACACCAGTAATGCAGAGTGAAGTGGAGGACGCAATACAACACATGAAAAGAGGCAAAGCTCCAGGTCCCGACAATATATCAATCGAAGAGATCAATGCATTAGGAGAGCTGGGAGTACAAGTCATAACAAAATTACTCAATGACATATATAACACTAGACACATACCCGAAGATCTACTAAAATATATCTTTGTAGATACCGAAGAAGTCAGGCGCCACTGATTGTGAAGACCATCGCAATATTAGTCTCATGTGCCATATAACGAAAATATTATTAATTGCAAAAGTTGCAATCCATTTTTGACAACAGAAACAAGAAAAAGAGTTCTTAAATGTTATGTTGAGCCAGTCTTAACATATGGATGTGAATCATGGACAATGGGACAAGAGATAAAAAAATCACTGGAGTCTGTAGAAATGTGGTTTTACAGAAGAATGTTGAGAATACCATGGACAGCAAAGAAGAGTAATAAAGATATCCTGAAAGAGGCCAAAGCAAAAATAGAGCTACATTTCCAATATTAGGAAGAAACAATCATTTTTTGGCCAAGTAATGAGAAGAGAACAACTTGAATATATTGTAACAACTGGAAAAATTTAGGGACGAAGAGATAGAGGGAAGCAAAGAGAGAAAATACTAGACAGCTTAAGAGAATGGCTTGGCAGAAGGTCAACAACAGAAATGGTAAAGAAATGTCGAAATCGAAAGTTGTGGAGAGATATGGTCACCTACGCCAGTAGGCCCGGTACTTGCTGATGATGATGACATTAATCTCAACTCTGTTGACCGTACTATTTCCCTTGTTTCTTGCTCTATTCTGTTTTAGAGAGAGCCAGTCCCTAATTTAGCTATAAGCTAACTAAGCTGTTGTTTAAGCTGCATAAATATTTTCAGAATTTATTTTTGGGACTACACTTTTTCTTTACCAGTAAATGATTTCAATTATTGTACGACCTTCTGGAGTTTATTCTTAAAAGCGGATGACATCACAGTTTTATTTAGGTCAGGGTCTCATAAAGTCTAAATGCGGGACTAATTACCGTCTCTACCAGCCGTGTTTCTGTCACAAATCATTAGTTTTATCTTGATCTCTTGACAAACAAATTATGTCAAATAACAGACACACGCACATACGGACAGAGAAGAAGAAAATAAAAAGAGACAAACGTAGATTTTTTTTCCCGAAAAATAAATTATCCCCATTAACTGCCATGACCGCCATGCTACATATCATGTTTAAATATTAACAACCCAGCGTGAAAGTGTAATGAATGGTAGTCAACGACCTAGCTTTACACACAATATCAATTAAATATTCAGACAGTAATTAGTTTCTATCACCTCGCCTCAACAGCTAGCACATATGGTTCAATTAAAACGCAATATGTTGCCCATTGCCAGCACGACATTTTTTTATTAATCCCAAAGCAATAAGAATATTTCTAAAACTTTATTTTATTTTTCTTGACATTTAGAATATGATCTATAATCGGATTGCACTTAAGATATGCTAATAAATTGTATGAACGCTATGTCGATACTTGATTTTTACCAAAAATAGAGAAGTCAAGGCTGTGTGATTTATTAGGAAAATATTACTTTACTCCGAAATCTGTCAGAAAAAGGCCACACACAAAAATAGTGAGAAATGAGGAGGGATATCTTTTGAAATGGTAAGAAATATTTGCTCTTTCTCTCTCTGTTTTCTACTTCTTTCCTTACTCATTTGCCTTTCAGCGTCGAGAGGAGATAAATGTACGGCCTGTTGCTCTTCTGTTCGCCTCTGCTGCTGTTATTTTTCCTTGTGTTTGTAATATTCCATCAATTCATGTTTTTCGTTGTCGACCCTTGGATCTGGTGTTCACGCAACGTTTATTGAAGGCTCGTTGTGCATTTCGATCTCTCTGCCGTATCACGTCACCAAACCATTTTTATCTGTTGTTTCTTTACGTATTTTATGGCGGGGATTATTCCTATCTTGTTTCACAATTCTTTATTCCTGATATTATCTGTCATTCTGTTTTGCTGTTATTCTGTACGTGCATGTGTTTATTGACTATTTATTATCTAATAAATTTCCTGCGTCAAGATGTACATGTAGACTTTGAGTACAACAAGAATCACGCAAACACAAAAATGAATATATAGATCTGTACGGAGCACGTTCTTGGAGAATTGCTGACATATCAAATTCTGGAACACACTCGAGAATTATGTACACACATCTCTACAAAGAGGGAATGTTATGCGGACATATGTTACACTGTAGTTATAAAAGAAACAATTACTGGATAAGCGTATATGTTATTGGTTTGGGTTTGCTATCTATTTTACAGAAGTAAACCATCCTCAATATGTAGACATCAAGCATGGACATTCAGTTTGTAAAGAATAAATTCAATAACTCTGAGACGAAACAAAGCTGTTAAGTTAGTAATTGCAGTTGTTAGTGTACATGAGGGATTAGAAGATGAATAACATATAGATCTGTATGTAAGGAATGAGATATTAATTGTATCAGATCTGTATGTATGGGATGAGATGTTGATTGTATCAGATCTGTATGTATGGGATGAGATGTTGATTGTATCAGATCTGTATGTATGGGATGAGATGTTGATTGTATCAGATCTGTATGTAAGGAATGAGATATTGATTGTATCAGATCTGTATGTAAGGAATGATATATTGATTGTATCAGATCTGTATGTATGGGATGAGATGTTGATTGTATCAGATCTGTATGTAAGGAATGAGATATTGATTGTATCAGATCTGTATGTATGGGATGAGATGTTGATTGTATCAGATATGTATGTAAGGAATGAGATATTAATTGTATCAGATCTGTATGTATGGGATAAGATGTTGATTGTATCAGATCTGTATGTAAGGAATGAGATATTAATTGTATCAGATCTGTATGTATGGGATGAGATGTTGATTGTTCAGATCTGTATGTAAGGAATGAGATATTAATTGTAACAGATCTGTATGTAAGGAATGAGGTATTGATTGTATCAGATCTGTATGTAAAGATTGAGATACTAATAATATGAGGTCTGTATGTAGGGAATCAGATACTAATTGTTTCAGTTCTATATGTAGGCAATGACACATTGTTTCATTACACTATTTAGGGTGTAGCTATCCTGTGCTGTTTTCCTCGCTATATTTGCTGGATGGTTTACACGAAAAATAAATAATTTTTGAGAAGGAGTACAGGAAGAATGAACACACAAATATGGCTAAGAAAGAAGTGGGAATAAAGAGCTGCATAACTTGAGATTAAAGAAAACGTGACTTGGAATCAGGAATAAGGAACATTCTGGACGCTCTTTGAATGGGGCACAGTTATAGAGAAAGAGGAAACAAATACGACACTATAAAAACGAAAAGGCCAATCAATAGAAATACAATGGCGGATATAAATGGAGATAAAGTAAACAAATATGAATAACAATTCCCTTGAAGATATTCATTGTTGGCACATCCATAGAATAATGGAAAGGAAAGGGCGAATAGGCTACTCCAAGATTGAATATGAAAGTTTGCAAAATAAAAATGTAATTTTTAGGAAATAAATTGGTTCTTCATTTTATTTCGAGTGTCAAGTTAAAATGATCTTTACTGTTCGAAAATAAACAAGGGGGATATTTATTTAAAAAATGGTACAGAAAGAAGAGTAATGAAAATGTTCTGAAAGAGGTCAAAGCAAAAAGAGAGCTAATTTCCAATATTAGGAAGAAACATTCATAATTTTTTGGCTGTGTAATGAGAAGAGAACAACTGGAATATATTGTAACAACTGGAAAAATTGAGGGACGAAGAGATAGAGGGAAGCAAAAAGAAAAAAATACCAGACAGCTTAAGAGAATGGCTTGGCAGAAGGTCAACGACAGAAATGATAAATAACTGTCGAGATCGAAAGTTGTGGAGAGACCAACGCCAGCAGGCCCGGTACTTGATGACGATGATGGTACGGAAAAGCCAGACTAACATAAAGATAAGACAAACTACAATCCGTCGGCAAAAGCATTCATGAGGTATAGCAATTAAACACTGTACACATTAAAAACAAAAAAAAACAATCCAGAAAACACACATATACAGCTAAATGGGAATAATTATATGCAGCATAAGTTGCTAGCGAGTAGAGGATGTCATCGTGAAAGTGAGGCGAGCGAGACCGGACAAACTTTGCCTTGTTACAACATAAGAAGTCTGGATATCATGCAAACGTCTGCTCATGTCAGCGGTTATAACGATGTCAAAGCATCCCATTTAGGTGTGATCATTGTACTTACTTTACTTCTATCTTGTTATCTTACATTGAACTAGACAAACTTTCAACATTCGAGACATCACGATTACAATTAAACAGATTTTAGCTTCCCACATATAATTGGAAAAACGCAATTTTTAATTTCAGAAATTAAGTTTAGATTTGGACAATTGATGACAAATGACCGTTTCTAATAAAGTAATCTTATGTTGATAATATTATCGTGTATTCTTGTTAAGCAGCAATGTCTTTCAGAAGCCTTGAAAAGTTGTGGAAATCAAAACTCATTAGCACAAACACAAAACTTAGGCTATTCAAATCAAATGTACTATCAACCCTTACGTATGCGTGTGAAAGCTGGAAAACAACAAGAGATATAGAAACAAAGTTGAACGCATTCGAAAATAAATGTCTAAGGAAAATACTTGGTATAGAATGGAACGAATTCAAAACAAACGAGGAAATTAGAGAAATCGCCAATCAACCACTAATATCTTCAGTAATAAAGAAAAGACGATGGTCATACGTTGGACATGTGATGAGAAGAGATAATAATCGAATAGCAAAGCAAGCCTCATATGGAAACAACAGGTAAAAGAAAAAGAGGAAGACCCAGGGAGACACTGAAGAACATTGATGAGAGAGGCAAGAGCAGCAGGAATCGGCTCCCTCAATGAGATAGAACTGCTTGCACAGAACAGAGACAGATGGCGAGATTTAATAAAATATCTTTAAAAGAAAACTGCTAGAACAAAAATTCAGATAGGAGAAGGTGTATCTTGGTCTACGCCCTATGGGCCGGTTACGGCTCGAAAGGTCAATAGATAGATAGATAGATTCTTGTTTTATCACCACCCCTCCTCCCTCTTCCTTTTCCCCCAATCCTAAGGAGGCCGATGCGTCCGTCCTTAGACAACCATCAAGTCTCAGGCCCACGAGGACGACTGGGTTGATTCCGAGATTAGCGCTGATAGCCAATCCACATGGCCCACCCACACATCCACCGTTAGGTCGCCCTCCCTCCACAGCTCAAGTCTACATCTTGCTGAGTAACATGTGCACGCTACAATTCCCAGCGATCTTTTTTACCGCAGATTGAAGAATTTTCATTTGTAATCTAGTTTACTGTGACATTGAAGAATTGTCATTTGTAATATAGTTTACTGTGACATTAAAGATTTGTCATTTGTAATCTAGGTTACTGTGACATTAAAGATTTGTCATTTGTAATCTAGTTTACTGTGACATTGAAGATTTGTCATTTGTAATCTAGTTTACTGTGACATTGAAGTATTGTCATTTGTAATCTAGTTTACTGTGACATTGAAGAATTGTCATTTGTAATCTAGTTTACTGTGACATTGAAGATTTGTCATTTGTAATCTAGTTTACTGTGACATTGAAGATTTGTCATTTGTAATCTAGTTTACTGTGACATTGAAGAATTGTCATTTGTAATCTAGTTTACTGTGACATTGAAGTATTGTCATTTGTAATCTAGTTTACTGTGACTTTGAAAGTAAAAAAAACTGTTTCCCAAATTCTAAACTGAGAGATTGCTTTGCACATATATTATTTTGTTCACATCTCAAAGTATGTGGCTGTCGTGCAATTGCTCTCAAAATGCAGATCGTCCAATTTTGATAATGCGTCTCCTACATTAAAATACATTTAGAAGCAATGTTACTGTCGTATTTAATATTTACAGACTTTGTTGATAGCAGTTTAAATGTCATGTTGAAATAATTATTTTATTACCAACAAAAAATAAAATGCATTCTGAGGCTAATGCATTATCTAGTTATATATAGGACAAATCATCACATTAGTAAATATTCAGCGTAAAAGTAAAATAGAAATTGTACTTAATAGGTCACAGCAACATTTGCCAAGGTTATCAGACAAGTGGAGATGAACCACAGAAATAAAAAAGCAGAATAGCTCAGGCCAAAATAGCATTTCAGAAAATAAAAAATATCTTATGCAACAAATCTATGTCAATAAAAATGAGAAAGAGAGTTCATCGGTGCTATATAGAACCATTCTGACCTATGGAAGCGAATCATGGACAATAGACACACAAATGAAAAGACAATTGGAGGCCGCAGAATGGGACTTCTCAAAAGAATGTTGAAAGTTCCCTGGACAGCTAGAAAGACCAATGAGAAAGTTCTCAAAGAGGCCAACACAAAAAGGGAGCTCTTAAAAAGCATCAGAAAGAAGCAATCAACATTTTTCGGGCACATCATGAGAAGAGGAAAGTTGGAATACTTGGTTACAACTGGCAAAATAAATAGAAAGAAAGATCGCGGACGACAAAGAGAAAAAATACTGGATAGCTTGGTGTCATGGCATGGAAAACAGTCAACAGCAGAACCGATACGATGCATTGTAGATAAAAATTGTGGAGGGACATGATCGCCTACGCCAACCGGTATGGCACATGATAATCATGATCAGACCAGACAATGTGGGCAGACAGATACGGAGGCAAGGTCAGGCAGGTCTCTCCGTAGCAAGATGTGGGCGTAAAGAAAATAAGTGTTACAAATATTAGACACGTAGTAGGGTGAAATAATAAATGTATAATATACATAAATACAATCATAGACCGTTAGATAGGCAGAAAAAGGCAGAGACGGGCAGAGATAACCAGAGGAGCAATTAGAGATTAAGCAGAATCTCAGCATTAGCAGAAGAGCAGAAGCAGAATATCAATAGGGATAATCGATAACAGGGCTTGTGTATAGATACCTAGAAAGTATAATCTGTGATGTGTTTAATAATTCCAGAAGTATTTGAGTCCACTGTTAACCAGACCACCCAGTAGTATTGTTATTGACTTTATCCTACAATTGATATATCGTCCATTTAATTTATTATTTGTTAATATAATTTGAGTTATTGAGTTATTTGCGGGACCTCGTCATTACACTCCGAACATATCCATAGATGCTCAGATCCCCATCTCTGCATGTCTCGCAGTGTCCAGCGACTGATGACTCCAGTTCTGTGTTGGTTGTTTAGCCTTATTACACGTAGAACAAAGTTTCTCGTTTCTGGCTGTGCCCATCTTAACTCCCATCTCTTTCATCGGAGTGTCGTGGACTCTTGGTTGTCGAAGTCCTGTGTCCTTCCCACTTGCCGGAGGGCATTGATGATGTCCGCCCGATCCATTATAATATAATTAATATAATTAATTAGCAGTTAATATAACTTATGACTTCAGAACTGTAAAAAATATAACGTAATTAAATATGTTTATGTGATCTGAAACACCTCAGACGTTTGTCGCTTATCAAGGATGTGTTGAAGAAAGAACGAGACGGCCTGTATATACAAGAGACATACAAGTTATATACGAGAAACATAAGACACATTATATAACTAAGAGATTTAAACAGTAATATTAAATAGACAGATACAAATTAATGATAAAAAACGGATTCTAGTGTGTCAAGAATACAAAATGTGGTGCTTCAAAACTCTTTACATGACCATCTCAAATTAGAATTAATGATAACATCAATAAGAACTAAGTCAAACCATTATAACAACCAGATGTGTTATGCGTTGCTAAGATCGTTAATTGCAATCCACAGGAAACAAATAAAAAAAGATATTCTAATTACAGCTGATTACTACCGTGATCCTGGGCAAAAGCCTGGGAAATATCAGTGCACATACCCATGTCAAATAAAGGCAATCTAAAGCTGTGCACCAAATGAATTGTTGCCCTAAAAGCATATGCTAATAAAACATTCTTACAGATTATCTTGAACGGGATAGAACATAAATTAGAACTGGAGCTTCACGTAGCTCAAGCGGGTTTTAGACGTAATAAAGGTACCGTGTTTGAGTGCTATTAACATGAGGAACTGGAACAACTTCTAGAAGTGTGATATTACATAGGAATATAACATAGGAATATAACATAGGAATATAACGTAGGAATATAACATAGGAATATAACGTAGGAATATAACGTAGGAATATAATATAGGAATATAACGTAGGAATATAATATAGGAATATAACGTAGGATTATAACATAGGAATATAACATAGGAATATAACGTAGGAATATAATATAGGAATATAACGTAGGAATATAACATAGGAATATAACATAGGAATATAACATAGGAATATAACGTAGGAATATAATATAGGAATATAACGTAGGAATATAATATAGGAATATAACGTAGGAATATAATATAGGAATATAACGTAGGAATATAATATAGGAATATAACGTAGGAATATAATATAGGAATATAACGTAGGAATATAACACAGACATACATGCTTTCGAGATTAGAGCAAGACCTTCGATGTTTACATCAGAAACTGTGAAGCATCAGGAAAGATATGGTATCTCCAACCAACCTAATAAAATGTTTAGAATTTCGGTATCACAAACAGTAAACAGCAATCAGAATAATGAATTAAACTTCAAATTGGTTTCCAGTATAAAAAGAGGTGAGGCAGGGGTGCATCCTGTCTCCTCACACCCGTTCAACATCCATACTAAGGACATCATGGGAAATATCAGAAACGATGACAGGTTTCTGAAGTATGACACTTTTACAACAAATGCCAACTAATTCCAGAACTCAGATACGCTGATGACACAGTCCTCCTCTCAAACACAAAAAAAAATGATTACAAGAAACAACTGAGTATGTTAAAAATCACAGTGAAGTCTCCGAGCACTTCTTGATAGGCTGGCACATATGGGAACTGGCGTACAAAAAAAAGAGTAAAGTGCCAAGTGGCGTATAGAGAATATGGTGTTAGTGACCATACATTTTACAGACGTTCAGAACATGATTTTTGGGGTAATGTGGTCGGTATTACGCCCGTGCCGCTTTATTTTCTCACAAAAAATCCGGTACCTATGTAAGGCTGAATGAACCCGGAAGCCGTCGGCTGGGATCGAAACCTAATTCTTGTCCTTTATAGTCCAGTTCACTAACCACTGAGCTATCGCGGCTCCCGAAAACTCGCCTGCTAAGACTCAAATCTCGTACTTTACCTTTACCTTACAAAGTGAAGAGCAAAACCATCTGTCTAAATATACAGACAACTGACACAATGTCCTTTCACGAAATACAGCAAACTCAAAATCAACATCGACAGCAAAGAACTCGAAATTGTGACAAACTTTGGCTATCTCGAATATGTATTAACTGGCAATGGAGTAATACTAACAATGACTCAATGAGTCATAAACAAACGCTACTAAAATGACAGATTAAGAGGAAGACCGAGAAAGAGATGGATAAAGGGAATACTTGAGTCACTAGGAGGGATAAAACCAGAAGAGGTCAACAGAAGAGCAAAGAATCGCAGATTGTATCTCCCCTCGACGCCAACGGCAATGGAGGAAGGATAGAAGAAGAAGAAGGAGAAAAAGGCAATGGAGAATTCCAGGAAGAGATCACAAGATTAGCATATGTCAGGAGGACCATGTGGCACAACATCAGCAAAGCACTAACATTAAAATTACTGAGGTCATACATCTTCCTGATAGCAACATATGGGTGTGAATCATGGACAATCTCGCAAACAGCACGGAGGAAAATAGATTCATTCGAAATAAAATGCTAGAGAGAAATCCTTCATATACCCTTGATTATAAAAGAGATCAATGAAGACACAATAAAAGAGATCAATGAAGACATAATAAAAGAGATCAATGAAGACATAATAAAAGAGATCAATGAAGACACAATAAAAGAGATCAATGAAGACATAATAAAAGAGATCAATGAAGACATAATAAAAGAGATCAATGAAGACATAATAAAAGAGATCAATGAAGACATAAGAAAGAGATCAATGAAGACATAATAAAAGAGATAAATGAAGACATAATAAAATAGATCAATGAAGACACAATAAAAGAGATCAATGAAGACACAATAAAATAGATCAATGAAGACACAATAAAAGAGATCAATGAAGACATAATAAAAGAGATCAATGAAGACATAATAAAATACTTAAACATTAGGCATTCTGGATGACAAGACAGGGCAGACCAAGAAGAGACCTTGAACATGACGACTGAAGAAGTGGGAGATCTGGCTAGAGATAGAGATTCTTTCAGACGGTCTGTGGTGAATGTAACGTTCTGTGGGAGATATGACTAGAGATAGAGATTCTTTCAGACCGCTGTGGTGAATGTAACGTTCTGTGGGAGATATTGCTAGAGACAGAGATTCTTTCAGACGGTCTGTGGTGAATGTAACGTTCTGTGGGAGATATGGCTAGAGATAGAGATTCTTTCAGACAGTCTGTGGTGAATGTAACGTTCTGTGGGAGATATGACTAGAGATAGAGATTCTTTCAGACCGGCTGTGGTGAATGTAACGTTCTGTGGGAGATATGGCTAGAGACAGAGATTCTTTCAGACGGTCTGTCGTGAATGTAACGTTCTGTGGGAGATATGACTAGAGATAGAGATTCTTTCAGACCGGCTGTGGTGAATGTAACGTTCTGTGGGAGATATGACTAGAGATAGAGATTCTTTCAGACGGTCTGCGGTGAATGTAACGTTCTGTGGGAGATATGACTAGAGATAGAGATTCTTTCAGACGGTCTGTGGTGAATGCAACGTTCTGTGGGAGATCTGGCTATAGATATACATTCTTTCAGACGGTCTGTCGTGAATGTAACGTTCTGTGGGAGATCTGGCTAGAGATAGAGATTCTTTCAGACGGTCTGTGGTGAATGTAACTTTCTGTGGGAGATCTGACTATAGAAAGAGATTCTTTCGAACGGACTGTGGTGGATGTAACGCTCTGTAGGAGACCTGGCTAGAGATAGATTTTCTTTCAGACAGGATGTGATGAATGTAACGTTCTGTGGGAGATCTGACATGAAACAGAGATTCTTTCACACGAGCTGTTGTGAATATAAATTCTGCAGAGGAAATCTTACTTAATGCTGTGGGATAATTATCAGCTACCACTGGATGACGATAATTAAGAAAATATGAAGATACATGATATACCTTCTAGTACTCTGAACTGCTAGACATATCACTCAATAATCTATGTGCATTATAACTTACAAGGTTAGATGAGATTATTTCACAGCGTTGACATATAATGAAGAGTTTGATGCTCTTGCGATAGGTGACTAGGAACTACAGGTTCCGGTTTATGACTGTTTGACACATCTTTAATCTATATATAATTTTTCAGTTAACTTTCGTACTAAGAATAATATTACTTCTGGTTCAAGATGTTTTTATCCTTTGTTATGTCCTCATATACACTGACAATTGTTTGATGACGTGGGTTCTATATACTATGAAATGCATGACAACTTGATTGACATTGTCATAAAATAACAATAATTATTTGTTTATAATTACCCTTCTTGTTTTCTTGTAATTAAGGAGTACTAGAACGATGCCAGCTTGTGCTGCTCAGGTCTATTTTCTGATAAATCAAGAAGAGAAGTCAACAGATTACACAGATCCCTTTGCGTCTGGTAGGGTTCATCGGAGATAAAAGTCATTTTAATTCGTTATAATAATTACTGTGGACGACCTTTCACTTACTATGTTGTTTGCGACGGAAGACTATTTCATTTGTTATATTACATAGCTGGGAAGACTATTTCATTTATTATATTACATGCAGGGGAAGGCTATTTCATTTATTATATTACATGCAGGGGAAGGCTATTTCATTTATTATATTACATGCAGGGGAAGATTATTTCATTTCTTATATCACATACAGGGGAAGACTATTTCATTTATTATATTACATACATTGAAGACTATTTCATTTAATACATTACATACAGGGGAAGGCTATTTCATTTATTATATTACATACCTGAGAAGACAATTTCATTTATTATATTACTTATAGGGGACGACTATTTCATTTATTAAATTGCATACATCGAACGACTATTTCATAAATTATATTACATACATGGGAACGACTATTTCATTTATTAAATTACTTACAGGGAACGACTATTTCATTTATTAAATTACTTACAGGGAACGACTATTTCATTTATTAAATTACTTACAGGGAACGACTATTTCATTTATTAAATTACTTACAGGGAACGACTATTTCATTTATTATAATTACTTACAGAGAACGACTATTTCATTTATTAAATTACTTACAGGGAACGACTATTTTATTTATTATAATTACTTACAAGGAACAACTATTTCATTTATTATAATTACTTACAGTTGACGACAATGCCGGTTTCTGTAAGTAGAAAATAATGGTAACACTCATTGTCTTCATCAGTAGGAACAAAACAATGACAAAGTGGCATCTGGCCACTAACATACCAAAAGCTCCACAACGACCATAGTTTTGTATTCAAATGACAATTCTATTGACATAAATAATTCACGCGA
Source organism: Megaustenia siamemsis (assembly GCA_032433765.1). NCBI lineage: Eukaryota > Metazoa > Mollusca > Gastropoda > Stylommatophora > Ariophantidae > Megaustenia > Megaustenia siamemsis. The sequence goes on from JAVIAB010000073.1 coordinate 7,077,009, forward strand.
AAAACCAGCATTTTGAGGCAGTAAAATTAGCCGGAGTATTTTCAAAAGCAGAAACTGTGCATGTGGTAAGCGTTCAGGCGTCTTATATTTTAGAAAGTAATTAATGGACGATGACAAGTTGAGTAACAAAATAGTTTCTTGATAAAGAGAGTCGATGTGGTGAAATTGTCAGTGTCAAGAACAAAATAATATCAAGAAATAGTTAATCAAATTGGGGTGGGTGCACAACGGAGGACAATCTTATTGTAGCGATGAGGTTCGGAGGCTCAGTAGAGATCAAAGACTGGTTGATTTTATTTCGAAAGAAAGAGGACATTCAATTAATGCCGCAACTCAGGGGAGGTAAAAATAGATGTAAAAAAACTATCAGAGACGGATAGATTACATGGTTAAGCTGGTTACATAAAGGAAACCGTTATCATAACTCACAAAATAAACAGGTTGTTCACCACTCCAGGGCTAAAATTTCGTTTCTAGGTTTTTAATTTCTATCATTAAAAAAATTATACCAGTTTTTCTTCAGTTTATTTCTAAATATCGTTAAAATGATATCAGGTTTACTTCAGTTTAATTCTAAATATCGTTGAAATTATAGCAGTTTTTTTCAGTTAAATTCTACAATTTTTAAAATTATATCGGTTTCTCTTCAGCTAATTTCAAATATCGTTGAAATTATAAAAATTTTTCTTAACTTTAATTCCTAACATTTTAAAAGTTATTCGGTTTTTCTTCAGTTTAATTCCTAAAATTTAAAAAAGTTATATCAATTTTACTTCAGTTTAATTCCTATCATTTATACAATGATACTAGTTTTTCTAAATGTTAATTCCAATCATTTTTTCACAAATTTATCAAGCATCATTGTCTAAAATTATCCATGGATGCCATTTCCAGCGTTACATAGCCCGATCACTGTGATTATTACTACTGAATGGTCAAGGTGTCAACGTGTACCCTTGAAGCACAATGTTATTGGTTCCTTAATCAGATTATAGTTAAACAAAGAGGAGAATGAATATTAATTGATAAAAGAGCTAAACAAAGTAAATAGCAAATTAATCATTATCATCATGTGCCATACCGGTTGGCGTAGACGATCATGTCCTTCAATAATCTTCTATTCACAGTGCATCGTATCAATTATGTTGTTGACTGTTTTCCATGTTATCACACCAAGCTATATAATGTCTTCAATGTTTGTTTTCCGCGATATCTCTTTTCATGTATTTTGCCAGTTGTAATAAATATTCCAACTTTCCTCTTCTCATGATGTGCTCGAAAAATGTTGTTTGTTTCTTTCTGATGTTTTTTAGGAGCTCCCTTCTTGTGCTAGCCTCTTTGAGAATGTCCTCTTTGACCTTTTAACTGTCCAGATAATAATCTTCCGGTGTCATGGCGGCTACGTGCAGTCGTTTTTTATATTTCGGCTCTAGCCGATATATTTCAATGATTTGCGTGACAGTCGAGTTACGAAATTATGTGTTGCTATTCCCCGTTTGGTGTAAGTTTTATTTCGGACGTATGGATAAACTGTGATTACCGATATTTAAGTAGAATATGATTTAGTCTTCTTTGTTTCGTGTGTTCGAGGTTCAATAGTCAAGCACATAAGTAAGTAAAGTACCCCCGTCACGCCAAGTGGCGTATAAGGAAATATGATGTTAGTGACCCTATATTTTACAGACCTTCAGCACATGATTTTTGGGGTAATGTGGTCGGTATTACGCCCGTGCTGCTTTACTTTCCCAGAAAAAAATCTTGTACCCATTTAAGACTGGGTGAACCCGGAAGCCGTCGGTTGGGATCGAACCCTACCCCATGTCCTTTGTAGTCCAGTTCACTAACCACTGAGCTATCGCGGCTCCCAGTCAAGCACATGATTCGACAAAAAAATGGCGCCGCCGGGTATGTTCAACCCGAATATAAAAAGTCTGTGTCAGTGGATAGGGAGGATGAATCGAATATGATCAACGGCCCAGAAGGCGAAAACAGCAAAGTGTGTGGTACACATGAGGAATATTCAGAACACGAAAGACGAATATGGCAGACCACCGTGAAAGAGATTGGAGCCTCATCACGTAACACTCCAAAGAAAGCCATGGAGAAATTATAATTATTGGTTTAAGAACAAATTAAAAATAGCTACATGGAATGTTAGGACCTTATACCAACAAGGGAATTTAGAAAATCTAATGGTAGAATCAGAGCGATTAAACATATATATCTTAGGCATATCAGAAACAAGATGGAAGGAAAGTGGATAACATACAAGACGATAAATATACATTTATATATTCAGGTAACACAACAGAACATCAAAGAGGAGTAGACATTCTAATAAAACGAGAGCTACAAAAATATATAAATACCCACTGGACATACAATGATAGGATTACATTATTAAAAATGAAGGCAAAACCATTGGACATAGCAATAATACAGACATACGCACCTACTCAAGACTATACAGACGAACAAATAGAGGCATACTACGAAGATCTAAACACAGTTATGAAGCAAATGAAATCATCAGACAACGTGATTATAATGGGTGATATGAACACTAAAGTAGGAAAGGTAAATATAAGACCCTTATAGGAAGTCATGGTCTAGGAAAAAGGAATAACAGAGGAGAAAGATTAATACAATTTTGTGAAGAAAACAGACTGTTAATATGCAACACTTTATTTGATCAAGAGAAAAAGAAATTATACACATGGAAAAGCCCTAGAGACAGGAAGAGGAATCAAATAGATTACATAATGATAAAAGGCAAATTCAGGAACAGCGTCAAGAAAGCCAAAACCTACCCAGGAGCAGATATTAATTCAGACCACAATCCTGTAATGATAAAAATGAAAATCAAATTAAAGAGAAACAAACAAAAAACTAATGCAGCAACACCAATAGATATAACAGCGTTAAACCAGAAAGATGTAAAAGAAACTTATACTGTACAAATAAAGAACACATATCAGAAGCTGCTAGAAGAGGAGATTGAGCAGTACAGAAGAGAAAATCCTGAGGAAAAAGTCACAACAAAATGGCAATGCATAAAAAACAGCATGCAAGAATCCTGCAACACCTTGCCCAAAAAGGAAAGTACCAAAAAACAAAAATGGTTAACTGACAAAATCTTAGAAAAAATGGAAGAAAGTAGACATGCAGAAAACACTGCCAGATACAAGGATATAGACAATGAAATACGGAGAATGTGCAAAAAGGCAAAAGAAGACTGGTTCAACCAAAGATATCTAGAAGTGGAAACTATGGAAAGTAAGCAAAACTTAAGAGAGATGCACACAGAAATAAAGAGAATGACTAATAAAGACAAAAAAGCTGCAGGTAACGGATGTATTGCAAAGAAAGAGACAAGAATGCTAACAGACAACAAAGATATAATAGATAGATGGCAAGAATATATAACAGAATTATTTCATGACGAAAGGGACAAAAAGCCAGACATAAAATGTACATACAACTATAAAATCCTGAAATCTGAAGTAGAAAAAGCCATAAAAACAATGAAAAAGGGAAAGGCAGCAGGACCTGACAATATACAGATAGAGATGATACAGGCTTTATAAGAGTTTGGCATCGAAGTGATCACAGACATATGCAATGACATATACCATACAGGATACATACCGAACGATCTAAAAACATCAACTTTCATTGCATTACCTAAAAGGAATTATGCAGTTGAATGCAGTGATTTCAGAACAATAAGCCTAATGAGCCAGGTAACAAAAATTTTACTAAAAGTTATACAGGGAAGGATTCAGAATAAAATCAATACTGAATTAGAGGAGCAACAATTTGGATTCAGGAAAAACAGTGGGACAAAAGAAGCCATATTTTGCATGAGAACATTGATTGAAAAGTACTCAGAGGTAAACATAGGCAATCTATGCCTGCTTTATAGACTACACCAAAGCTTTCGATAGAATACACCATAACCAATTTATAGACTGCCTAAAGGATATAAATCTAGACGACACAGACATACGACTAATATGTAATTTGTACTGGGAGCAAAGATCAATAATAAAATATAACAAGGAAAACTCTACACCCATGGACATAAAAAGAGGAGTAAGACAACGATGCATCATATCAACAAACTTATTCAATCTATACACTGAGCAAATCTTTAAAAACATCTCAGAGATGCCAGGCCTAAACATTAATGGAAAGATAATCAATAACCTGAGATATTCTGATGATACTGTTCTACTAACAGAAAATCCTAAAAACCTACAACAATTGCTTAATGTGATAAACATAACAAGCAAAAAATATGGACTAGAAATGAATATCAAAAAGACTACAACTATGATCATAAACAAAGAAAATTCTCAAGACCTACAATTAAATATCACAGTGGAAGGAATACATCTGGAGACAGTCCAGAGCTGCAACTACCTGGGACAATGTAAAATTGAAATAAACAAAAGAATATGTATGGCAAAAAGTAATTTTAATGCTAAGAAAAATATACTAACAACAAAACAAATATCAGCAGGGCTGAAACTAAGAATGGCAAAATGTTACATCTTTTCAATATTCCTGTATGGTGCAGAAACATGGACATTAGACAAGAAAACAGAACAGAAAATTGAAGCCTTTGAAATGTGGATATATAGAAGAATAGATAGAATTGGATGGAATGAAAAGAAAACAAACGATGCAGTTTTAAAACAACTGAAAATAAAAAGAGAACTACTAAATACAATTAGAGCAAGACAAATGAAATTTTTGGGGCATGTTAAAAGACACAACAGCCTGCTAAAAGTAATATTGGAAGGGAAAACACTAGGCAAAAGAGGCAGAGGCAGACCAAGACTAACATGGACGAGTAACATCAAAAGATAGACAAGTCAATCTATGACTGCCTGCACCATCAAAGCAAGAAACAGAGTAGAATGGCGATCCATGGTAGCCAACCTTCGTTGCGGAGAAGGCATTCAATGATGATGATGATGATGAACTGTTAAGGGAACTTTGAACATTCTTCGGGGAATTCCCATCTCTGTGGTCTCTAAATCGTCTTTTCATTTGCTTGTCTCGTCCATGATTCGTTTTCATACTTAAGAATTGGCTATATTTAGCACTGATGAACTCTCATTCTCACTTCTGTAAACAAAGACGTGTTCCATAACACGTTTTTAATTTTCTGAAATGCTATTTTGGTCTGAGCTATTCTGCTTTTTTATTTCTGTGGTGCAACTTCCATCTGATATTATCGTGCCCAATAATGTGCAAATTACTGAAATGAAGAAATATTAAAATATCTCCCGCACTAAGAAAGCAATTGCAAATACAATCAAAACAAATTGTGGGACCTAAGATAAGCGGGTAGCAATCAAAGACTATTTGCGGATAGTTAGCATGAATGTTGCTAAACCAAAACTGATTGAGATCCCGTCTACATCGTATTATATATCCTATTCTCCAACACAAAGTTATACCTATTACCACCAAGATATATATTGTACAGAGTATATTTATTCCAGTTATGAGCTGTCAATATCAAACATTGTCACTTACGACTAAGCATGAAAGAAAGTTTCTCACCGCAGAGATGAGATGTCTGAGACAATCGCTCGGAGTGACCAGATGAGACGGAATCAGAAATGATATAAGAGAGAGAGAGAGAGAGAGAGAGAGAGAGAGAGAGAGAGAGAGAGTTGCCATTTAGTCAATCCTAAGCTACATACAGAAACAATAAATAAACTGGTTTGCCCATCTAGAAAGCATGCGGTATAATTCCTTACTATACAAAGTGTATATTAAAAGAGGAGAAGCAGACTACAAAGTAAGGTGAACAGACAACATCAAAGAAGCGCTACAAGAACAGCAATTGACAATGATTGACGCCTTCAAAAGGGAGAGAGAGAATCAGAACGTTGTATCTCTCTGAACACGGGAGCGGCAACAAGTGGAAATGAAGAAAGAAGGAGAAGACTTTCCACAAGGGGAGACAAACAGACACTAGATTTTGAGAAAACATGTCAGTGGTGAAATGATGATCGATATTTGTTTGTGGTAATAAATGATCCACAATAACCCAAGGCGTGACAAATGAAGATAAGAAAACTTAATGCCGGTGTGGCAATATCATGCAGCATGAAATTAGAGAGAGAGAGAGAGAGAAATAGAGAGAGAGAGAGAGAGAGATGTACATTTTAAGAAAGATTGTGAAATCAACGATCAAAATTATCAATATTTATTCATTAAAAAATCAATACTTTTTATCTGTCTTTCTAAACAATATTATTTGACAAACAAGCCATTCTATCACAGTCAACTTCAAAAATGTTTCAAACAAAATTTCCTACAAAAAATGTAGCCAAACTTTCTACAGCTAGCAGCCTTCCAGACAGACCAACGTGGGAAATTAGGATTGCGATTTAGTGGTCTTCTGTCATGCAAGAAAGAACGATACGATATCAAAGGGCAGGTCTTTATAAGCTTAGCTGGCAAACATCAAACTGGTTGGAAGTCTAAAAATAAGTGAGACACGGTGCAATCTCTCTCCATTATTGATGTAAATAGTTTCTTCTTTTCCTTTCCTTCCTCATTTGCCTTTCAGCGTAGAGATGAGATTCATAATTGTCGTTTGTCACTTGACTTCCTAGATATTTAAATTCCTCCAATTGTTTTAATTCTCTGCCGTCCGTCGTTATATTGATGTTCTGTTTCTCTTTTGCGATATTCGTGACTTCTGTTTTGTTGATGTTGATTTTCATGTTCTGTTTTGTGCCTGTGTTGTTAAGTTATTTAAATGTTCTTGTAGATCTTCTATTTTTTTTTCCTGAATTAGTGTCTGATCTTCTGCAAATAAAAGCTCGTTAATCCCCTCTGTCTCCCATGGGTTAGCTATCTTATATATGTAGTCCATGTAAGTAATTAAGCATAGAGGAAATTGGTATGCACTCCTGTCTTACTCCTGTTCCTGTTCTGAACTTCACAGTGGTCCTTGTATTCTGCTGCTGTTATTACTGTGCAGCTGCTGGATATATAGACTTTTACATAGGTTCGTTAGATCTTGTATTACTCCATATGTTTGTTAGTATCTCCCATAATTGTTGTCTTTTTACTCGGTCTCCTGCGTATTTCTTGGTCTAAGAAAGCTATGTACACATTGTGATTGTGTTCAGTCGTCTTTTCTTATATATATATTATACTGTGCTGTTTTCTAAATCTAAAAACATTTTTAACGGAATATGCCCATAAAAGAAGATAATTGTGATATATGAGGTCTTCGTGGTCTACGAAGAAATTGTGTGTTTAATTTATGGAAAGGATATTTATAAAATTAAATTATATTGTATTTGAAATTATATTATATACATAGAATAAATGTAAATTAAAAGTTAGACAGTAAATGACATCTGACGATAAGAGACCGCTGTAGTCCTGAAATTTTACCGGAACGTCCTACGGGCCGTGGTGGCTGGAAAAAATCCCAATAGAGGCGTTGTTATCTGGTAGATAAATAGCAAAGATATGTATATAGACGTTAAGACAATATAGACATTTAAAGTATGATTCATTCTTATTTCTCTGTACCAATGATATCAATCAGTGCGCTCCTTTGAAATGAGCGAAGCAGATTTAATAGCATTAGATATTGTTGCATTCCATACAAGTCGCCACAGGGGCAGTTTGAAACATGTTAACAGGAATTGATATAGCGCTGTAAATATTATAGCGCTGTAAATATTTCGCGATACTTTGGAATTCGAATTGAAGGGAAGACGTTTTGTGATTAATATTACTTGCTCATCTTAATTTCTCATGCGTGAATTTATATCAATGACACACTCTTTAGCGCTTTTTGATTCGTGGATGAATAGTCATTTAATTTGATTGCTGTGATCCCCAGTTTATGAAAGGATAATATGAAGAGAATATGAAAAAAGATAATATGATCGAATGATAAATTACATACTCCGTGTGCACGTCATGTAAGCAAAATGAACTGTTCAAAATAAAAATAAATTATATTAGAACGTCTTTTGTAAAGTCAAGATTGGACAGCAAAAGAACTGAACAGAGTCAGTGACTCATAGCTCACTGTGTGCCTTAGGATCAAAGAACCGCAAATGATTAAGGTGTTATTCCATCTCTTAGCGATTGCTCTGGAAGAATCCTACAATTATGATCACGAAAAAAATCATAAAAAATATAACATATATAACATAAAAAAGTAAAGGGCCCCGGTCATGCCAAGTGGCGTATAGGGAATATGGTGTTAGTGACCATATATTTTACAGACCTTCAGCACATGATTTTCGGGGTAATGTGGTCGGTATTACGCCCATGCCGCTTTACTTTCCCAGAAAAAAATCCGGTACCCATTTAAGGCTGGGTGAACCTAGAAGCCGTCGGTTGGGACCGAACCCTATCCCTTGTTCTTTGTAGTCCAGTTCACTAACCACTGAGCTATCGCGGCTCCCACATATATAACATACTATCTCCGAAATGACAGCTTGTAGTAACGTAGAATACAACTAAGTTCACACAAGGACTAACAATAATTTGGGGTCGTCGTTAGAAAAAACATAAACATGTTGCCGAAACAGCTTCTCATTAAAAACAAGTAACGAACGCACATTTCGTGAAAACTGTGACTCTCCTCTATTAATGTCTGTTTATACAAAACTGCTGGATACTAACTAATATGCATCTCATTCTCCGACATTACGAAAACAGTGGTGTTGATTTTCGCTATATTTAAATTACAAATTACCCGATATCATCTTCGCCTTCTTAGTTTATTCATTGCTAATGTCTTCTGTGTCTTGACTTCCAGAACATTCTTCTTCAAGACACATTTAATAGCCGTTACTTCATAGGACCTTGGTATTCTGTAATTATCATACAAAGTAGCAGTTGTCTGTAGTCAGGGAGTCTACTAGGGTACAGTCTTGGCAGACTAATATGCCAGCGCGCAACACAACGTGATTAATTCATAGAAACTGCAAATGATCTGATCAACACTTGGGTTCGACATTTCATATGATGACTCAAGGCCTCTACATCTCGAACAATAGTTTATTCACACAGTTCTTTAGTTACACTTCATAACTCATCTGGATAAATATCTTGAATGCATTTAAAAATTAGTCATTACACTTAATTTTGACTGTGGCCGTCCAAACATCTATCGAACTATATAATTAGCGATATTATGTACATGTGACATTAGACAAGAAAACAGAACAGAGAATTGAAGCCTTTGAAATGTGGATATATAGAAGAATAGGTAGAATTGGATGGAAGGAAAAGAAAACAAACGATGAAGTCTTAAAACAACTAAAAATGAAAAGAGAACTTCTGAACACAATTAGAACAAGACAAATGCGATTCTTGGGCCATGTTAAAAGACACAACAGCCTACTGAAAGTAATCCTGGAGGGGAAAATACAAGTTAAAAGAGGCAGAGGCAGACCAAGATTAACATGGATGAGTAACATCAAAAGATGGACAAATCAACCGATGACAAACTGCACCATCAAAGCAAGAGATAGAGCAGAATGGCGCTCCATGGTGGCAAACCTTCGTTGCGGAGACGGCACTCAATGATGATGATGTACGTGTGTCTAGGATACCGCCGGTGTTATGACATATCACAGCTTTTATAATTAAATCAACGTAATCTCTTTAATTGACTATAGAATTATACAAACTTAAATGTGACCTCTGTGTATAACTTGTACCAATAATTTCCCATATGAAATCTGTGTACTCCTAGCTTGATTTCCTTACAAAGCACTGATCTTTTTATAAACACGAAATATTTATATATGGCTGAACATCTTCTTTTGAACCAAATATTCTAAATAATCTTCCCACTAAAACATTGTTGGATCAGCCCAATTTGAGTATTTTCTAAGAATCTTATAAGTCCTTATACATAGAATGAATATCCCAAGTCCTGAACTATCACTCTGATTTCTCAAATGCTAACTAACGATTCTATATATGTTGTAGTTCAGCACACACGTCAATCTAATAGCTAAATATTCCAATTGTTTACCTATTGTTCTTTCTTGAACAATATTTTGCATGTGTTGCATAGTTAGTATGCAAGTGTAATCTATCAAACGTTTTAAGAGCCATATTACTACATAAAGAGTCATACCAGCTCGGGTTTTCTTTGCCCTTAGGGGGAATCTTCGCCAAATCTGTCTTGTTTGTTTTCTAGTCTCGGCCCGCTAACTATGGCTTCGTTCTCTCCTAGTACTCAAGTTTTAAAGAGTTGCAAACTTCTCCGTATTTGAACAATACAACAAATCACTGCCAAACGAACATACTCAAGATGATGTCATCGCAGATGTACACAGCATCCACAACAATGGCCAGAACAGTGAACTTCTTGTACAAATCATAACACAACGTTCTACCTGCGGGACATAAATGAAATCTCGCCTATCAAAGGATCAGGCAGTTTGAAGAAAACCACAACCCACCGGCCCCATTCTGAACCGGGAAGTCGTAAATCGTAACGCACCGAAGAAGCGATCTGATCATTTATGGATTTCCCAACGTGTGATGGGATGATTTGATGAATAACCAATTAATTTTCTTGTTCTCCCAACATAAATATTCTCCCGGCTATATTTGTTCCCTGACCTGTATTTATAAAAGCTTTTACGGTGTAGCCTTAAGTGTGTGCTGGCTGTCTAAATGTTTTAATAAAATATCTTTTCATAAACTAATTTTCTCTTCATATTTTTAGTTTGGGCTACTTTGTCTGCCTGGAGGAAAGAACCAAAGATTTATGTACCCACGTGTCTGCATGCATTAATGACTAACAACAACAAGCAGAGTTCTTATAATGGTGGAAGAATTCGAAGTTGTCCTGTTTTCTCATAAATGGAAAATTATTTTTATCGAAAAGCTGAGCAATCAATAATTAAAAGGATAACAGGATAAAAGAAAATCTGGACGTAGGTTGATGAAGAGCTTGATTGAAACTTATTACTAAGACAAGGTTTAGACTGACAAGTTTTATACCTGGTAAACTTGGAATGACTAAAAATAAACATTGTCTGAAAATCCTCGATTAGGGCACTAGAAAAAGCAATACATAATTTGAACATCCTCGATTGGGCACTGAACAAACAAACACATTATTTATTCATCCTGGACAGGGACACTAGACAGACTAGATACAAACACATTATTTGTTCATCCTGGACTGGGACACTAGACAGACTAGATACAAACACATTATTTGTTCTTCCTGGACTGGGGCACTAGACAGACTAGATACAAAACACATTATTTTTTTCATCCTGGACTGGGACACTAGACAGACTAGAAACAAACACATTATTTGTTCATCCTGGACTGGGACACTAGACAGACTAGATACAAACACATTATTTGTTCATCCTGGACTGGGACACTAGACAGACTAGAAACAAACACTTTATTTGTTCATCCTGAACTGGGACACTAGACAGACTAGATACAAACACATTATTTGTTCTTCCTGGACTGGGACACTAGACAGACTAGATACAAACACATTATTTGTTCATCCTGGACTGGGACACTAGACAGACTAGAAACAAACACATTATTTGTTCATCCTGGACTGGGACACTAGACAGACTAGAAACAAACACATTATTTGTTCATCATCGATTGGGGCATTTATGTTTGATTTGCGATGTAACTGACTATTCAATAATTCTGATAACTATTTTATGGCCATAGCTTCTTCTGTTCTACCCGATTATATTTTGTTATCTGACATTAGATCGGAAGATGCGCATGAAAACTTTAAATGAACGCAGCGATACAGACTCATACGGATCAACGATAAATCGTTGACGATATCTTGTTTATACAAATCAACAGCATAATTGCAATGTTACAGTGGCAATATATGGCAACGGCATGGCAAACATCGGTTTTTTTCTGTTAAATTTGTCATCATCTTTTGTCTGGATGATCAAAGCATCATTTTTTATTAAACGATTGATTAAAAGGTGAAAAAAAAATGAATAAAGTCTCTTATGTTACGTCAAGTTTGAAGAATGGAGAGTATAGCAGCGTCTCCTTTCTCTTAAAGCCTTATCTAACACAAGAGTCATAGAATACATTCATTTTATTTTAAAATCTGGGTTGACTGAAATATCAGGCTATGATTAAACTACTCACAGATAGTTAGCGCGCTAACAGTCGTTAGACAGCGCTCTAAAAATCGTAAGCCAGTGCTTTAACAATCGTAAACCAACGCTTTAACAGTCGTAAGCCACCACGCTCTAACAATCGTAAACCAGTGCTTTAACAATCGTAAACCAGTGCTCTAACAGTCGTAAACCAGTGCTCTAACAATCGTAAACCAGTGCTCTAACAGTCGTAAGCCAGTGCTCTAACAATCGTAAACCAGTGCTCTAACAGTCGTAAGCCAACGCTCTAACAATCGTAAACCAGTGCTCTAACAGTCGCAAGCCAGTGCTCTAACAATCGTAAACCAGTGCTCTAACAGTCGTAAGCCAGTGCTCTAACAATCGTAAACCAGTGCTCTAACAGTCGTAAACCAGTGCTCTAACCGTCGTAAGCCAGTGCTCTAACAATCGTAAACCAGTGCTCTAACAGTAATAAACCAGTGCTCTAACAATCATAAACCAGTGCTCTAACACTCGTAAGCCAGTGCTCTAACAATCGTAAACCAGTGCTCTAACAGTCGTAAACCAGTGCTCTAACAATCGTAAACCAGTGCTCTAACAATCGTAAACCAGTGCTCCAACAGTCGTAAACCAGTGCTATAACAATCGTAAACCAGTGCTCTAACAGTCGTAAGCCAACGCTCTAACAATCGTAAACCAGCGCTCTAACAGTCGTAAGCTAGTGCTTTAACAATCGTAAACCAGCGCTCTAACAGTCGTAAACCAGTGCTCTAACAGTCGTAAGCCAGTGCTTTAACAATCGTAAACCAGCGCTCTAACAGTCGTAAACCAGTGCTCTAACAATCGTAAACCAGTGCTCTAACAGTCGTAAGCCAACGCTCTAACAATCGTAAGCCAACGCTCTAACAATCGTAAACCAGCGCTCTAACAGTCGTAAGCTAGTGCTTTAACAATCGTAAACCAGCGCTCTAACAGTCGTAAACCAGTGCTCTAACAGTCGTAAGCCAGTGCTTTAACAATCGTAAACCAGCGCTCTAACAGTCGTAAACCAGTGCTCTAACAATCGTAAACCAGTGCTCTAACAGTCGTAAGCCAACGCCCCAACAGTCGTAAACCAGTGCTATAACAATCGTAAACCAGTGCTCTAACAGTCGTAAGCCAACGCTCTAACAATCGTAAACCAGCGCTCTAACAGTCGTAAGCTAGTGCTTTAACAATCGTAAACCAACGCTATAACAATCCTAAACCAGTGCTTTAACAATCGTAAACCAGTGCTCTAACAGTCGCAAACCAGTGCTCTAACAGTCGTAAGCCGACGCTCTAACAATCGTAAACCAGCGCTCTAACAGTCGTAAGCCAGTGCTCTAACAAACGTAAACCAGTGCTCAAACAGTCGTAAGCCAGTATTCTAACAGTCGTAAGCCAACGCTCTAACAATCGTAAGCCAACGCTCTAACAATCGTAAACCAGTGCTCTTACAGTCGTAAGCCAACGCTCTAACAATCGTAAACCAGTGCTCTTACAATCATAGCCAACGCTCTAACAATCGTAAACCAGTGCTCTTACAATCATAAGCCAACGCTCTAACAATCGTAAACCAGTGCTCTTACAGTCGTAAGCAACGCTCTAACAATCGTAAACCAGTGCTCTTACAATCATAAGCCAACGCTCTAACAATCGTAAACCAGCGCTCTAACAGTCGTAAGCTAGTGCTCTAACAATCGTAAACCAGTGCTCAAACAGTCGTAAGCCAGTATTCTAACAGTCGTAAGCCAACGCTCTAACAATCGTAAGCCAACGCTCTAACAATCGTAAACCAGTGCTCTTACAGTCGTAAGCCAACGCTCTAACAATCGTAAACCAGTGCTCTTACAATCATAAGCCAACGCTCTAACAATCGTAAACAGCGCTCTAACAGTCGTAAGCCAGTGCTCTAACATACGTAAACCAGTGCTCAAACAGTCGTAAGCCAGTATTCTAACAGTCGTAAGCCAACGCTCTAACAATCGTAAGCCAACGCTCTAACAATCGTAAACCAGTGCTCTTACAGTCGTAAGCCAGTATTCTAACAGTCGTAAGCCAACGCTCTAACAATCGTAAGCCAACGCTCTAACAATCGTAAACCAGTGCTCAAACAGTCGTAAGCCAGTATTCTAACAGTCGTAAGCCAACGCTCTAACAATCGTAAGCCAACGCTCTAACAATCGTAAGCCAACGCTCTAACAATCGTAAACCAGTGCTCAAACAGTCGTAAGCCAGTATTCTAACAGTCGTAAGCCAACGCTCTAACAGTCGTAAGCCAACGCTCTAACAATCGTAAGCCAACGCTCTAACAGTCGTAAACCAGTGCCCAAACGGCGCTAACAGTTGCACCAACAAGCCAGCACACTAACAATCGCTCTGCTGATATATCCTTGCGTTGCTAAGCAAACCAAGATTACATTCCTGCTATTTATGCATGTGTAATAGCGTCTCGATTAAACACCATGGCTGCTAATGAACCGTCATTTCAAAACAACACAAAATAAAACGTTAGAAAAATACACACACACTCCAACGAAACGAAACGAAGAGAGAGAGAGAGAGAGAGAGAGAGAGAGAGAGAGAGAGAGAGAGAGAGAGAGAGAGAAGCAAAACAAAGAACGGGTTAGAGAGAGTAAAATAGAAAGAAAGCAGCAATGTGAGTGTGTGTTGGAGAAAGAAAAATAGCAGGCAGCATGTGTGTGTGTGTGTTTATGAGATTCGATGTGCAGACACAGATGGAAAGATAAACAGAGGAAAAAACTACGAGATATTAGGGCAAGTCTTTAATCCTATGCCGCGACAATAAATGTCAGATACAAAAGTCTGATTCCTGATCTGGTTAGCATTTCCCAGACAGTCTGATTACAAGTCTTAACTGGAGTCAGTGGAGCACGATAAGACAAATCTCACGGACTATAGGGCCACACTCTCACTTGTCTGCATACACGTTGCATGCACTTCCCAGTGACATCGTTACAAGGTGTAATTGGGCATAAATGTTGTAAAGAAAAACTAACTTTCTATTCAAGGAATCAGTTTCACTGCAGTCGTAGTATTCCCATATCCGCTTCACATCCGTCCCAGCAATTCTCTAATTGTAAACAAACTGATTGTTCCTGTAAGATGTTGGTTATAGATACATCTACTTTTCCCCCAAAGCTTTCCGGATCGACCAGACCACTTTTCTACCTTTAGACTCATCAGTCTCTCAATATATACATCATTGTCCAATCCATTTCTCATCATCTTCTCTTAACATACAAAAAACATGGCGACTTACGGTGAAATTGGCGGCTGGTTCGCTATTTTCTTACATGACTCACAGAGAAGTGTTCAGAGATCTTCACTGTTGTTGTTCCTGTTATTTGAAGAGATCATGTGACTGTAAGTGTTTCCTATTCGATGGAAGTTACCCGGAATCGTCGCCTGTGCTGTAGTTTGGTGTGCACGGATATTGACTCCAGCCCAAACATTAACTTTTGATTCGGGTTAACATTTGAAACGTTATTGTTTTATTTTCAGTACAATCTCAGGACATGATTACCTTGGAGGCCCTAACAATTAAGAGATTTTTATGGCCCCCCTCCACCCCATATGTAATTCAAAATATAAACAATAATAAATCATAACATAACATTTTATTTATCGAAATTAAACAAAACTTACAGTAAGATGGAGAATAATGTTTATTGTTGTATGATTCCACTTTATTTATATTTGAGAAGTTTTCTCTCACTTAAAAGTCATTGATCAGGTTATTTATGTTCTGGGGTTTGTTTCCCTTGGATTTCATGACATTGGCAGAGGTCTGCACTCACTGAGTGATCTTCTCATTAGTGTATATATCTGTATGTCATTTTTTTTTCTTTTAATGTGGCGGTCCCTTTATGGAAACCCCTCTCCTTGATGCCCTAAGCACATACTTAGTTTGCTTACTGGTTAATCCACCAATGTACGGGCTAAACTATTAACTAGCAGAGTTAATCTCTAGAAGCAGTTTAATGGATACAGCAGCAACTAACATTTAATACAATTTAAACAATGACAACAAAAGAGACAAATTCAATTTTTGTTAAATTACAAACGATCTTCCTTCCCTCTTTTATCCTGTTCTGATTTTTGCCAGTAGACGTCGCATACTTAAGCCAATGATATGTTCTTTTATCAAGTACACTTTTGTGGCTTGGTACATAGTAATATTGTATTGTTTTATTATGTCGTAAATTCCCTTATTTCATCGTCTTCTTGGTCTACCTCTATATCTTGGTTCTTCTATTTTGTTATTATAAGCTTTTGGCACTGGTACTGAGGTGTTCGTGCACATTGCATGTTCAAGCCACTTTAACCTTTGTCTCTCTGTGTATTCGATTACTGTTAGAATCCCAGTGATGTTCTGATTTCATCGTACTTTACATGATTCTCTTCGTGTTTTGTTCACAGCTTTACTGAGATATCTCATCTCACATGTTGTCAGTTTTCTTTCTTGATCTTTAGACAGAGTCCATGTTTGACATTGACAGCAAAGAGTTGGAATAAAGAGTTTATCAAGTTCTTCTTTGTATCCATTGAGATAGCAGAGCACTTTAAAATTGGCGAGATTTGGTCTGTAACTTTGTTAGCACTTTAAATTCTTGCTTCAATCTCTCTGTTAAACCTTCCATCCTCTGTAACTTTGTTAGCACTTAAATTCTTGCTTCAATCTCTCTGTTAAACCTTCCATCCTCTGTAACTTTGTTAGCACTTTAAATTCTTGCTTCAATCTCTCTGTTAAACCTTCCATCCTCTGTAACTTTGTTAGCACTTTAAATTCTTGCTTCAATCTCTCTGTTAAACCTTCCATCCTCTGTAACTTTGTTAGCACTTTAAATTCTTGCTTCAATCTCTCTGTTAAACCTTCCATATTCTGCAACTTTGTTGGCACTTTAAATTCTTGCTTCAATCTCTCTGTTAAACCTTCCATCCTCTGTAACTTTGTTAGTACTTAAATTCTTGCTTCAATCTCTCTGTTAAACCTTCCATCCTCTGTAACTTTGTTAGCACTTTAAATTCTTGCTTCAATCTCTCTGTTAAACCTTCCATCCTCTGTAACTTTGTTAGCACTTTAAATTCTTGCTTCAATCTCTCTGTTAAACCTTCCATATTCTGTAACTTTGTTGGCACTTTAAATTCTTGCTTCAATCTCTCTGTTACACCTTCCATCCTCTGTAACTTTGTTAGCACTTTAAATTCTTGCTTCAATCTCTCTGTTAAACCTTCCATCCTCTGTAACTTTGTTAGCACTTTAAATTCTTGCTTCAATCTCTCTGTTAAACTTCCATCCTCTGTAACTTTGTTAGCACTTTAAATTCTTGCTTCAATCTCTCTGTTAAACCTTCCATCCTCTGTAACTTTGTTAGCACTTTAAATTCTTGCTTCAATCTCTCTGTTAAAACTTCCATCCTCTGTAACTTTGTTAGCACTTTAAATTCTTGCTTCAATCTCTCTGTTAAACCTTCCATATTCTGCAACTTTGTTGGCACTTTAAATTCTTGCTTCAATCTCTCTGTTAACCTTCCATCCTCTGTAAAAACGCTACCCAGTTATTGGAATTATTGTACTTGCTTTAATTTGTAATTGTTTATTGAGATGTAAATGTTTCTTGCTGTTCTTCTTATGTTTATGATTTCGGTTTTGTTGACATTTATCTTCATATAGTGCGATGAATATGCTTCAAATGTATACAATTTTAGCCATCGATGCAGCCATAAAGATCATAATCTGTTTGCAGCTGCTAGTGAAGAGTGCATCTGTTAGTTTCAAGCGTTGGTTGGTTAAACACACATCACGTGACTCCCTCAATGAACTTTTACTACTCGTTCCATGTTTTATTATAAGATTATGCAGTTTTTATATTGTAGAGTGGAGACAGGCTTTAAACGAACACCTCTCACAGGATGGCGACAAGGAAGCTTGAGGATAACTCACACCTCAGAAGAATGGTGAAACTCGGCGCCACGAGGGGCGAAAGCAAGAAAAACATCCCCAGTGGGAGAGAACACAACACGTTCAATAAATACAGGACAGGAACAATCAGTAGACGCACACTTCAATGGTTGCTGGAACAGGCGGCAGAGCGGATATGGGAACGCCCCCAGTGCAATGACACTAATTCGACCTTAAGACAAGAAGAGTGGAGATAGGCACAGATGCCATGCTAGACCACGTGAAAAAAATGGACGCAACATTTTGTATTGAGCAGCTAAACAAATCAGAATAGAGATCAAAATAAAACGTTTCAGGAAAAAAACATTTGTAGTGTGGTTTGCTCACTTGTTGAGCCAGGCTATCGGAGCCATGACCACGGAGAGGGGTGGAAAAAATATATACTATCACTTTTCTGGCATGTCGTAAGAGGCAACCTAGTCACTATGACCTACCACGCATATCGTAAGAGGAACCTACTCACTATCACCTACCACGCATATCGTAAGAGGAACCTACTCACTATCACCTGCCACGCATGTTGTAAGAGGAACCTACTCACCATCACCTACCACGCATATCGTAAGAGGAACCTACTCACTATAACCTACCTCGCATATCGTAAGAGGAACCTACTCACTAACACCTACCTCGCATATCGTAAGAGGAACCTACTCACTAACACCTACTTCGCATATCGTAAGAGGAACCAACTCACTATCACCTGCCACGCATATCGTAAGAGGAACCTACTCACTAACACCTACTTCGCATATCGTAAGAGGAACCTACTCACTATCACCTACCTCGCATGTCGTAAGAGGAAGCTACTCACTATCACCTGCCACGCATATCGTAAGAGGAACCTACTCACTAACACCTACTTCGCATATCGTAAGAGGAACCTACTCACTATCACCTACCTCGCATGTCGTAAGAGGCAACCTACTCACTATGATCTACCACGCATGTCGTAAGAGGCAACCTACTCACTATGATCTACCACGTATGTCTTAAGAGGCAACCTACTCACTATGATCTACCACGCATGTCGTAAGAGGCAACCTACTCACTATGATCTACCACGCATGTCGTAAGAGGCAACCTACTCACTATGATCTACCACGTATGTCTTAAGAGGCAACCTACTCACTATGATCTACCACGCATGTCGTAAGTGGCAACCTACTGACTATGATCTACCACGCATGTCGTAAGCGGCAACCTACTCACTATGATCTACCACGCATGTCGTAAGAGGCAACCTACTCACTATGATCTACCACGTATGTCTTAAGAGGCAACCTACTCACTATGATCTACCACGCATGTCGTAAGAGGCAACCTACTCACTATGATCTACCACGCATGTCGTAAGAGGCAACCTACTCACTATGATCTACCACGTATGTCTTAAGAGGCAACGTACTCACTATGATCTACCACGCATGTCGTAAAAGGCAACCTACTCACTATGATCTACCACGCATGTCGTAAGAGGAAACCTACTCACTATGATCTACCACGCATGTCGTAAGAGGCAACCTACTCACTATGATCTACCACGTATGTCTTAAGAGGCAACCTACTCACTATGATCTACCACGCATGTCGTAAGAGGCAACCTACTCACTATGATCTACCACGCATGTCGTAAGAGGCAACCTACTCACTATGATCTACCACGTATGTCTTAAGAGGCAACGTACTCACTATGATCTACCACGCATGTCGTAAAAGGCAACCTACTCACTATGATCTACCACGCATGTCGTAAGAGGAAACCTACTCACTATGATCTACCACGCATGTCGTAAGAGGCAACCTACTCACTATGATCTACCACGCATGTCGTAAGAGGCAACCTACTCACTATGATCTACCACGTATGTCTTAAGAGGCAACGTATTCACTATGATCTACCACGCATGTCGTAAGAGGCAACCTACTCACTATCACCTACCTCGCATGTCGTAAGCGGCAACCTACTCACTATCACCTACCTCGCATGTCGTAAGCGGCTACCTACTCACTATCACCTACCTCGCATGTCGTAAGCGGCAACCTACTCACTATCACCTACCTCGCATGTCGTAAGCGGCAACCTACTCACTATCACCTACCTCGCATGTCGTAAGCGGCAACCTACTCACTATCACCTACCTCGCATGTCGTAAGCGGCAACCTACTCACTATCACCTACCTCGCATGTCGTAAGCGGCAACCTACTCACTATCACCTACCTCGCATGTCGTAAGCGGCACCCTACTCACTATCACCTACCTCGCATGTCGTAAGCGGCAACCTACTCACTATCACCTACCTCGCATGTCGTAAGCGGCAACCTACTCACTATCACCTACCTCGCATGTCGTAAGCGGCAACCTACTCACTATCACCTACCTCGCATGTCGTAAGCGGCAACCTACTCACTATCACCTGCCACGCATGTCGTAAGCGGCAACCTACTCACTATCACCTACCTCGCATGTCGTAAGCGGCAACCTACTCACTATCACCTACCTCGCATGTCGTAGGCGGCAACCTACTCACTATCACCTACCTCGCATGTCGTAAGCGGCAACCTACTCACTATCACCTACCACGCATGTCGTAAGCGGCAACCTACTCACTATCACCTACCACGCATGTCGTAAGCGGCAACCTACTCACTATCACCTGCCACGCTTGTCGTAAGAGGAAACCTACTCACTATGATCTACCACGCATGTCGTAAGAGGCAACCTACTCACTATGATCTACCACGCATGTAGTAAGAGGCAACCTACTCACTATGATCTACCACGTATGTCTTAAGAGGCAACGTACTCACTATGATCTACCACGCATGTCGTAAGAGGCAACCTACTCACTATCACCTACCTCGCATGTCGTAAGATGCAACCTACTCACTATCACCTACCTCGCATGTCGTAAGCGGCAACCTACTCACTATCACCTACCTCGCATGTCGTAAGCGGCAACCTACTCACTATCACCTACCTCGCATGTCGTAAGCGGCAACCTACTCACTATCACCTACCTCGCATGTCGTAAGCGGCAACCTACTCACTATCACCTACCTCGCATGTCGTAAGCGGCAACCTACTCACTATCACCTACCTCGCATGTCGTAAGCGGCAACCTACTCACTATCATCTACCTCGCATGTCGTAAGCGGCAACCTACTCACTATCACCTACCTCGCATGTCGTAAGCGGCAACGTACTCACTATCACCTACCTCGCATGTCGTAAGATGCAACCTACTCACTATCACCTACCTCGCATGTCGTAAGCGGCAAACTACTCACTATCACCTACCTCGCATGTCGTAAGCGGCAACCTACTCACTATCACCTACCTCGCATGTCGTAAGCGGCAACCTACTCACTATCACCTACATCGCATGTCGTAAGCGGCAACCTACTCACTATCACCTACATCGCATGTCGTAAGCGGCAACCTACACACTATCACCTACCTCGCATGTCGTAAGCGGCAACCTACTCACTATCACCTACCTCGCATGTCGTAAGCGGCAACCTACTCACTATCACCTACCTCGCATGTCGTAAGAGGCAACCTACTCACTATCACCTATCTCGCATGTCGTAAGAGGCAACCTACTCACTATCACCTACCTCGCATGTCGTAAGCGGCAACCTACTCACTATCACCTACCTCGCATGTCGTAAGCGGCAACCTACTCACTATCACCTACCTCGCATGTCGTAAGCGGTAACCTACTCATTATCACCTACCTCGCATGTCGTAAGCGGCAACCTACTCACTATCACCTACCTCGCATGTCGTAAGATGCAACCTACTCACTATCACCTACCTAGCATGTCGTAAGATGCAACCTACTCACTATCACCTACCTCGCATGTCGTAAGATGCAACCTACTCACTATCACCTACCTCGCATGTCGTAAGATGCAACCTACTCACTATCACCTACCTCGCATGTCGTAAGATGCAACCTACTCACTATCACCTACCTCGCATGTCGTAAGATGCAACCTACTCACTATCACCTACCTCGCATGTCGTAAGCGGCAACCTACTCACTATCACCTACCTCGCATGTCGTAAGATGCAACCTACTCACTATCACCTACCTCGCATGTCGTAAGATACAACCTACTCACTATCACCTACCTCGCATGTCGTAAGCGGCAACCTACTCACTATCACCTACCTCGCATGTCGTAAGCGGCAACCTACTCACTATCACCTACCTCGCATGTCGTAAGATGCAACCTACTCACTATCACCTACCTCGCATGTCGTAAGATGCAACCTACTCACTATCACCTAACTCGCATGTCGTAAGATGCAACCTACTCACTATCACCTACCTCGCATGTCGTAAGCGGCAACCTACTCACTATCACCTACCTCGCATGTCGTAAGCGGCAACCTACTCACTATCACCTACCTCGCATTTCGTAAGCGGCAACCTACTCACTATCACCTACCTCGATTGTCGTAAGCGGCAACCTACTCACTATCACCTGCCTCGCATGTCGTAAGCGGCAACCTACTCACTATCACCTACCTCGCATGTCGTAAGCGGCAACCTACTCACTATCACCTACCTCGCATGTCATAAGCGGCAACCTACTCACTATCACCTACCTCGCATGTCGTAAGATGCAACCTACTCACTATCACCTACCTCGCATGTCGTAAGATGCAACCTACTCACTATCACCTACCTCGCATGTCGTAAGCGGTAACCTACTCACTATCACCTACCTCGCATGTCGTAAGCGGCAACCTACATACTATCACCTACCTCGCATGTCGTAAGCGGCAACCTACTCACTATCACCTACCTCGCATGTCGTAAGCGGCAACCTACTCACTATCACCTACCTCGCATGTCGTAAGCGGCAACCTACTCACTATCACCTACCTCGCATGTCGTAAGCGGCAACCTACTCACTATCACCTACCTCGCATGAGGTAAGCGGCAACCTACTCACTATCACCTACCTCGCATGTCGTAAGATGCAACCTACTCACTATCACCTACCTCGCATGTCGTAAGATGCAACCTACTCACTATCACCTACCTCGCATGTCGTAAGATACAACCTACTCACTATCACCTACCTCGCATGTCGTAAGCGGCAACCTACTCACTATCACCTACCTCGCATGTCGTAAGCGGCAACCTACTCACTATCACCTACCTCGCATGTCGTAAGATGCAACCTACTCACTATCACCTACCTCGCATGTCGTAAGATGCAACCTACTCACTATCACCTACCTCGCATGTCGTAAGATGCAACCTACTCACTATCACCTACCTCGCATGTCGTAAGCGGCAACCTACTCACTATCACCTACCTCGCATGTCGTAAGCGGCAACCTACTCACTATCACCTACCTCGCATGTCGTAAGCGGCAACCTACTCACTATCACCTACCTCGCATGTCGTAAGCGGCAACCTACTCACTATCACCTGCCTCGCATGTCGTAAGCAGCAACCTACTCACTATCACCTTCCTCGCATGTCGTAAGCGGCAACCTACTCACTATCACCTACCTCGCATGTCGTAAGCGGCAACCTACTCACTATCACCTACCTCGCATGTCGTAAGATGCAACCTACTCACTATCACCTACCTCGCATGTCGTAAGATGCAACCTACTCACTATCACCTACCTCGCATGTCGTAAGCGGTAACATACTCACTATCACCTACCTCGCATGTCGTAAGCGGCAACCTACTCACTATCACCTACCTCGCATGTCGTAAGCGGTAACCTACTCACTATCACCTACCTCGCATGTCGTAAGCGGCAACCTACATACTATCACCTACCTCGCATGTCGTAACCGGCAACCTACTCACTATCACCTACCTCGCAAGTCGTAAGCGGCAACCTACTCACTATCACCTACCTCGCATGTCGTAAGCAGCAACCTACTCACTATCACCTACCTCGCATGTCGTAAGCGGCAACCTACTCACTATCACCTAACTCGCATGAGGTAAGCGGCAACCTACTCACTATCACCTACCTCGCATGTCGTAAGCGGCAACCTACTCACTATCACCTACCTCGCATGTCGTAAGCGGCAACCTACTCACTATCACCTATCTCGCATGTCGTAAGCGACAACCTACTCACTATCACCTACCTCGCATGTCGTAAGCGGCAACCTACTCACTATCACCTACCTCGCATGTCGTAAGCGGCAACCTACTCACTATCACCTACCTCGCATGTCGTAAGCGGCAACCTACTCACTATCACCTACCTCGCATGTCGTAAGCGGCAACCTACTCACTATCACCTACCTCGCATGTCGTAAGCGGCAACCTACTCACTATCACCTACCTCGCATGTCGTAAGCGGCAACCTACTCACTATCACCTGCCACGAATGTCGTAAGCGGCAACCTACTCACTATCACCTACCTCGCATGTCGTAAGCGGCAACCTACTCACTATCACCTACCTCGCATGTCGTAGGCGGCAACCTACTCACTATCACCTACCTCGCATGTCGTAAGCGGCAATCTACTCACTATCACCTACCACGCATGTCGTAAGCGGCAACCTACTCACTATCACCTACCACGCATGTCGTAAGCGGCAACCTACTCACTATCACCTGCCACGCTTGTCGTAAGAGGAAACCTACTCACTATGATCTACCACGCATGTCGTAAGAGGCAACCTACTCACTATGATCTACCACGCATGTAGTAAGAGGCAACCTACTCACTATGATCTACCACGTATGTCTTAAGATGCAACGTACTCACTATGATCTACCACGCATGTCGTAAGAGGCAACCTACTCACTATCACCTACCTCGCATGTCGTAAGCGGCAACCTACTCACTATCACCTACCTCGCATGTCGTAAGCGGCAACCTACTCACTATCACCTACCTCGCATGTCGTAAGCGGCAACCTACTCACTATCACCTACCTCGCATGTCGTAAGCGGCAACCTACTCACTATCACCTACCTCGCATGTCGTAAGCGGCAACCTACTCACTATCACCTACCTCGCATGTCGTAAGCGGCACCCTACTCACTATCACCTACCTCGCATGTCGTAAGCGGCAACCTACTCACTATCATCTACCTCGCATGTCGTAAGCGGCAACCTACTCACTATCACCTACCTCGCATGTCGTAAACGGCAACGTACTCACTATCACCTACCTCGCATGACGTAAGATGCAACCTACTCACTATCACCTACCTCGCATGTCGTAAGCGGCAAACTACTCACTATCACCTACCTCGCATGTCGTAAGCGGCAACCTACTCACTATCACCTACCTCGCATGTCGTAAGCGGCAACCTACTCACTATCACCTACATCGCATGTCGTAAGCGGCAACCTACTCACTATCACCTACATCGCCTGTCGTAAGCGGCAACCTACTCACTATCACCTACCTCGCATGTCGTAAGCGGCAACCTACTCACTATCACCTACCTCGCATGTCGTAAGCGGCAACCTACTCACTATCACCTACCTCGCATGTCGTAAGAGGCAACCTACTCACTATCACCTATCTCGCATGTCGTAAGAGGCAACCTACTCACTATCACCTACCTCGCATGTCGTAAGCGGCAACCTACTCACTATCACCTACCTCGCATGTCGTAAGCGGCAACCTACTCACTATCACCTACCTCGCATGTCGTAAGCGGTAACCTACTCACTATCACCTACCTCGCATGTCGTAAGCGGCAACCTACTCACTATCACCTACCTCGCATGTCGTAAGATGCAACCTACTCACTATCACCTACCTAGCATGTCGTAAGATGCAACCTCCTCACTATCACCTACCTCGCATGTCGTAAGATGCAACCTACTCACTATCACCTACCTCGCATGTCGTAAGATGCAACCTACTCACTATCACCTACCTCGCATGTCGTAAGATGCAACCTACTCACTATCACCTACCTCGCATGTCGTAAGATGCAACCTACTCACTATCACCTACCTCGCATGTCGTAAGCGGCAACCTACTCACTATCACCTACCTCGCATGTCGTAAGATGCAACCTACTCACTATCACCTACCTCGCATGTCGTAAGATACAACCTACTCACTATCACCTACCTCGCATGTCGTAAGCGGCAACCTACTCACTATCACCTACCTCGCATGTCGTAAGCGGCAACCTACTCACTATCACCTACCTCGCATGTCGTAAGATGCAACCTACTCACTATCACCTACCTCGCATGTCGTAAGATGCAACCTACTCACTATCACCTACCTCGCATGTCGTAAGATGCAACCTACTCACTATCACCTACCTCGCATGTCGTAAGCGGCAACCTACTCACTATCACCTACCTCGCATGTCGTAAGCGGCAACCTACTCACTATCACCTACCTCGCATTTCGTAAGCGGCAACCTACTCACTATCACCTGCCTCGCATGTCGTAAGCGGCAACCTACTCACTATCACCTACCTCGCATGTCGTAAGCGGCAACCTACTCACTATCACCTACCTCGCATGTCATAAGCGGCAACCTACTCACTATCACCTACCTCGCATGTCGTAAGATGCAACCTACTCACTATCACCTACCTCGCATGTCGTAAGATGCAACCTACTCACTATCA
The DNA here is from genome assembly GCA_032433765.1 of Megaustenia siamemsis. Classification (NCBI taxonomy): domain Eukaryota; kingdom Metazoa; phylum Mollusca; class Gastropoda; order Stylommatophora; family Ariophantidae; genus Megaustenia; species Megaustenia siamemsis. The sequence goes on from JAVIAB010000073.1 coordinate 7,103,787, forward strand.
CCTACCTCGCATGTCGTAAGCGGTAACCTACTCACTATCACCTACCTCGCATGTCGTAAGCGGCAACCTACTCACTATCACCTACCTCGATTGTCGTAAGCGGCAACCTACTCACTATCACCTGCCTCGCATGTCGTAAGCGGCAACCTACTCACTATCACCTACCTCGCATGTCGTAAGCGGCAACCTACTCACTATCACCTACCTCGCATGTCATAAGCGGCAACCTACTCACTATCACCTACCTCGCATGTCGTAAGATGCAACCTACTCACTATCACCTACCTCGCATGTCGTAAGATGCAACCTACTCACTATCACCTACCTCGCATGTCATAAGCGGTAACCTACTCACTATCACCTACCTCGCATGTCGTAAGCGGCAACCTACTCACTATCACCTACCTCGCATGTCGTAAGCGGTAACCTACTCACTATCACCTACCTCGCATGTCGTAAGCGGCAACCTACATACTATCACCTACCTCGCATGTCGTAAGCGGCAACCTACTCACTATCACCTACCTCGCATGTCGTAAGCGGCAACCTACTCACTATCACCTACCTCGCATGTCGTAAGCGGCAACCTACTCACTATCACCTACCTCGCATGTCGTAAGCGGCAACCTACTCACTATCACCTACCTCGCATGAGGTAAGCGGCAACCTACTCACTATCACCTACCTCGCATGTCGTAAGATGCAACCTACTCACTATCACCTACCTCGCATGTCGTAAGCGGCAACCTACTCACTATCACCTACCTCGCATGTCGTAAGCGGCAACCTACTCACTATCACCTACCTCGCATGTCGTAAGCGGCAACCTACTCACTATCACCTACCTCGCATGTCGTAAGCGGCAACCTACTCACTATCACCTACCTCGCATGTCGTAAGCGGCAACCTACTCACTATCACCTACCTCGCATGTCGTAAGCGGCAACCTACTCACTATCACCTACCTCGCATGTCGTAAGCGGCAACCTACTCACTATCACCTACCTCGCATGTCGTAAGCGGCAACCTACTCACTATCACCTACCTCGCATGAGGTAAGCGGCAACCTACTCACTATCACCTACCTCGCATGTCGTAAGATGCAACCTACTCACTATCACCTACCTCGCATGTCGTAAGCGGCAACCTACTCACTATCACCTACCTCGCATGTCGTAAGCGGCAACCTACTCACTATCACCTACCTCGCATGTCGTAAGCGGCAACCTACTCACTATCACCTACCTCGCATGTCGTAAGCGGCAACCTACTCACTATCACCTACCTCGCATGTCGTAAGCGGCAACCTACTCACTATCACCTACCTCGCATGTCGTAAGCGGCAACCTACTCACTATCACCTACCTCGCATGTCGTAAGCGGCAACCTACTCACTATCACCTACCTCGCATGTCGTAAGCGGCAACCTACTCACTATCACCTGCCACGCATGTCGTAAGCGGCAACCTACTCACTATCACCTACCTCGCATGTCGTAAGCGGCAACCTACTCACTATCACCTACCTCGCATGTCGTAAGCGGCAACCTACTCACTATCACCTACCTCGCATGTCGTAAGCGGCAACCTACTCACTATCACCTACCACGCTTGTCGTAAGCGGCAACCTTGAAGGCTTTGTAAGACAAGCTCTTTCGGCGATGATAGAGATTTCATGTATCTGACCTGAAACCATCTTCAGTGCTTTCACTGGTGTGTGGCGTGCGTGCTTCATACTGGAGAACATGCAAAAGAGAGGTTCTGAGCACTATTAAGTTGTTCGTTATGCAATGAAGATAATATGTCCACTAAACTAAACAGTCACTTGTCGAGTTCTCGTTCTAGATGAATTATCGAGTAACACTTGGTTGTTTCCCTTGTCAGCAACTAATATCTAAATGTACGATAAATAAAAGATGATATGAGGAAATTATACTGAAATGGTGGTTTATAATATTGACACAGTTATTGCAGTTTCTGAAATACGTTTTGGTATCAACATACATACTCGTGATCAACATACATAATCGTGATCAATATACATACTCGTGATCAACATACATAATCGTGATCAACATACATATTCGTGAACAACATACTTACTCGTGATCAACAGAACACACTCGTAGAAGAAAATAAGTGCTCAACGGAACGTCTGCGTGCAGCATAATACAGCAAACAATTGTTCCTTGACGCTGAAAAGCAAAAGAGGAAGGAAAGAGGAAGAATAGGGATTGTTCCTTATGACGATCTTATAACTTTTGTAAAGAGAAACAAATAGAGCTGGTACGGTGAAGCGTCATCTGACTGACTAAAGCACCACTTGTGAGCGAGCAAGAGGATGAAATGGCAGCTTAAGAAGATGTAGTGAGAGACAGCCGTCACAGATAGGACAGGCCTTTGCTTTGTTGGCACATATTTTAGATGAGAGAGATGGAAATTGCTGGCCCCAGCATCCTACTTTCCAATTAGCCCCAAAGGTTAAGGGAGGAGAGTGCGAGATTAATACAAAGATAATTAGCATGTAGAGTCTTGATGAAACAGTGCAGACACTTAGGATCATCATCTTCAATATCAAGTACCATGCCTGCTGGCGTAGGTGATCATGTCTCTCCACAACTTTCAATCTCGACAGTTATTTATCATTTCTGTTGTTGACTTTGTGCTAAGCCATTCTCTTAAGCTGTCTGGTATCTTTTTTCTTTGCTTCCCTCTATCTCTTCGTCCCTCAATTTTCCCAATAGTTACAATATATTCCAACTGTTCCCTTTTCATAGAATGACAAAAAATTGATGATTGTTTGTTTCTAATATTGCATATTAGCTCTCTTATTGGCCTCTTTCAGTATGTTTTCATTACTCTTCTTAGCTGTCAATGGTATTCTCAACATTCTTCTGTATAACTACATTTCTACAGCCTCCAGTGATTTTTTGTCTGTTGTCCTATTGTCCATGATACAATCATGAATCACACTTAGGATTGTGCACATAATAATGATAGCACTGGTAATAAAGATAATAAATAAGTATTTAACACTAATGTTCTCATCATAATCTTCAATAAATTTAACTTTAAAACGGAAACAGATCATTCTCTTTGAAACCTCTTTAAGGTTAAATTTATTTACTTTCAGTGAATAAAGACCGTCTGCAAAGTTCATTCTTGTCCCCACAGAAAGTAATTTGAAAACGTTTAGATAGGGCATAGCAAACCTGTCTCAAGCTGAAATAATTTATTTACTTGTCCCGCCTTGTGTCTCAGATGGCACTGGGGCGTGTACAATACCACAAATACAGGTGTGCTGTTATCAAACTTACCTGAACCTACTCCACGGGGTGTGCGAATCTATTTTAGATTTTTAAAAAACCCAGAACTGCTAACTCAATGAAAAACCTAACGATGCTCATCTGTAAACGTGGCATTCATTAATTGATGTTTAGATTCAGGTCATAACGAAATCTCGCTTGCCCGTAAATTGATTCAGCTGTTAAGAATGACACCGAAAGGAGTGATATTCGTTTTCTACCTTTTCTCTTATTCTGAATAGCAACGCTTGTTGCACTGTATGGCTGCCTACCCTGATGCTGCGATAATAGAACATTTGTTCTTGGCGCATCTTTACTTTGTCAAGTTTTCGTTCTGCTTTCTCTCTGAGTTTTAATTTCATATCTAGTTCTGAGAATTACCACTCTGAGATGAAGCAAACCTTGAGAAGTTCATTCTCGTCACTTTTGTCTCTATGATCTTATTCTATTGTTTGACTGAGAAGAACTGACATTACTTCACATGGTGCTACATACCGTTAGCGACGTAATCCCCCTCAATTTCTGACATAGAGACGGCAAAGAATAAGAATTCTGATGACTTCCTCTCCTAGCCCGTATTTAAACATTGATAACATATTTTTTGAAGTCACACTATAAATAATGTCAGGTGTGCTGATGATGCAGTCTTAATCGCTAAAAGTGAAAATGATTTAGAAGAAATGTTAGACATTATAGAGAAAAAAGAAAGAACAAATAAGGAACTTAAATTCAATAGTAAAACGATCGAAGTAAAGATAGCAACAAAGAAAAGACATCAACGGAATACACAATAAATATAAGTGAAAAAATATTTTAAAAATAAATTAATTTAAATATCTGGAACAATGTTAACCTCAGAGGGTAAATGTACAAAATAGGTGAGATACAGAATGGCTCAGGCAAAAGTAACTTTTTTAAAAAAATGAGGAAAACACTGTACAATCCTTTTTTGACAATGGAAACAGGAAAAAGAGTTTTTAAATATTATGTAGAATCAGTCTTAATATATGGATGGGAACCATGGACAACATGACAAGAGACAAAACAATCGCAATCACTGACAATTACAGAAGAATGTTGAGAATACCGTGGACAGCTAAGAAGAGTAATGAAAACGTTCTGAAAGAGGCCAAAACAAAAAGAGCTAATTTCCAATATTAATAAGAAACAATGATAATTTTTTGACCATGTAATGAGAAGAGAACTAATTGAGATTTGATAAAAGATCTTTACACGGATTGAAAGCTGCTAGAATAACAATTTAGATAGGAGAAAGAGTATCTGAGTCTATGCCCCATGGGCCGACTACGGCTCGAATGGTCAATAGATAGATTGAATGAGAAGAGAAAAGCTAGAATATATTGTGACAACTGGGAAAACTGAGGGACGAAGAGACAGAGGGAAGCAAAGAAAAAAGATACCGGACAGCTTAAGAGATATATCTTGGAAGGTCTACAACAACAATTATAAATATATGTCGAGATAGAGAGTTGTGGCGAGACATGATCACCTACGCCAGCAGGCATAATGAAGATGTCACATTTAAATTCCACAAGTCTGAGAAGATATATTCTTCAATTGCAGTCACATTTTTCATTATGTTTGAAGCACCACTAAACTAAAAAAATAAACCCATTTGCATTATTGCAGCCAGCACACCAGCTGTTTCCTGTGCCATGCCATGACCGGAGCAATAAACCCAAAACCAGGTCCCGAACTTGCGAGTTCATGAAAGTTTATGAAACACGCAACTGTTGTTTGTTGAAGAAATGTTTCATCTTAAATTGACAACGTTAAATAAACATGACTGGCCACAACTGCAGCAGGAGACAGGCTAATCTTCTGCGTGCACACCCGCAAATTACAGCAAGTTTCCCGTGGGTGAGGGGCAGAACGTGAACATCAAAGAAGAACAATTTATCTCGAATCACATTTGCAGTAGTTTATAACATGATCACACCCACACATGTCAAATATTAAGGTCAGCTGCGTGCATGGGCAAGCCTGCAGGGGCAGATCTCCTTTAGAAATGAAGGATTCTCTTTTCATAGTCATAAAATGCTATCATTTCTAAGGAGTCAAAACTAGTGCCATGCCTCGAGGCTTGGATCTTCATACATTACATCTGTCGGTGATCGCATATATTTTAATTCATGTTTAATATTTTTGTAGCTTTCTCAGTGCGTCGCTGTTTTCTCCTTAAAGTCCATCCTTCTCTGCTTTTCATGTCCTGGAATGTGTGCCTCTCTCTCTAGAACTTCTTGATTTGACGTAAGAGAGGGGAATCAAATCTTTCGTCACGCCCAAAGTGGAAATATGACGTCATGAATTTGTTTAAATCAAAGACACAATCTTCAGTAGCGTGGTCAGCACTACACCAATTCTACCTACTTTCCAAGAAGCATTTTCTGGTGTAGATTTAAGGATTGCAGAGACTAGAACACTAGCAGTCGGGGGGATCGAACTTGGCCCCATGTTGTAAGATAGCCAGCCCACTAACTACTACTTTACCTAGATTTCCTATCTTCGTCCAAGGTCATGGTCATTTGATATTTCCCATTTCTCTTTCTCCCGTTACCACGGAGCCAGATATCTCAACACCCCACCACCCCCTCCCACACCCCAATTTGTGGAATCAGCTTTGGCCTGACATGTTTTGCTGTATGTTTATGTGTCATGTGATGATATTTACATTGAGTTAAATAAGTTGACATTTGACATTTTCTTCAGCCTTTGATTCAGTTGATGATCAATTATGCAGCATAAATTATCAAATCATATTTACCCAACAACCTGTAATGACACTAAATAAGGATTGAACTGTTGTACGCAATGCAGTAAAAGAAAAGAACAGGTAAATCTAAAATATGATATAAAATAGTATTTGTGCGAGAGCTAAATGAAGAGCATAACAAATGTAAGATAACAACTAATGATGGGACTGGGTCTAAAGTTGAAGTCAAAAGCTATAGGAGGGTATTTGAACAGCAAGGAAGCTAGGCAGTGTAGAATGCTTCGGCCTCTTATTTTATTTCCGGTTTTTCCTTCTGTTGTTTGATGCCAACATCATCAGGTGTCATGACGGTTAATATAGGCGATCATCTCTCTCCACTTCACTCGGTCCTTCATACATCTCATAATTTCAGCCAGTCGGTGATCTTTTGTTATGCCATTTGGATAGGTTGTTCAATATTTTTTCTCTTGGTTTCATCTGCTCTTATTTCCATTTATTCTGCTGTTGTTATAGTATTCTCAATGTTTCTTTTCTCATAACATGTTCAATAAATGTTGATCGTCTCTTCCTTATGATTTTGAAAATATTTATGGAAAACTATTCCAGCTCGTTAAAAAAATTCTTCATTTGTAATTGTTGCTATCCATGAAATTCGCAGCATTCTTCTCAGTCATCTCAGCAGCCTCTAATATTCTTTTTGTTGTCTTCATTAACGTCCGTGACTCTTTCCCATATAGTAGAACACGTTCGACGTAGCACTTCTGGACACGTTTTCTAACATTAATTAACAATGATTTGTTACATATGAGGTTTTTCATTCCATGAAATTCTCTCTTTGCTTGTCATATTCAGCTTCTATCTGTTTGATGTGAATAATTTAACATCTAAATCTAAACAATTTAGACAAATTTATCACCATGTCTGTTTATATTTAAAAATATCTTTTGTTTGAACATTCCTATAACCACAATCTAATACTTCTGTCACCGTGTCAATTTTTTTTTAATTTTCTGTTCAGTGACAGTGTCACACAAACATAATTATTCACATTGGATATTTTTGAACTTGATGTCATATCTGATGCTGCTCACGTTAGCACGTCTAATTAGGCATTTGTTGAACAGTATCAACTTAATAATGGATGTCAGTGACAGGTAAATGAATGTAGGATAGCACAAGTGGCATAGAAGTGTAAAACAAAAGAAATAAAGTAAGAAGACAAAGTAATGAAAGAAGGATATCAAGTGGTTATCTTGATAAGTTGCAACGAAAACTGACACAGTAACACGATTGAGTGAGGTTAGACACTGTGCTATCATCTGATATTTGTTAAAGTTTCAAAAATAAGTACGAAAAAAGGCAATTAAATTTGTTGGTAAAAAATTGTTTGTGGCTTGTGTTTGACTTCGCAAATAAAATACATTGGAATGAAACTTTCATTTTACGTAGATCTCGCTTCATTCCCTTACATAAAACATTTTAAACGTAAAAAATTAATTCATTTCATTTGGATTGAATCATCTCGCGCCCTTTAAGAAAATAAAATCAACAAGAGAAATCACTCTGCGGGCAAAAGTTCTCAAATTCTCCCCAAGTGGGTCACTCTTCAACACAGAACAATGTCAACTCATTTCATGAAATGACTCAAAGTGATTTCAAGTGTTTACCTCTAGTAATGTTTGATTTGCTTGGTCCTTGTATGATACCATACTTTTCGTCTGCATGGTAAATCTCCACAAACTCTCATGAACTTTATTTTAGATAAAGCATCACTTCGCACAAATGTTGTAATCTCATGGGTGACTCAAGCCCTCTCCATGTCGGCGAGTATTGTTCTAGTTAAATATCAGGTTTGGCTAAATCGCAGCCCTTGCCACTGTGTCATTTACCCATAATGAGATGTAATACAGTTCTGCCACTGATACGTCAAACTCTATTCTCAGTTCTCTTTGACTATTCAAGTAGACGAAAGTGGATGCACTTGATAGTGCTTTCTGTTTCCTACATTCTTATATTTAATTATCTTCTTAACAATTGACATATTTTATTACACATAAGTGTGTTCCCAGTAAATGTATATAACAAAATTGAGTAAAAGTCATTGCAAAGGTCGAATTGAAATGTACCCATATGGACACCACCATAATGGAAGAAAAAACTGTAATCCATGTAGCACGATGGCCGAATCCATAGCTCGCCGTGCCCCAGACCAGGACAATGAGGGTTCGATTCACATTAGCGTCACAAGATTGTTATATGGCGGCTGAGATAGGCAAAATCAGGTTCAACTATCTCGTGGCAACTGCTCAGGACAAGCGACCATCATTCTCCAGTCCTATATGCCTCACCCTCCCTCGGCAGACCTCAATAATGGGATAATCCCATGAAGATATATATATATATATATATATATATATTATTTAGAAAAATCGTTCGGTACAAACTTGTCCATTATTTGACTTACGATTTTGTTAAATATGGCACAACGGTACGGTATTTCCAGTCCATTCGTGAACATCCATGTTTATGTACTACAGTTATGACAACGATAGCGTGGTGACCTTTACAAAACTGTTTTAAATTGTTATACGTGCCCTTTTCCATATTATATGTGGTCTCACACATTTACAGGCGGTGGAGACCTGATATCGGTCTTCGTTAATTTCTGTGACGACGAAGTTTTGCCGCACAGTTCCTTCCAGTGCTAATCCTCCACACAGGGGGATTCATGTTTAGTAGCAGGCTGAACGCGGCAAATGTTTTCCACGAGGTCACAGCTCTTGTCTTCTCCGTCTTTTATCTTGTATTCTTAAATTTGTTTCGTTTCTCAACGTTCAGTTACTTTTTATATTTCTTGTTGTCTCTATACCACCTTGTGTCGCATTGCATTAGCCTTTCTCACCAATGGAGAAATCACTCAGGAATGCCTTGCAGACAGTGCTCACCCGTTAACTGTGCGTAAAGGCATGGTATCGCTAGTTTACTGCAAAGTCGGTATATCTGTGAATTTCGGCCCGACACATACGTCTTAGAAATAGATAGATTTATGCTTAAGAATTTTCTCGGCTGCCATTTTCGACCTAAACTTTTCGATTGTCAACTGTTAAGGGGGTTTAACGTGCGCGAGTGCATACGGGATCTCATGTTTCTCGGTTTTATCCTCGAAGGCTAGATATAGGATCTCAGTACCCAGAGAGGGCTAGACATAGGATCTCACTCTCCCAGAGAGGGCTAGACATAGGATCTCGCTCACCCAGAGAGGGCGAGACATAGGATCTCACTCTCACAGAGAGGGCTAGACATAGGATCTCAGTACCCGGAGAGGGCTAGACATAGGATCTCACTACCCAGAGAGGGCTAGACATAGGATCTCACTCTCCCAGAGAGGGCTAGACATAGGATCTCACTACCCAGAGAGGGCTAGACATAGGATCTCACTCACCCAGAGAGGGCGAGACATAGGATCTCACTCTCCCAGAGAGTGCTAGACATAGGATCTCACTCTCCCAGAGAGGGCTAGACATAGGATCTCACTCTCCCAGAGAGGGCTAGACATAGAATCTCACTACCCAGAGAGGGCTAGACATATGATCTCAGTACCCAGAGAGGGCTAGACATAGCATCTCACTCTCCCAGAGAGGGCTAGACATAGGATCTCACTCTCCCAGAGAGGGCGAGACATAGGATCTCACTCTCCAAGAAAGGGCTAGACATAGGATCTCACTCACCCAAAGAGGGCGAGACATAGGATCTCACTCTCACAGAGAGGGCTAGACATAGGATCTCACTCTCCCAGAGAGGGCGAGACATAGGATCTCACTCTCCAAGAAAGGGCTAGACATAGGATCTCACTCACCCAGAGAGGGCGAGACATAGGATCTACCTCTCACAGAGAGGGCTAGACATAGGATCTCAGTACCCGGAGAGGGCTAGACATAGGATCTCACTCTCCCAGAGAGGGCTAGACATATGATCTCACTCTCACAGAGAGGGCTAGACATAGGATCTCACTCTCCCAGATAGGGCTAGACATAGGATCTCACTACCCAGAGAGGGTTAGACATAGGATCTCACTATCCCAGAGAGGGCGAGACATAGGATCTCACTCTCCCAGAGAGGGCTAGACATAGGATCTCACTCTCCCAGAAAGGGCTAGACATAGGATCTCACTCTCCCAGAGAGGGCTAGACATAGAATCTCACTACCCAGAGAGGGCTAGACATATGATCTCACTACCCAGAGAGGGCGAGACATAGAATCTCACTACCCAGAGAGGGCTAGACATAGGATCTCACTCACCCAGAGAGGGCGAGACATAGGATCTCACTCTCCCAGAGAGGGCTAGACATAGGATCTCACTCTCCCAGAGAGGGCTAGACATAGGATCTCACTCTCCCAGAGAGGGCTAGACATAGAATCTCACTACCCAGAGAGGGCTAGACATATGATCTCACTACCCAGAGAGAGCGAGACATAGAATCTCACTACCCAGAGAGGGCTAGACATATGATCTCAGTACCCATTGGTGAGAAGAGTGGTCAAGCTTCTAACCAAGGATTCTAAGAGAAATGTTCCCACCGTCTGTGACGGGATAGAAACCTGTGACCTTCATGTCCAGGGGCCAACATCGTGTAATAGTCCATTCTTATAACATTCTTCTTCAGCTCCTTATTAGTTAACAAAACCAAAATTAGGGAACAGGCAAATAATTACAGTGCTGCGTTATTGCAACTCTCTCTCCATTTATCCTCTCATTTACATCTGACGGCCACTCGAGTGCGGATCGAAGCTACAGACTTCAGGACAATCATTTTTTATTCTAACATTTCATTTAGATCATATTTTTAATTAATTGTTCTCCTGTAACTTTGAACATTGTCTTTTATTGTCATTCTCTATTCTAGATCCGTTTCTTATGGTTTCTCTAGAACACGTAGTTTAGTTATTCTTCATTTCGTTGTCCGTGTCCTGTGTTCGTGTTTTCTTAGATTTATGCTTAAGAATTTTCTCGGCTGCCATTTTCGACCTAAACTTTTCGATTGTCAACTGTTAAGGGGGTTTAACGTGCGCGAGTGCATACGGGATCTCATGTTTCTCGGTTTTATCCTCGAAGGCTAGATATAGGATCTCAGTACCCAGAGAGGGCTAGACATAGGATCTCACTCTCCCAGAGAGGGCCAGACATAGGATCTCACTCTCACAGAGAGGGCTAGACATATGATCTCAGTACCCAGAGAGGGCTAGACATAGGATCTCACTCTCCCAGAGAGGGCTAGACATAGGATCTCGCTCACCCAGAGAGGGCGAGACATAGGATCTCACTCTCACAGAGAGGGCTAGACATAGGATCTCAGTACCCGGAGAGGGCTAGACATAGGATCTCACTCTCCCAGAGAGGGCTAGACATAGGATCTCACCCTCACAGAGAGGGCTAGACATAGGATCTCACTCTCCCAGAGAGGGCTAGACATAGGATCTCACTACCCAGAGAGGGTTAGACATAGGATCTCACTATCCCAGAGAGGGCGAGACATAGGATCTCACTCTCCCAGAGAGGGCTAGACATAGGATCTCACTCTCCCAGAAAGGGCTAGACATAGGATCTCACTCTCCCAGAGAGGGCTAGACATAGAATCTCACTACCCAGAGAGGGCTAGACATATGATCTCACTACCCAGAGAGGGCGAGACATAGAATCTCACTACCCAGAGAGGGCTAGACATAGAATCTCACTACCCAGAGAGGGCTAGACATATGATCTCAGTACCCAGAGATGGCTAGACATAGGATCTCACTCTCCCAGAGAGGGCTAGACATAGGATCTCACTCTCCCAGAGAGGGCGAGACATAGGATCTCACTCTCCAAGAAAGGGCTAGACATAGGATCTCACTCACCCAGAGAGGGCGAGACATAGGATCTCACTCTCACAGAGAGGGCTAGACATAGGTTCTCAGTACCCGGAGAGGGCTAGACATAGGATCTCACTCTCCCAGAGAGGGCTAGACATATGATCTCACTCTCACAGAGAGGGCTAGACATAGGATCTCACTCTCCCAGAGAGGGCTAGACATAGGATCTCACTACCCAGAGAGGGTTAGACATAGGATCTCACTATCCCAGAGAGGGCGAGACATAGGATCTCACTCTCCCAGAGAGGGCTAGACATAGGATCTCACTCTCCCAGAAAGGGCTAGACATAGGATCTCACTCTCCCAGAGAGGGCTAGACATAGAATCTCACTACCCAGAGAGGGCTAGACATATGATCTCACTACCCAGAGAGGGCTAGACATAGGATCTCACTCACCCAGAGAGGGCGAGACATAGGATCTCACTCTCCCAGAGAGGGCTAGACATAGGATCTCACTCTCCCAGAGAGGGCTAGACATAGGATCTCACTCTCCCAGAGAGGGCTAGACATAGAATCTCACTACCCAGAGAGGGCTAGACATATGATCTCACTACCCAGAGAGAGCGAGACATAGAATCTCACTACCCAGAGAGGGCTAGACATATGATCTCAGTACCCATTGGTGAGAAGAGTGGTCAAGCTTCTAACCAAGGATTCTAAGAGAAATGTTCCCACCGTCTGTGACGGGATAGAAACCTGTGACCTTCATGTCCAGGGGCCAACATCGTGTAATAGTCCATTCTTATAACATTCTTCTTCAGCTTCTTATTAGTTAACAAAACCAAAATTAGGGAACAGGCAAATAATTACAGTGCTGCGTTATTGCAACTCTCTCTCCCTTTATCCTCTCATTTACATCTGACGGCCACTCGAGTGCGGATCGAAGCTACAGACTTCAGGACAATCATTTTTTATTCTAACATTTCATTTAGATCATATTTTTAATTAATTGTTCTCCTGTAACTTTGAACATTGTCTTTTATTGTCATTCTCTATTCTAGATCCGTTTCTTATGGTTTCTCTAGAACACGTAGTTTAGTTATTCTTCATTTCGCTGTCCGTGTCCTGTGTTCGTGTTTTCTTAAGAAGGCCGCACGTAAGACTAACCGTCATGAATTCGTACTGCTCTTCTTTTGTCAAGCTGTCACCATACTTTGTAGGCGTGTACGCTACACCACTTGCTCATTGCATTCAAATATTACATTAAAACTGAAGTTGGTATCATTGTACAGAAAAACATCCCCTAAACTTTCTAAATACACTCGATCACGACTTTACAAACTTATCTCTTTGAAGCTGTCTGGCTTTAAATATTAAATTATCTACGATATTTACTGATCATATACATACACACAAACATATATATTGTAGAATCTAATTTTGACAAGTGGAAAAAAAAGTAAAAAAAAAATTCTTAAATGTTATTTAGAACCAGTCTTAACAAAGGGATGTGAAACATGGCCAAGGGGAAAATAGAAAGAAAATAACAGGAGGTTGTTGAACTGCGGTTTTACAGAAGTATGTTGAGAATGTCATGAGTAGGTAAGAAGATTAATGAAAACGTTCTGAAAGAGGAAACAGTAAAAGGGAGGGAATCATTTCAGGGGAAAAGATATGTTTACAACACTCAGAAAATAATCACAAATATTCAACACAAAATAATCACAAATATTCAACACAAAATAATCAGAAATATTCAACACAAAATAATCACAAATATTCAACAGAAAACAAAACAAAGAACAATAAACAGTCCGAATCAGGATCGAACCCGTACTCCTTGACACAGCGCCTTCCCACGTGAAACATGCTCTAGAGCACACGGCCAACTATGTTACTGTAAGCTACCTTACTAACAAGAGAGCTAATTTCCTATTTTATGAAGAAACAATCATCATTTTGTGACAATGCAATGAGAAATGAACAGCTGGGATATATTGTAACAACTGGGAAAATTGAGGGACGACGAGATAGAGGGAAGCAAAGAGAAAAGATACCAGACAGCTTAAGAGAATGGCTTGGCCGAAGAACAACAACAGAAATGATAAATAACTGTCGAGATCGGAAATAAATTGAGGAGAGACATGATCACCTACGCCAGCAGCCATGGTACTTTGATGATAATGATGATGCAGATGATAAATATATATATATACACATACACACACGCGCGCTTATATAATAATAACTAACATAAGAAACGATGTGCACTTAGTTGGAAAACTTCCCTCAAAGTTTGATATCAGTTATAAAAACATGACTAGCGACAGAACTGCACTGAGCTTTCAAGTGCGCAGTCTCTGCTCACACAGTCTCTGCTCACACAGTCTCTGCTCACACAGTGTCTGCTCACACAGTCTCTGCTCACACAGTCTCTGCTCACACAGTCTCTGCTCACACAGTATATTATTTTGATTTCTTATAATGTTGGAGACGGAGATTTAATTAGGCGCGACTCCAGCTGCTTGTGATGTCATTTGGAGAACTTGTTTTGGAATTATGCTGCCTCTCTTATCTAGAATTAAGAGGAGGACCTCTTAAATAACAGCAGTGCACTAAATTGTTATTTTTGTGATATAACTAATAATATATTTGTTGTTAATCAATTTTCTGGTTTTTTTTTGCTTGAAATAATTTTATTTCCACTTGGTTTTAAATGAACAATATTTCGATATTTTCGTTGTTGGACTGTTATTTTTTTTTTTAGTAATTTCTGTGAATTTGTTTTTTCCATTAACCCCAGGAGATATTTGTTTATAATTTCATGTTCGCGTTCTATCCCAGAATTATGCGCTCGCTATTATATTTCATTCGTAATCTGATTACACGTTTATGGGCATAGTTTTGAATGTCAAATCAAGGGGCAGACCTAAGTCATTACGATGAACAGCCATTTATAGTTGTAAGGCCGGCTGGCGTAGAGGTAAATTTCAGAAAACCCCCATAGAAGTGACATCGTTAATTATGTGAACTATTGTCAGCTGAGGTATTTCTACAAATAGTCACCTCTGTCCGCAAAGCTGAGAACGTCACAAAATTGTGGTGATTACTTTCTACCCGCAGGCTGTACTACTGTTGATGACTGTGTAGCGACACTTATGACGTATCCGACAGCACTGTAATAGCAACACTGGACAGCAACACTGGGCAGCAACACTGGACAGCAACACTGGACAGCAACACCTGACAGCAACACTCACAGCAACACTGGACAGCAACACCTGACAGCAACACTGGACAGCAACACTTAAGAGGAACACTGGACAGCAACATTGGACAGCAACACCTGACAGCAACACCTGACAGCAACACTGGACAGCAACATTGGACAGCAGCACCTGACAGCAACACTGGACAGGAACACTTGAGAGCAACATTAGACAGCAACACGTGAGAGCAACATCATGTTTGCGGGTCTCCATTTCTACTCAATAAATGTATATCTCCTGTGACATCTTGTGGTCTGCTTGGTTATATATACAAAGTAGCCTTCTCGAGTCGTAGTTGACTATAAACTTTATAACGTAAAACTAGAAATTGCTGTTTCTTTTCTTTTCCCTCACTATGTATTCTCTTTTTTTTTTTCTACGAATCTGTCTGCTGCTAGCTTTAGTTGGAGCTTTAGTGTGTGTTTCCAAAGATTGCCGTCTGCAGCTGTCTCTTCCCAGGCTGCAGGGTTTATGTTCAGAGTCTTCATTTCACGTTTACATACGTCTATAAATCGGAGTTTTGCCCCCCCCCCTAGTTCATTTGTTATCTGTTAGTTGTGCATAAAGTATATCTTTTAGTATGCGGCCATCTTTCATACGGTGTAAATGGCCAAGCCAGCGTAACCTGCGTTGTTTGAGTAGCGTGTAGATGTTCGGGAGGCATATGCGAGTAATGATCTCCCCGTTTGTCACTTTGTCCTTCCAGGCGATACCAAGAACATGATCTGTCATGGCATATGGCATGCATTTAGCCTTCTCTCTTGCTTTTAATAAGTTGTCAATGATTTGCGGCTATAGAAAAAAATATTGATGATGCAGGTCGATGCTTTATTAAAACAAAGGCTACAGTTTATAACTTGTTATACAAAATCTAAGTGAGGTCTTGATAAACCTTCAGTCAGTGAATTACAGAACCATCACGAGGTTTATGTTAGTTATCTCCCCTGAGTAACACGTTGACATTGTCAATAAGCAAGCTGAACCGATTAAAACTGTTAAGACATTCAACTAGAAATCGAAACTCCGGATCGATAAATATGTTGAAGCAGAAATAAACGATTACCGTAACATTGATCACCAACTAAACCAACATATGGTGCATTAGATCTTTGACTGGGAATCTATAGGTGTCAAGGGCGGCCCACATATTCTGATGGGGATACTTTAGCTTGGGGTATATTGGGGAAGAAAAGAGCATCCGAATGTATATTGAAAGATGGAAAAAGTGAAAGAATTAAAGTAAGAAGGCGCAACAGAAAAAAAGAACGGCAATGATAAGTTAAGGTTTTATTCTATTCATGGAATCAGTTTCACTGCAGTCGGTTCATCCCCATATCTGCTCCACCGCCTGTTCCGGCATTTACAATAATAGAAAGAAAGGAAAACAGAAAAGAGAAAATACAAGTAATCGGAATTCTTGTTGATGTTTTGACTGTTGAGAAGAAACACAAAGTAAAATGTGTGATTACAGAACTTAATCACTTGGCCTAGCAAAGAGCACTCAGCAAGGAGTTGTTAAAGCAGGGAGAATTAGATATAGGCAGAGAAAGAGATGGAAAGATAATATCAAAGAATTGACATGTCTCGATTCTGCAGGGTTCCAAAAAATGACTGAAGATAGAGACAAATGTAGAACGAAACCTGTTCCCCAACAAACCAAGGATCACAGGACGGAGAAGAAGAGAGAAGGTAAAACAAAATGAAAGAAACAAAATGAATGAACGAGATTATGAACAGAAGGAATAAATAAGAAAAGTAAGATAGCAGGAAAGTAAGGCAGTAGGAAAGAAAGAAAGATAGAAGGAGAATAAGACAGTAAGAAAGGAAAAAAAAAGATAAAAGGAAAGTTAGTCGGAAAAAATAAGAAACGAAAGATAACAGAAAAGTAAGACAGCCTGAGATAAAAAAAAAAAATAAATAAATACAATTGTAAGAACGGGTAAGTGTAACAATTGTATAGAACGTTACAATGTTTTCTGAAATAGAATATATGTATCAAAGTAGTGATGTGTGTTTATTCTGTATGGTTTAAGTTCTCAACATACGTTACGCAAATATATAATTGAGAGCTGAGGCCATTTATAACCTTCAAATAATAGAGAACAGGGATCTGTTTTTGTATCCGGTAATCAGTTCTATTTGTGTGTGTCCAAATATATAAATCCTTCCACTTGATTTAATTGCACGCGCTACATAAAAATTTCGCAAACAATAATTAACAATGAAAATAACACACAAAAAACAATTGTTAATTCAATGCCGAATAACGCAAACAAGCAACAACAAAGAGATGTTCAAGTTTAATAGTAATGAACGCAGCATATATGTGCATGTATATCCATGTTTGATAGATTCTTTTGTTTATCTGCGATCAAGCGATTGTCAAACTGTGTTAGTAAATTACTGCCCAACAGTGTCTCGCATGAAGTCTGCCAACCATAAATGATTATATGCGTGTACACGCTAGGCGATAAGTTCACTACACTAGAGTGTACACAGATGCGGATCTATTTTTATTTTGCATTTTGATTCAGTAAAGCGTTTGTGTTCATTTTTATGTGTCAATCTTTACGCGTTAATTCCTAAGTGTCAATCGTCAACGATACCGTTTAATGAAAATTGTCACAACTTTTCCACTTTTTATAAGACAAAATAAAGTCACGCAACCCACGCTTGTCGATGAAGTTATATGTATGTATATAGATATGATATACTATTGCAGACAGTGTAGATGTAGGCATAGAAATCGTAAATTATTACTGAAACTTCTTTTCCTGCTATCTTTTGTTTCTGACAAGAGGTAGCGTTCGATCCTAAACGCCGGCTTCCGGGTTCACCCAGCCTTAAATGGGTACCTGATTTTTTTCTGGCAAAGTGAAGCGGTACTGGCCAAATATCGACCACATTACCCCAAAAATCATGTGCCGAAGGTCTATAAAAATTATGGTCACTAGCATCATACTCTCTATACGCCACTTGGCGTGACGGGGCACTTTACTTACTATCATTCGTTTGGCTGGTGTTCTGATTATTTGTTTCCATCTTACTTTCCTTCTATCTTTTTTTATTATTGTTTTTTTTTCTTCCTGCTGTTTTACTTTATTGCTGTCTTTCCGTTATTATTTTTTCTTTCTTACTGTCTTACTTTCCTGCTGTCTTTCTTTTATTATTCTTTTTAATTCGACATTAATTGTATATATATATACATATATATATATATCCACTACTGCATACAGTGGCAGGTAAAAATTACCTGACTTGACAGTCAAATATAAACAGCACAGTGAATGTCATAACAATGTTAACCTCAGATCGATGATGTACTACAGAGGTGAGATGCAGAATGGCGCTCAGACAAAAGCAACTTTAAAAAAAAAATGGAGAAGATACTGTGCAATCAACTTTTTACAATATAAACAAGAAAAAGAGTTCGTATATGTTATATGCAGCCATTCTTAACATATGGATGTGAATCATGGACAATAGGGCAACGACAATAAAATCACTGGAGTCTGTAGAAATGTGGTTTTACAGAAGAATGTTGAGAATACCATGGATAGCTAAGAAATGTAAAGAAAATGTTCTGAAAGAGGTCAAAGCTAAGAGAAAGCCAATTTCCAATATTAGGAAGAAACAATCATCACCTTGTGGCCACGTAAAGAGAAGGGAACAGCTGGAATATATTGTGACAATTATGACAATTGAGGGATGAAGAGATAGAGGGAAGCAAAGAGAAAATATACCAGACAGCTTAAGACAATGGCTTGGCAGAAGATCAACAACAGAAATGATTAATAACTGACGAGATCGAAAGTTGTGGAGAGACATGATCACCTACGGCAGCAGGCATGGTATTTGATGATGCTGAATATTGGAACATTTAGTTTGTATCATTGCTTTTGGTTAATATTTAAATATATTTACCTTTATAGCATTTTGTATGTATACAATTTCCCTGTCTCGAACATTTTCAGTATATCCGAACAAGGTATTTGACATTTGGACTATTGTCAGGTCCGAACCACTGGTATAGATATATATAATTGTGAGCAGCATTTTCCGTTCATGGCTCTAGCTTCAACTAGGACATGGACAAAGGAGCCTGCCAGGGCTGAAATAGGCCAGCGACTCGTAGTTGACTGTTTGAGTTAGGAAAGGCGAACCACGACTAAATTAAAGGTAAAGTACGAGACTTGAACCGGCGTCTTAGCACGCGAGTTTACACCCATATGTGCTCGACCGCCTATCCAGAAATATTCGGATATTTCTGTATAGTGTCGCCTCAAGCATCGAAACTCAGATGCGAAGCGACATTCCTCACCTTCCCAGGGATAATACCCTTTTATTACCTAAAGATAGTACCCATTTCTGTCAACGGCTGGGTCGACCGTGGGGTATTTTTTTTTTCCAACCACGAGTGCAATTCGCACTGCTCCCAGCGAGAATCGAACACGGGTTGTTCGAACGTCGGTAGTCCAGTCGGGTGGTTTAGAACCACGACTATCTAAATCATATTTCACCTCTTTGATGTGCCAATAGAAACAGAGGTGAGGTGCAGAATGGCTCAGGCAAAAGCAGCTTTCCAAAAAATGTGAAAATACTATGCAATCCATTTTTGACAATAGAAACAAGAAAAAGAGTTCTTAAATGTTACGTAGAGCCAGTCTTAACATATGGATGCGAGTCATGGACAATAGGACAACAGACAAGAAAATCACTGGTGTCTGTAGAAATGTGGTTTTACAGAAGAATGTTGAGAATACCATGGACAGCTAAGAAGAGTAATGAAGAGGTTCTGAGAGAGGTCAAAGCAAAAAGAGAGCCAATGTTAGGAAGAGACAATCATCATTTTTTGGCCATGTAATGAGAAGAGAACAACTGGAATATATTGTAACAACTGGAAAAATTGAGGGACGAAGAGATAGAGGGAAGCAAAGAGAAAAAATAACAGACAGCTGAAGAGAATGGCTTGGCAGAAGGTCAACAACAGAAATGATAAATAGCTGCCGAGATCGAAAGTTGTGGAGAGACATGATCACATACGCCACTAGGCCCGGTACTTGATGATGATGATGATGATCGAAACATTTAAAATAGGCTTTTTTGTATGTGATTGTAGTCTATTTTGTATGTGATTGTAGTCTATTTTGTATGTGATTGTAGTCTATTTTGTATGTGATTGTAGTCTATTTTGTATGTGATTGTATTCTGTTTTGTATGTGATTGTAGTATGTTTTGTATGTTATTGTAGTCTATTTTGTATGTGATTGTAGTCTATTTTGTATGTGATTGTAGTCTGTTTTGTATGTGATTGTAGTCTATTTTGTATGTGACTGTAGTCTATTTTGTATGTGATTGTAGTCTATTTTGTATGTAATCAGGCGATTGTCAATACGTGTTAGTAAATTACTGGAAAAAAAATAAATAGAATATACTTTTCCTTATTTTTAATAATAAAAGAAAGATAGCAGGAAAGTAAGACAATAGAGAAAAACAATGAGAAAAGAAAGATTGCAGTAAGGTATGTTATGTGATGGTGAATTATTGATGGATGTCCCATACTACAGTAACCATGATGCCACAAAAGTATACATATAATGTAAGCTGTGTATTTCATCCGAATTGTTTCGATGTTCCTATTGCCTGCAATGAATGATGATATCGTATGACGAAGGACATTTCTGTTCCGTTCACTTTCTGTGCTGCTTGGCCTTAAGCCTTTTGGCGTGTGCTGTTAACTGCTATGATGGAGACTGCAGCAGCCTTTCATTTTTTGAATCTTCAGGTGAGGTGAGCTTTAATTCGGACGATTCCATTGGCACAGTCGGTTGAGCAATTATATATTTTAATTCGTTTGCTGTGATACCGGGGACTTTGAATAACCATAACCGTGACTAGTCTAGTCTAGCCTAGTAACTAGGTTAATAGATGGAAGGTAACCTGGTAGTCAAACACGCCATGAGGAGGGCCAAGAGAAAATTCCTTTACTCGTCGAATTAGCACAAACAAAGAAACGAAAGCTAAAGAGATGATAAATTTATGTTACTTATTGCTATTTATTATAGATAAATTAAAATACTGTTAGTTTTGTAATATAATTCCTCTTATTTCTTGTTGAGGTGCGCGTAGTCGTGCGGCTGAAACCACTGTTTCGCCGGCTGAATGAAAAGCAGACGTACGGTGTTCGAAACCCGCGGTAGACAGAAAGGATTTTTCCGGGGGAAGGGGAGGGGGGGGGGGTGAAATACAAATCCTGAGTCTCACACGTCGTGCCGACTGCTTTGAGACAAATAATAATAAATGAATATTATTATAGAGGAAAACTTTCAAGGCAATAATCATCGATTCAATTCAGAGGAAGAGGTATGTTTACATCACTGGAAAATAAATGATAAATAATGAACAACAGAAACATAAAAAAAACAATATATGGCTCGAAGCAGGATTGAACCCGTACTCCTTGGCACATCGCCTTGCCACGAAAAGCCAAACGCTAGGGGACACAGCCAACTCGGCGAACTAAAGAAATTAGCCATCATTGGCGGTTCCTTTACCCCTCTTGTTCTATCGTGAGCCTCTGACGTACACCAGCAATGGTTCTATGTGTCGTAGAGATAGTTTTTATTTCTTTTTTGCAAAAGAGTAATGAGCCATATGACTAAAATATTACTAAGAATCATCATGAGACGTGTAAGAAACAAAATAAAACCTGAAATAAGTGAGGAACAATGTGGATTTTTGGAAGGAAATGGCACCAATAATGTAATATACATCTTAAGAACATTGATAGAAAGATCTATACAGGTAATAAAATAAAAGATCGATATATGTGCTTTATAGACTACACACAAGCATTTGACAAAGTAAAGCATGTGGAAATAATCAATATGCTGGAGAAATTAAACATTGATGGCAAGGATCTACGAATCATAAAAAAAATGTACTGGCAACAAATAGAAGATATACGAATTAACAACCAAACAGCACAATTTCAACTTATAGAACAAGAAATCAGAGAAGGCTGTGTTCTGTCGCCGGATTTTTTTTTTCATTTTACAGCGAATACATTATGAGATCAATAGTAGACAAAAAGGAATTGAAGTCAACGGTCACAACATAAATAATTTGCAATATGCGGATGACACAGTCTTAATAGCAGAGACAGAGAATGAACTACAAGAAATGATAGACATACTAGTAGAAGAAAGCAACAAGAAAGGTATCAATCAAAATAATAAGAAAACATAAGTATTGGTCATATCGAAGAAAGAATCATCACCAGCATGCAGCATAAAAATAGTAAAAGTAAAGTACCCCGTCACGCCAAGTGGCGTATAGGGAAATATGGTGTTAGTGACCCTATATTTTACAGACCTTCAGTACATGATTTTTGGGGTAATGTGGTCGGTATTACGCCCGTGCTGATTTACTTTCCCAGAAAAAAATCCGGTACCCATTTAAGGCTGGATGAACCCGGAAGCCGTCGGTTGGGATAAACAGGACAGATTTAAAACAAGTTCAACGCGTCAAATTCTTGGGCGCAATAATAACATCGGATGGAAGATGCACCACGGAAATAAAAAGCAGAAAAGCTCAGGCCAAAAGAGCATTTCAGAAAATATCTTATGCAACAAATCTATGTCAATATAAATGAGAAAGAGAGTGCATCGGTGCTATATAGAACTAATTCTGACCTATAGAAGCGAATCATGGACAGTGGACAAACAAATAAAAAGACTATTAGAGGCCACAGAGATGGGATTTCTCAGAAGAATGTTGAAAATTCCATGGACAGCTAAAAAGACCAATGAGGAAGTTCTCAAAGAGGTCAACACAATAAGGCAGCTCCTAAAAAACATCAGAAAGAAACAATCAACATTTTTCGGGAACATCATGAGAAGGGGAAAGTTGGAATACTTGGTTACTACTGGCAAAATAAAAGGAAAGAGAGATTGCGGACGACAAAGAGAAAAAAAATACTGGATAGTTTGGTGTCATGGCATGGAAAACAGTCAACAACATAACAGCAACGATGCACTATGGATAGAAGATTGTGGTAGGACATGATCGCCTACGCCAAACGGTATGGCACATGATGATGATGAAAAGAGTAACTTAGATGTGTACGAAATACGATCATATAATTCATTTGATTCCTCATATTTTTTCATATTCTCTTAATAACCACGTTACTTAATTTGAATTATATGAATCCATGTATTTTGCAATTGCTGTTATTATTATTTCACATCATTTAATGACTTTATATTGTAATATGAAAATTGATGACCGTTTTCATTGTTAAACTTAACTACGACTAGAAACAGATTCTACCTTTTCTCTCTTGAGTGACATTTATTATTATTTCTCACAAACTAATTACTTTATCGAGTAATATAAAGTTGAGTTGTTGATTTTTTTTATTCTCGATTGTTGAGCTGAGTCTTGAATTCCTCACGTTCACGGTGCCAAGTGCACGTTGACAATGAGTGCGTGCACTGGCAAATCAACCCCAAAGTGCACCTGAGAGAGAGAGTAACTGATTGTAATGAAGTGAACAACATAAACTGATACAATTGCCTCATGTCAAGCCACACTCTGTAATTATTGATGATGAGATAAGTGTGTTACACCGTGCTCGCTGCGGGATGTAAGTGCTTCAAATCCGTCGTTGTATGAATTCAAAATGTGGAGCATTTCTCAACAGATTCTGCATGTAGAGAATCAATTGCTTTAAAGAAAAAACTAATTTCGTTTATGGATTCTTGTTGTGGAGACATTATGAGAGTAGTTTGAACATGCGGAGTGTCACAATCTATTGTCGTGAATTATGTGAATGAATAATGTATTTTGTGAGTAAATTAAGTATTTAGGGATTTGAATTAAGATTTTGTGTTTGAATAAAGCGTGTGGATTCAAATTAGCTCAGTGAATTAAAGTAGTTAATTCAGCAGCAAGAAACGTGTTACAAATAAATCATCATCATCATCATCGAGTGCCATAGCCGCAACGAAGGTTGGCTACCATGTAGCGCAATTCTGCTCTCTCTCTCTCTCTCTCTCTCTTGCTTTCATGGTGCAGGTTGTCATAGGCTGATTTGTCCATCTTTTGATGTTACTCGTCCATGTTAGTCTTGGTTTGTCTATGCTTCTTTTACCTTATATTTTCCCCTCCAAGATTACTTTTAGTAGGCTGTTGTGTCTTTTAACATGGCCCAAAAATCGCATTTATCTTGCTTAAATTGTGTTTAGTAGTTCTCTTTTCATTTTCAGTTGTTTTAAAACTTCATCGTTTGTTATCTTTTGTTTCCATCCAATTCTACCTATTCTTCTATAAATCCACATTTCAAAGGCTTCAATTCTCTGTTCTGTTTTCTTGTCTAATGTCCATATTTCTGCACCATAAAGGAATGTAGAGAAGACATAACATTTTGCTATACTTAGTTTTAGCCCTGGTGTTATTTTTTTTAATGTTAGTATACTTTTCCTGTAATTGATGGTCAGGTCGAGTAATTTTACCTGCTACTGTATGCAGTAAACAGCACAACCTGTGGCTGCCCTGCTGCCTTGCAGGTAAGCTCGGGAGAGTAAAAGGCTAAGGGAGGGTACCCCGACGTAAAGGGTGAGACTTTTTAGTCAAAGGCTAGCGGAGTGAACCGTAAACAAACCGACGGAAGGCAACAGAAAACCGCCGTCGTAATGTATACGTAATGTATATTCTTTGTATAATCATGAATCGCCACAACATTAGATATAACGACAAAGAGGTGAGATGTAGAATGGCTCAGGCAAAAGCAGGTTTCCAAAAAATGAGGAAATACTATGCAATCCATTTTTGACAATAGAAACAAGAAAAAGAGTTCTTAAATGTTACGTAGAGCCAGTCTTAACATAGGGATACGAATCATGGACAATAGGACAACAGACAAGAAAATCACTGGGGTATGAAGAAATGTGGTTTTACAGAAGAATGTTGAGAATACTATGGACAGCTAAGAAGAGTAATGAAGAGGTTCTGAGAAAGGTCAAAGCAAAAAGAGAGCTAATTTCCAATGTTAGGAAGAGACAATCATCATTTTTGGTCATGTAATGAGAGGAGAGCAACTGGAATATGTTGTAACAACAGGAAAATTGAAGGACGAAGAGATAGAGGGAAGTAAAGAGAAAAAATAACAGACAGCTTAAGAGAATGGCTTGGCAGAAGGTCAACAACAGAAATGATAAATAGCTGCCGAGATCGAATTTTGTGGAGAGACATGATCACCTACGCCACTAGGCCCGGTACTTGATGATGATGATGATGATACTTTTCCTTGCATTAAAATTACTTTTTTGCCATTCCTATTCTTTTGTTTATTTCAGTTTTACATTATCCATCACTGGTATGTCAAAGGTACAAATAAATACATAAATGCATATATTAAAAACACTATTTATATAAACAACAAAATATTTGGTATGTGGTTCTCAATTATCACAGGATACTAGATTCTTTGAATGTTCAATATTTTCAGAATTTCAGAATTACGTCAAGAAATTTCTTGAAAATATTTATTAAAAGAGTCTGTCAAATTAGGTCAGGTGAAATGAATGACAGGTGTGTCTTCGAACGGACTTTTAATTGACAACTTCAATATTTCAAGTGATTTCGTTTTATTCTTGTTCTCTTCTAGATTGCTATAGCTCATTTCTATCCCCATTTGACTATTTGAGTTATTGATTTATTTGCGGGTCATTATCATTGCACTCCGAACATGTCCATAGGTGCTCAAATCCCCTCCTCAGCAATTCCCGCAGTGTCCAGCGACTGATGACTCCAGTTCTATGTTTGTTGATAAGTCTTCTTACACGCCCACTAAGTTTCCCATTTCCATCATCCGAAGAAGTGACGTCGATCTGTGTTTGTCGAAGTCCTGTGCTCTTCCCACATCTCGGAGGGCGTTGATGATGTCCGCCCGATCCATTGGTTGCCCGTCCTGAACGACATCGCAGCTAGCCAAATTTGACTATTTTTCCCTGTAAAAAACGGTAACTGTAGGTTTCGTCTGAGCAGGACATTAACACCAATTTAATTGTCAACAAAAATATTTCTCATGATGTTGACAGCGGATAGTGTTCACAACAACATACATCTTCCCCTCTTAAGGTGCTACTACTGCAGCAAGAAAAATCTTGATGCATGTTTTCCTTGTACAAGCTCAGAAGACATACCATTTTCGTGATGTGATAGTGAATTTATGGAGGTCCCATACTACAGTAACCTAGATGACACCCAAGTACACATATAAATGTATATGTTTTATGTACATAAATGGACACTTACACACAGAGCCGAGAGCGGGTGATCGAATTTATAACATGACTTGTTCCATGCACGAAGTATACAGCAATGGATAAAATGCTGTAAAAGATACATTTCCTTTCTTATAAAAGTAGAGCAAGGATTAAAACAAAATCAACAACCAGGAAAAAGATTATGTTGCTTGTTTGGTTTCTTTGTGTTCGCCAGCTTGATATCTCTAGCGTAGTCCCGAAGTACTGAATTGTGCCAGAATATAACTCTTATTTCTCACACTGGTAGCCGTGTGCTCAGATGTTGTCCCCTGCCATATACGCAGATATTCTCCAACTTCGAAGGTACCCTCATTTTTCATCTTGGATAGTTGTCATGTTTGTGGTAGACTTTTTTACCTACAAATAACATTCAAGGAAGAGATGATCTTAAAATTAGACAACTAAAGGCTCAAGGGAAAGGGGATGAGGTGAGGGACGAAGAGATAAAGGGCAGCAAAGAGAAAAGATACCAGACAGCTTAAGAGAATGGCTTTAGTAGAAGGTCAACAACAGTAATGATAGATAACTGTCGAGGTCGAATGTTGTGGGAAGACATGATCACCTATGCCAGCAGACACAGTATTTTATGATGACCATAATTGTTACAGAACTTCAGTGCATCATTTCTGGAGCAATGTGGTCAGTATTTACACCAATGCCGCTTTATTTTTAAATAAAGAAATATCCTGTATCCATTTAAAACTGAGTGAAACTGGAAGTCTCTATCAGGATCGAACCCTACCTCTTGTCCTTTCTTTTCGAGTTCAGTAACCACTGAGCTATCGCGACTCCCTAATTTCATCATCATCATCATCATCATCATCGAGTGCCGTCTCCTCAACGGAGGTTGGCTACCATGGAGCACCATTCTGCTCTGTCTCTTGCTTTGATGGTGCAGGTTGTCATAGGCTGATTTGTCCATCTTTTGATGTTACTCGTCCATGTTAGTCTTGGTCTGCCTCTGCCTCTTTTACCTTGTATTTTCCCCTCCAGGATTACTTTTAGTAGGCTCTTGTATCTTTTAACATGGCCCAAAATCGCATTTGTCTTGTTTGAATTGTGTGCAGTAGTTCTCTTTTCCTTTTTAGTAGTTTTAAGACTTCATCGTTTGTTTTCTTTTCCTTCCATCCAATTCTACCTATTCTTCTATATATCCACATTTCAAAGGCTTCAATTCTCTGTTCTGTTTTCTAGTCTAATGTCCATGTTTCTGCACCATATAGAAATATTGAGAAGATGTAACAATTTGCTATTCTTGGTTTTAGCCCTGGTGTTATTTGGTTTGATATTAGTGTGTTCTTCATGACATTAATATTACTTTTTGCCATTCCTATTCTTTTGTTAATTTCAGCTGTACATTTTCCATCACTGGTTATAGTATGTCCAAGGTAGTTGTAGTTCTGAACTGTCTCCAGGTCTATTCCTTCAATTTTGATATCCACTTGTGGGTTTTGAGTATTTTCTTTGTTTATGATCATAGTTTTAGTCTTTTTGATATTCATATCTAGTCCATATTTTTTGCTTATCATGTTTATTTAATTAAGTAATTGTTGTAGATATTTAGGATTTTCTGCTAGTAGTACAGTATCGTCATCATATCTTAGGTTATTTATTATCTTTCCATTAATTTGTCGACCTGGTATCTCTATGATGTTTTTAAAGATTTACTCAGTGTATAGATTGAACAAGCTTGGTGATAGGATGCATCCTTGTCTTACTCCTCTTTTTATATCAATGGGTGTAGAGTTCTCTTTGTTATATTTTATTATTGCTGTTTGCTCCCAGTATAGATTACATATAAGTCGTATGTCCATGTCATCTAGATGTATCTCTTTTGGGCATTCTATAAGTTGTTTGTGGTGTACTCTATGAAAAGCTTTGGTGTAGTCTATGAAGCAGGTATATATTGGTTTGTTTACTTCTGTGTACTTTTCGATTAATGTTCTCATGCAGAATATGGCTTCTTTTGTCCCGCTATTTTTCCTAAATCCAATTTGCTGCTCATCTAATTCAGTATTGATTTTATTCTGAATCCTTCCTAATTTAATAAATAATATATATTTTTTAATTTCTTTAATCGCTTAAATATTTCCTTCCCCACTTTAAGCTACTGTGCCGAACACAGACAAATCTGAAGAGGAAATTTGCCCGCTTAAAATGAGCAGCAGGAGCAATTAAAATAGACATAAATTAGAAAGGAAGTTATAAGAGAAAGAATTCGAATAGTGCCAGTCTTGAACTACATAAAGAAACAACAATATTAATGGTTTGTTCACCTGCAGGAGAAAGTCAAGTTCCCGGCAGACAAAATAAAAATTAACGACAAAATTGAGGATAGCTTTAGAGCAGGAACAAATGATAAGGAAGGAAGATTCTGGAAGCGCGAGAACTTCATGATTGTATCGACCTCAATGTCTGGATGGATGTGAGAGGATGGTTAAGAAAATGAAGAGAAATAGGATCGGTTGAATAGCGCTTGAGGTGTGCGCTGTCTAGAAGTAAGACTGTGCTCTCTGGACAAGTTGGTTCCGAATTAGATTCTGTGGTTTCTTCGTGGCTGTACTATCCCCCGGTCTTTTGTATAGTGTGGACCTCTCGAAAAACGGTGGTATAAACATAAGATCGTATGTGAACTATGAGCACGTTAAAGAACTTTAGCATGTAAAATTTGAAATTGTAGACTAAATGCTCGCTGGCCGAGCACATTTTAGAAAATATCTGCCTCAAAACACGTCAGGCATACGACAATAGAGATTTTAAGTAGGGGGCTATCTGCACGAACGGCGAGAGACCTCAGTTCAAATTTGGAATGCTGACGATAGATTGCTGAGGATGTCACCCTGGGTATACAGCAAGTTATATTTAATAAGAAGTTCATTAAAAACCACAGGTCTGGAGGGATTTGTCTGAGGGGTGCATAATAATCTGAGGGACACAAAGGAACAATAAAATATCACCTAGAAGGTTGGCAAAATCAACATGTATGCTACTGTAATTTTTAACTTAAAAAAGGTGAACTGAAATGAGCAAGGTCAAAAGTGACGATTTTACAACTGAAAGAAAAAACTCCAGGCAATTATAAAAATGGAAGTGCGGTACCACTGCATATCGAGGTAAGGTTATCAAACAATTGCAAATCTGTCAAATGGACATTGTATCACCGATGTAATATTATCTCTGTTGGACGAATCAGTCATCATCATTACGTGCCGTCTCCGTATCGAAAGTTGGCTACCATGGAGCGCTATTCCGTTCTGTCTTTTGCTTTGATGGTGCAGGTTGTCATGGCCTGACTTGTCTGTCTTTTGATATTACTCGTCCATGTTAGTCTTGGTCTGCCTCTGCCTTTTTTACCTTGTATTTTCCCTTCCAAGACTACTTTTAGTAGGCTTTTGTATCTTTTAACATGCCCCAAAAATTTCATTTGTCTTGTTTGAATTGTGTTGAATAGTTCTCTTTTCAATTTTAGCTGTTTTAAAAGTTCATTGATTGTGTTCTTTCCTTTCAATCCAGTTCCTCTTATTCTTCTATAAATTCACATTTCAAAGGCTTCAATTTTCTATTCTAAAAATCTCGTCTAATGTCCAGTTTCTGACGCGTCAGTAGTGAGACAGTTGTCTTATTACTAAAAGATTATCTAATTGTTTCTTGTAAACAAACGAAACACTTGTGCTTTACCTTGTGTGAGTATTTTCCTATTTTCTGTGATTATTAAAACTTGTATCAGAGATCACATTTCAGTTATAGGGCATGAAGTAGAGATATTTATGCATAGCTAAAAGACAAAATCGTAGAGAATATCCACAGATCTGATAATCAAGTTGAAAAAAACAACACCTTTCAAATCTATGCTCTCGTTTTTCTTAAGTTTAAAAGCTTGAATCGATTGAAAAATTCATAATTTAGAAAACAAATTTAGCTATTGCAAGAAAGCAGACGCCCACTCTCCCCCTCCTTCCATCTCAATGTGTTAAAATATACCGTCTGATTGTTAACATTTGAGAATATCATTCTTTTGTTAGAAATACAGCTTTGTACATTTTAACCATGTCTCCGGTTATTATCATTGTTACAATTATTGAAATTATTCATTTTTTAAATTTGTTTGGACGCACTCCAATAACGGTGAAACAAACGACCTATCAGCCTGACTGTTTCTTTACGTCCTAACGTCTTATGTCAATAGAAATGAGAAAGAGAGTTCATCGATGCTATATAGATCCAATTCTGACCTATGGAAGCGAATCATGGACAATAGACAAACAAATGAAAAGACGATTAGAAGCCACAGAGATGTGATTTCTCAGAAGAATGTTTAAAGTTATCTGGACAGCTAAAAAGACCAGTGAGAAAGTTCTCAAAGAAGCCAACACAAAAAAAGGAGCTCTTAAAAAAACATCAGAAAGAAGCAATCAACATTTTTTGGGCACATCATGACAAGAGGAAAGTTGGAGTACTTGATTCATCATCATCATCATCATGTATCCTGCCGGTTGGCGTAGGCGATCATGTCCCTCCACAATCTTCTATCTACAGTGCATCGTATCAGTTCTGTTGTTGACTGTTTTCCATGCCAGACATCAAGCTATCCAGTATTTTCTCATTGTCGTCCGCGATCTCTCTTTCCTTTTATTTTGCCAGTTGTAACCAAGTATTCCAACTTTCCTCTTCTCATGATGTGCCCGAAAAATGTTGATTGCTTCTTTCTGATGTTTTTTAAGAGCTCCCTTTTTGTGTTGGCCTCTTTGAGAACTTCCTCATTGGTCTTTTTATCTGTCCAGGGAACTTTCAACATTCTTCTGAGAAATCCCATCTCTGTGGCCTCTAACCGTCTTTTCATTTGTTTGTCTACTGTCCATGATTCGCTTCCATAGGTCAGAATTGGTTCTATATAGCACCGGTGAACTCTCTTTCTCATTTTTATTGACATAGATTTGTTGCATAAGATATTTTTCATTTTCTGAAATGCTATTTTGGCCTGAGCTATTCTGCTTTTTATTTCTGTGGTACATCTCCCATCTGATGTAATTATTGTGCCGAAGTATTTCAAACGTTGCACTTGTTTTAGATTTGTCTCGTTTATTTTTATGCTGCATGATGGTGATGATTGTTTCTTCGATATAACCATTACTTCTGTTTTCTTACTATTCAGACTGAGACTTTTTTGTTGCTTTCTTCTACTATTATGTCTATCATTTCTTGTAGTTCGTTCTCTGTCTCTGCTATTAAGACTGTGTCATCCGCATATCGCAAATTATTTATGTTGTGACCGTTGACTTCAATTCCTTTTTTGTCTACTATTGATCTCATAATATATTCGCTGTAAAGTGAAAACAAGTCCAGTGACAGAACACAGCCTTGTCTGACTCCTTGTTTTATATATTGGAATTGTCCTGTTTGGTTGTTAATTCGTATAGCTGCTATTTGTTGTCAGTACATATTTTTTATGATTCGCAGATCATTGCCATCAATGTTTAATTTCTCCAGCATATTGATTATTTCCACATGCTTTACTTTGTCAAATGCTTTCGTGTAGTCTATAAAGCACATATATAGATCTTTCTTTACCTCTTTAGATCTTTCTATCAATGTCCTTAAGATGTATATTGCGTTATAGGTGCCCTTTCCTTCCACAAATCCACATTGTTCCTCACTTATTTCTGGTTTTATTTTGTTCCTTACACGTCTCATGATAATTCTTAGCAATATTTTAGTCATATGGCTCATGAAACTAATAGTGCGATGGTCTTCACAATCAGTGGCGCCTGACTTCTTCGGTATGGCTACAAAGATAGATTTTAGTAGACCCTCTGGTATGTGTCCAGTGTTATATATGTCATTGAGCAATTTTGTTATGACTTGTACTCCGAGCTCTCCTAATGCATTTATCTCTTCGATTGTTATATTGTCAGGACCTGGAGCTTTGCCTCTTTTCATGTGTTGAATTGCGTCCTCCACTTCACTCTGCATTATTGGTGATCCTGTGTCTTCATTTGAATTGTTTAATTCTGGTCTTTCATCAACATAGAGTTGACTGATATATTCTGTCCATCTTTCCATTGTCTTCTCCTGTCCCATTATTATATTTCCTTCCTTTGATTTCACACATCCTGAAACTTTGACTTCTTTTCTTCCTGTTAATTCATTTAACTGATTGTGCATAAATTTTGGGTCTTTCTTTTGTTGTTTTTCCATTTCTTCACATTTCTATTTTAACCATCCTTCCTTTGCTTCTCTGCACTTGTTTTGGATCTCTTTGTGCAATATTTTGTATGTCCGTTCTTCTTTCTTATGTTTTCTTCTTTCGTCCATTAGTTGTAATATTTCTTCTGTCATCCATTTCTTTTTGTTGATTCTTTTAGTCACTGGTATTACTTCTCTTGATGTTTGTTGAATCGATTGTTTGAGCATTTCAAACTGCTCCTGGATGTCCTGTATTTTCTCAATAGCATTCTATCTATTTTGTACTATGATGCTGTACTTATCACTCATCTGTTTATCTACTCTTAGCATATCTAGTTCTAATTTTATATTTCTTGGTGATTTCTGTGCTTTCCGCACAATCTGCTCCTGGCCTTGCTTTAACAAACGTTAGCCCATTCCTAAATCTTTTCCGTACCAGTATAAAATCAATTTGATTGTGTACTTTTTTGTCTGGGCTTTGCCATGTCCATAGTCGCCTAGGGTGTTGTTTGAACCAGGTGTTACCAATAATCATTTCATGTGTCTTTGCCCAATCTATCAATCTATCCCCTCTGTCATTCGTCTCGCCAAGGCCATGCCCCCCAGTCACATTTTGCACTTTAGCTGTTCCTACCTTTGCATTGAAATCCCCTAATACAACAGTTATTTCATGGGATTTACACTGTTCCATGGCTGCCTCTAGCTCCTCGTAAAAAGTGTCAATGTCTTCTTCTTCGCTATTACTTGTTGGTGCATAAACTTGAATTATGTTGATATCCATTGGTCTGCCACTCAATTTTACTAGTAGAATTTTGTCTGATACTGGCCAAATTCCTTTCACTGTGTACTTGATTACAACTGGCAAAATAAAAGGAAAGAGAGATCGCGGACGATAAAGAGAGAAAATACTGGATAGCTTGGTGTCATGGCATGGAAAAAAGTCAACAACAGAAATCATACGATGCACTGTGAATAGAAGATTGTGGAAGGACAAGATCGCCAACGCCAACAGGTACGGCACATGATGATGATGAAAATCAAGAACTTTTATGTGCATTTTAAAATAATGCATAATGGTCTGTGAGATTGGTTTATTTTGGTTTAAGTTTGGAGATATAATGATCTATGAGATTGTTTTATTTTGGTTTAAGTTTGGAGATACAATGATCTGTGAGATAGATTGTTTTATTTTGGTTTAAGTTAAAAGATATAATAATCTATGAGATTGGTGTAGTTTGGTTTAAGTTTGGAGATATAATGATCTATGAGATTGGTGTATTTGGTTTAAGTTTGGAGATATAATGATCTGTGAGATAGATTGTTTTATTTTGGTTTAAGTTAAAAGATATAATAATCTATGAGATTGGTGTAGTTTGGTTTAAGTTTGGAGATATAATGATCTATGAGATTGGTTTATTTTGGATTAAATTTGGAGATACAATGATCTGTGAGATAGATTGTTTTATTTTGGTTTAAGTTTGAAGACATAATGATCTATGAGATTGGTGTATTTTGGTTTAAGTTTGGAGATATAATGATCTGTGAGATAGATTGTTTTATTTTGGTTTAAGTTAAAAGATATAATAATCTATGAGATTGGTGTAGTTTGGTTTAAGTTTTGAGATATAATGGTCTGTGAGATTGTTGTAGTTTGGTTTAAGTTTGGAGATATAATGGTCAGTGAAATTGTTGTAGTTTGGTTTAAGTTTGGAGATATAATGATCTATGAGATTGTTGTAGTTTGGTTTAAGTTTAGATACAGCGATAATACAAGAAAAATAAATAAAGAAAAAAATAAAGAAAATCCATAGTAAAGGACAATGTAAGAATCATTTACCTTGAGGACCAAAAGAGATCACGCATATTTAGGGCCCATCTTAGTGGCAAAAGCGGCGTCACTGATTAGAACAACATAGAAACATTAAACAAGGACGGTTGTGTCCGGAAACCATTTTGGCAAACCAAGTAAAGTAGACCCAGTAATAGATTGATCAATCGCTCCAGCAATAATGAGCTGGCAAGCATTCACGTCGTTTTACATTTAGCTTTGAAAGATTTGCATTTGTGAGTTGTGTCATTTGTCTGACAGAGACACTTGCAATCGTTGCATTTAATCCACTAAACGTCTTTTAGGTAAAGTCTCTCTGTCCCATTTCTTTTTCTCATTGTTTTTCAGCCCTCAGACTTCCTTGACTATTTTGTTTTATTTCGCTTATTCTCTGTGTATCTATCTCTGTCTTAAGCATTATCTGTTATTCTTCATTAATATGTCTCACTCTACTACTTTTAAAAATGTAACTTTTATTTATATTTTCTCTCCCTTTCTCTCACTTCCATCTCTCTCTCTCTCTCTCTCTCTCTCTCTACATTACTTATATATATATATATATATATATATATATATATATATATATATATATAACCCTTTTTAAAACATTTTTACCTTCATCATCATCATCATCATTGAGTGCCGTCTCCGCGTCGAAGGTTGGAGCGCCATTCCACTCTGTCTCTTGCTTTGATGGTGCAGATTGTCACAGGTTGACTTGTTCATCTTTTGATTTTACTCGTCCATGTTAGTCTTTATCTGCCTCTGCTTCTTTTACCTTGTATTTTCCCTTTAAAGATTACTTTTATTAGATTGTTGTGTCTTTTAACATGCCCCAAAAATTTCATTTGTCTTGTTTGAATTGTGTTTAGTACTCTTTTCATTTTTAGTTCTTTTAAAACTTCATTGTTTGTTTTCTTTTCTTTCCATCCAATTCTACCTATTCTTCTATAAATCCACATTTAAAAGATTTCAGTTTTCTGTTCTGTATCCTTGTCTAATGTCGATGTTTCTGCACTATACCAGAATATTGAGAAGATGTAACATTTTCCTATTCTTAGTGTTAGCCCTGGCGTTATTAGTTTTGATGTTTGTATATTTTTTCATGGCATTAAAATGACATTTTGCCATACCTATTCTGTTGTTTATTTCGGCTGTACATTCTATTTTTACCTTATACTTTCATATCTCTCTTCTACCTTTTTATATCTGTCTCTTGATACAGTGCCCTCTTTCAAAACACTCAGACACAACATGAGACACAAACCAACAACTGCTTTATCAACATATTATTTATTATGTTTACTCCCCAAACACAAACACACAAATATACATATTTATATAAAGATATGTATAAAGATATGTATAAAGAGTTAAATATAATAATAATAAAAAGAAGAAGACTATATATAATTATATATACGAAGAGGGAGCCGCTGTAGCTCAGTGGTTAGTGAACTGGACTACAAAGGACAAGAGGTAGGGTTCTATCCCAACCGACTGCTTCCGGGTTCACACAGCTTTTAATGGGTACCGGATTTATTTTCTGGGAAAGTAAAATGGCAGGGGCGTAATACCGAAAACATTACCCCAAAAATCATGTGCCGAAGGTTTGTAAAATTTATGGTAACTAACAGCATATTCCCTATACGCCACTTGGCGTGACGGGGGTACTTTACTTTTTTTTTACTTATTTATAAGAAGATATTCATCGAATATTACGTACTGCAAAAACGTCAGCTATTATTCCTTCCTTTCTTTCAATCAGAGCCTCTTCTGTATATGTTTTTTCATTAGATGTGATATGTCAATTTTCATAAATTGATTAATTTTATTTTGCTGAAACGATAACATGATGCTCACATAGACGGTGTACTTTTGGTGTCATCACGATAAATGAGGGCAAACAAATGTAGGGAGATTGCGATATTTGATATGCTATTGTTATATCCGTGCGATAACAGACCAGTTCCATCGCGATAATGAAGGGAAGGGAGAGTACAATAGAATCACGGAATAAACACAGCGTGGCGTATGCGTTGGACATGAAGTGTTTATTGACAGTCTGTCATTAACACACTAGCCTCTAGCCGCCATCCACACCACTACCTCAGACAACACCACTTTAACAAAGTCAGCGATTGGAGAAATCTTCAATATGCAGTTTTTTTCACTTCTCTATTGTATACCATAAAGAATAAAGACACAAGAAAGTTCTAGACGTGTGCATCATAGACAATACAAAAGCATTTGACAAAGTAAAGCATGTGGAAATAATCAATGGTGGTGAAACTAAACATCGATGACAAGGATCTGCGAATAATAAAAAACGAATGTATTGGCAACAAACTGCAACCATACAAATTAGCAACCAAACATGACAATTCCAATAAATAAAACACGGAGACAAACAAGGCTGTGTTTTATAAACGGGTTTGTTCTCACTGTCAGCATCATTAAGTGCCATCTCCGCATCGAAGTTTGGTTACCATGGAGCGCCATTCCGTTCTGTCTCTTGCTTTGAAGTTGCAGATTATCATAGGCTGACCTGTTCGTCTTTTTATGTTACTTATCCATGTTAGTCTTGGATTGCCTCTGCCTCTTTTATCTTGTATTTTACCTTCCAAGATTATTTCAGTAGGCCGCCATTTAAGATGCTGAAAAAATCGCATTTGTCTTGTTTATTGTGCTGAGTAACTATCTTTTCATTTTTAGTTGATTTAAGACTTCATGGTTTGTTTTCTTTTCCCCCCATCCAATTCTTCCTATTCTTCAATAAATCTATATTTTAAAGGGTTCAATTGTCTGTTCCAGAGAGAACCTTTACTAAATAATTGTACATAAAGGAGCTGATAGTGTCCAGCAACTGTCATTGTGTACGGCAAGGATACTGAATCAGATCATTGTACATGCTCATGTCCAGTCTTAACATATGGATGCAAGTCATGGACAATAGGACAACGGACAAGAAAATCACTGGAGTCTGTAGAAATGTGGTTTTACAGAAGAATGTTGAGAATACCATGGACAGCTAAGAAGAGTAATGAAGAGGTTCTGAGAGAGGTCAAAGCAAAAAGAGAGCTAATTTCCAATGTTAGGAAGAGACAATCATCATTTTTTGGCCATGTAATGAGAAGAGAACAACTTGAATATATTATAACAACTGGAAAAATTGAGGGACGAAGAGATAGAGGGAAGCAAAGAGAAAAAATGACAGACAGCTTAAGAGAATGGCTTGGCAGAAGGTCAACAACATAAATGATAAATAGCTGCCGAGATCGAAAGTTGTGGAGAGAAATGATCACCTACGCCACTAGGCCCGGTACTTGATGATGATGATGATGACATGCTCATGCCACTATGATTGCGGGTAGCGAAGTGGTTAATCAACTGCTTGCTGTCTTAGTCAAGTTCACAATTCAATTCATTAAAGCAGTTAATTTTTTATCTCGCGTTATAATTCACAGTCTGTTAGGGTTCATCAAGTGATACAATAGATTA
This sequence comes from Megaustenia siamemsis, assembly GCA_032433765.1. Classification (NCBI taxonomy): domain Eukaryota; kingdom Metazoa; phylum Mollusca; class Gastropoda; order Stylommatophora; family Ariophantidae; genus Megaustenia; species Megaustenia siamemsis. The sequence continues at coordinate 7,141,790 of JAVIAB010000073.1, forward strand.
TCTCTGAGAAAATTAGGCGGCTTGTCGTAATACTGTTCACCATCGATGCAGTCTCCTCAATGAAGGTTGGCTACCATGGATCGCCATTCCATTCTGTTTCTTGCTTTTATGGTGCAGGTTATCATAGATTGACTTGTCCATCTTTTGATGTTACTCGTCCATGTTAGTCTTGGTCTGCCTCTGCCTCTTTTACCTTGCATTTTCCCTTCCAATATTACTTTATGTAGGCTGTTGTGTCTTTTAACGTGCCCCCAAAATTTCATTTGTCTTGTCTTAATTGTATTTAGTAGTTCTCTTTTTAAATTAATTTAAAACTTCATCGTTTGTTTTCTTTTCTTTCCATCCAATTCTACATATTCTTCTATAAATCCACATTTCAAAGGCTTCAATTTTCTCTCGTGGCTAATGTTACCATGTTTGACAAAACACACACGGCCACAGAATGAACACGTCAGACCCACTGAACCACAGAAAGGTTTCTATCCTTTTTCATGAGTCTTTTCTCTTCTAAGTTTTGCCGTAGCAGAGTCTCAAATGATGTTATACCATTCCTTATACATGCTCTCTATAATGTGCGAACGCCTATCTGATGTTCCCAGTCATTTTCACAGATGGAGAAGTCATTCAGAGATGATTTACAGATATCTCTATATAGTAGTTTAGTCTATCGATTGTCTTTTTCCGTGTGTTATTTAACCATATTGTATTTGCTTGGGGATGCGTTTTTCTTCCATTCGCTGGACGTGTCCCAGCCATCTTAGTCTTCGACTTCTGAGCATCGACATGATTGTTGGGGTCTTAGCACGTTGCAGGGCAATTAAGTTGGTTATTTTGTCCTGCCATTTGATGTGCATTATTCTGCGGAGACATCGAATGTGGAAGACATATAGTCTTTTTTTCGTGTTTTGAGTATGTTGTCCAGGTTTCAGATCCATCTAATAGTGTGCTAGGCACACAAGCAACAGACAGTCTTCATTGCATAAAAGAGAACTACTTAGAACTCGCATCACCTCCCTAATACCTCACCCAGCGTCCTGCATAGCCTTCACTTGCCAGCGAAAGCACTGGAGATGTCATTATCTCAGAAACACGAACGCGGTATCACCAGCGAAAACCTTGAAAATGGAGGCATAATTGGGTATATTTCATTCTCTGAACAATTTCTTCAAGGCAGGTCGCCATATTTGCCCATCTTTTAAAATGTTTATTCACTGAGGATTCTTTAACGTGCGCAAATGGCAACAGAGACCTATCCTGAACGTAACATTTATCCGAGTGGTCTAGACATTGGGTCTCAATAGCAAGACATCGGACGAGAGTAAAGCAAAGAAAGATCCACAGATTTGAATTACAAATATTCCTACCGCTTGTGACAGCATTCGAAATCAAGACTTTCTATTTCAGAGGTCGACCTCCAACCTTTAGTCTACCAAGCGCCTCATTCACATTCCTGACGTCATATATGTTTGAGTTTGTGTAGTTTGTTTATCCTGAAGACACCCATTAGCCACAGGAAATAATGTGTGTCTGCCATGTCCTAACATACCACAACGCTATTACTGCGCTTCTTTTATTTATTTGTATTATTTTATTTTTATTTTCGTTGTCTGTTAATGCGTCCCTCATTTCATTATTTTGTACTCGTGGTTCCCTGCTATATGCAGTAACTAAAGGATAATCAGAGAAGATGAACAATCTTTATTATATACTTAATTTGGGTTTTATAACTGTCCTGTTTGGTTGCCTGTTTTTGTTACTGCTGTTCGCTGCCCGTTTTTTTGTGATTCTCAAATCCTTGATATCGATGTTTAGTTTCACAAGCATATTGAATATTTCCACATGATTTATTTTGTCACCACAACGCTTTTACTGCGCTTTTTTCATTTATCTGTTTTATTTCATTTCCGTTGTTAGTTAATTAAAAAAGTAAAAAGTAAACTGTAGAGCCCCCAGTCACGTCAAGTGGCGTATAGGGAGTATGGTGTTAGTGACCATCACTTTATAGACCTTCATCACATGATTTTTGGGGTAATGTTGTTGGTATTACGCCTGTACCGCTTTACTTTACAAGAAAAAAAAATCCAGTACCCATTTAAGGCTGAGTGAACCAGGAAATAAGGCATCCCGCATGTCATTACATTTTACTCGTCACTGCTACAAGCAGCAAGTAAAAGATAAAACAGAAAAAAAAAACATTTTTCATTCACAACAAAGTTTGGATTTATTGTTTCTAAAACAAAGCGCATTTTACACTCAAATTAGAGAAATGGCCAATCAACCATTAATATTTTCAGTAATCAAGAAAAGACGATGGTTATATGTTGGACATGTGATGAGAAGAGATAATAACTGAATAGCAAAGCAAGCCCTCATGTGGGAAACAACAGGTAAGAGGAAAAGAGGAAGACCCAGAGAGACACCGAGAAGAACATTGATGAGAGAGGCAAGAGAAGCAGGTATATGCTCCCTCAATAAGATAGAGCTGCTTGCACAGAACAGAGACAAATGACGAGTTTGATAAAATATCTTTAAAAGAATTGAAAACTTCTAGAACAAAAATTTAGATAAGAGAAGGAGTATCTTGATCTACGCTCTATGTGCCGGCTACGGCTCGAAAGCGCAATAGATAGATAGATTTTAAACTCATCATTATGATGTGCCATACTGGAAGCCGTAGGCGACCATGTCCTTCTGAAATGTTCTGTCTACGGGTAATTTTTTTCACTTCTGTTGTTGATGGATTTCTGTGCTGCGATACCACCCTATCAAATATCTTCTCTCTTTGTCCTCCACGATCTTTCTTTCCCTGTATTTCGCCAGTTGTAACCAAATAGTCCAAAGTATCTCGTCTCATGATGTGCCCGACAAATGTTCAGTGTTTATGTCTGATGTTTTTAGGAACCCCCATTATTGTTTTGGACTCTTTGAGAATATCTTTGTTGGTCTTTGTAGCTGTCCAGGGAACTCTCAACATTCGTTCCGAGAAATTCCTGAGGCCACTAACATTCTTTTCATTTCTTTGTTTGTGTTAGTCATGTGTCATATATATTGATGTGTGTCAGTGTTAGTCATGCTTCGTATCGCTGTGTGCATGTCTGTGTTGGTCACATCTCATATTTTTGTGTGTGCATGTCTGTGTTAGTCACCTCTAGTGACTCGGCAGATGGTGCTCGTAAACCTGGGAGGGCCAACCATCTAAGGGCAGAATCCCCCTACAGAAAAGATCATCTGCTGCCTTGCAGGAAGATTGGGGACAATCAAAGGCTAAGGAAAGCAAACCTGAATAAAATGCTGGCTGAAATCGGATGCACTGGGCCACTGGCGCAGAACACAGTGCAACGTTTTAACGGGTGTTCACTCATAGTGGATCTGGCAGACTCTAATTGTGATGTTCTGTCTGTGGGGGCGATCAACACACTTAACCTGACAACTGACTTCATGTGAGAGTCTGGAATCCTACTCTGATTGAGTCCTGATCGCAGAGAGAGAGAGAGAGAGAGAGAGAGAGAGAGAGAGAGAGAGATTTAAACCAAACGGTTTTTAAGTTACAGCATTTTGAAGAAGGTCAGAAGTTTTGGAACGGACTATAGTGGTCATATTTTTCCATGACCAACAGCACATTTCTTGGTGACCTGATCAGCATCACGCCAGGTCGCCTTTACTTCCCAGGAAAAAAAAAACTATTATGGTACCAATTTTTAGAGGCTTAGTAAACCAGGAGCCTTATTTTCAGAAAGCGAACGCACTAACTACACAGTCATTGATGATTATAAGGTATTCAGCGTGAAGTCTTCTATTTGATTAGTCCATCGTCTTCTAAGTTTACTTTTTCCCCGCTTCCTGTTGCTTCTGAATGCTAAAATATCAAAAGAGGGGGACTGTTTGGTCTCGTGACAAGACGCCGCTGCACCGGTTGGAATTTTAATTGATGATTTCTCTCCGCGGCAACCACCTCTGGTCTCAGCAGCGAGGCCGGGCTTGAAACGTCAATTACTCATCAACGGAAAATGTCTTTGTCTACTATCCCTGATTCACTTGAGTATATCAGAAATGACTCTATAGAGCACCGATGAACTTGCTAACTTCTATTGACACAAGACGTTTTTCATTTTCTGAAGTGTTAATGGCCTGTGCTATTCTGCTTTTCCTTTCTGTGGTGCATCTTCCGTCCGATGTTATTATTGTACCCAAGTATTTGACACTCTGCACGTGTTTCAGATTTGCCCGTTTATGTTTATGGTGCATGACGGTGATTCTTTCTTCGATATGACAATTACCTTCGTTTTCTTAATATTCAGACTGAGACCTTTCTTGTTTTGCTTTCTTTCACTATAATTATCATTTCTTATAGGTCATTTTCCGTCTCTACTATTAAGGCTGTATCATAGGAATAATGCAAAGTGTGTATGTTGTGACCACTGACTTAATTAATTTTTTGTCGACTATTGATCTCATAATATTTTCGCTGTAAAGTGAGAAAAAATCCGGGAGAGAACACAGCCTTGTCTGGCTTCTTGTTTTATTTATTAGAACTGTCCTGTTTGGTTGGCAGTTTTTATTACAGATGTGTACTGCTAGATACATTTTTTGTGATCTCAGATCATTGATATCTATGTTTGGTTTCTCCTGCATATTGATTATTTCCACATACTTTACTTTGTCAAATACTTTCGTGTAGTCTGTGCACCACAAATAAAGATCTTTCTTTACCTCTACAGCTCTTCCTATCAATATTCGCATGATGCATATTGCATTATTGTTCCTATTTCCTTCCACAAATCCACATTTTTCTCCACATATTTCGTTCCTTACGCGTCTCATCACGATTCATGAAGTCAACTTTAAAAAAGAAACAGTATGAGAGATGTACTTTAGTGCCGCTCTGAAGAATATAGATGAGAAATGAAAAATAGAGAGATTAGAATGATGGAAAGAGTTAGGTTAGACTAAAACGTTATGTTTGTTCTACAAACTAACAGGTTTCACAATGTCTTTTTTACAAACTAGCAACTTTCAGAATTTTCTCTTACACACTAATAACTGTCACAATGTATGACTTACAAACTAACAACTGTCATAATATATTACATACTGGCTAGTGTCAAAATGTCTTTCTTACAAATTAACAAAAAGGCATTGCAACACGAGATAAAGACATTACAACACGATATACACGCATTACAACACGAGATAAATGCATTACAACGCGAGATAAAGGAATCACATACAACACGAGATAAGGGCATTACATCACGAGATTAAAGGCATTACAACACGAGATAAAAGCATTGAACACGAGACCAAGGCATTACAACGCGAGATAAAGGCATTGCAACACGATATAAAGGCATTGCAACACAAGTTAAAAGCATTACAACACGAAATAAAGGTAATACAACACCAGATAATTGGAAATTCCTAAAGGTCTCGACGCCCAGCATACTGTTTGTTCCATAGTTTCCGGAATCCCAAGGAAAAGATGAGGAGCTGCTTGGAGGTCAAACCCACCTGAGTAATGTATCCCAGGTGTATTTCTCTTGTTGTAAGTCTGAGTCTGCGAGCTAGTGATAAATTAAGTTTCCTGGTCCGTTCCAGAATCATCAATCTCAGCTTTACGTTTCCAATAATTCATTGGAAAAAGCTATTCCGGAACCAATTTCAGCATTTTGAAAACCTAACGTGCTAAATGTATTCATCAAATGAAAGGAAACTAGCATTTGAGTTACATCCTATGTAACAGACCCCTGTTAATTAATGTCAGAAATGTATACTGAGGGTCGACATGTTCTGCTATATGGAAGTGAGTCACTGACGAAAAGGAAGACAACACAAAGAACAATATGCTGATAGCCGGCAAACCATGAGGCTCAGTCTCAAAAGCGTTCTTGTTGCAGTTTCCTCATATTCCTAGTCCGGCTTGTGCAGTTTCCTCATATTCCTAGTCCGGCTTGTTGCAGTTTCCTCATATCCTAGTCCGGCTTGTTGCAGTTTCCTCATTTCCTAGTCGGCTTGTTGCAGTTTCCTCATATCCTAGTCCGGCTTGTTGCAGTTTCCTCATATCCTAGTCCGGCTTGTTGCAGTTTCCTCATATTCCAAGTCTGCTTGTTGCAGTTTCCTCATATTCCTAGTCCGGCTTGTTGCAGTTTCCTCATATTCCTAGTCCGGCTTGTTGCAGTTCCTCATATTCCTAGTCCGGCTTGTTGCAGTTTCCTCATATTCCTAGTCCGGCTTGTTGCAGTTTCCTCATATTCCTAGTCGGCTTGTTGCAGTTTCCTCATATCCTAGTCCGGCTTGTTGCAGTTTCCTCATATCCAAGTCCGGCTTGTTGCAGTTTCCTCATATTCCAAGTCGGCTTGTTGCAGTTGCATATTCTAGTCCGGCTTGTTGCAGTTTCCTCATATTCCTAGTCCGGCTTGTTGCAGTTTCCTCATATTCCTAGTCCGCTTGTTGCAGTTCCTCATATTCCTAGTCCGGCTTGTTGCAGTTTCTCATATTCCTAGTCGGCTTGTTGCAGTTTCCTCATATTCCTAGTCCGGCTTGTTGCAGTTTCATATTCCTAGTCCGGCTTGTTGCAGTTTCCTCATATTCCTAGTCCGGTTTGTTGCAGTTTCCTCATATTCCAAGTCCGGCTGTTGCAGTTTCCTCATATTCCTAGTCCGGCTTGTTGCAGTTTCCTCATTCCTAGTCCGGCTTGTTGCAGTTTCCTCATATTCCTAGTCCGGCTTGTTGCAGTTTCCTCATATTCCAAGCCGGCTTGTTGCAGTTTCCTCATATTCTAGTCCGGCTGTTGCAGTTCCTCATATTCCTAGTCCGGCTTGTTGCAGTTCCTCAATTCCTAGTCCGGCTTGTTGCAGTTTCCTCATATTCCAAGTCCGGCTTGTTGCAGTTTCTCATATTCCAAGTCCGGCTGTTGCAGTTTCCTCATATTCCTAGTCCGGCTTGTTGCAGTTTCCTCATATTCTAGTCCGGCTTGTTGCAGTTTCCTCATATCCTAGTCCGGCTTGTTGCAGTTTCCTCATATTCCTAGTCCGGCTTGTTGCAGTTTCCTCATATTCTAGTCCGGCTTGTTGCAGTTTCCTCATATCCTAGTCGGCTTGTTGCAGTTTCCTCATATTCCTAGTCCGGCTTGTTGCAGTTTCCTCATATTCCTAGTCCGGCTTGCTGCCGGAGCTACTGAGTTAGTGCTCTGTGCACACCGTTAGCTGTGTTTTTCACCCAGGCCGTGTTTCGATATTCCGATTGCTTAAGATGAATGGTGAAATTGTATGACGAAGGACAGTTCAGCATCGTTCACTTCCTGTGCCGCTTGGCATTAGACAAAAGGCATTGCAAGACAGGCATTTGGACGTTGTGATGTAGCTGCTATGATGGGGGCTGCAGCTGCCTTTCTTTGTTTGATTCCTTCACTGAGGTGAGTTTTAATTCGGATGATTCCACTGGCACGGACGGTTGAGGAATTCTAGATTTTAAATCGTTTGCAGTAATGCCGGGACCTTCGACTAACCATAACAAAGAACAACAGCTGAGATGTGGTTTATCAGAAGAATGTTACAAATTGATAGGGTAGCACAGAATACAAATGAGGAATGTTTAAAAAGAGCTGGTGAATCCAGAAATATCGTCACAATCAAGAAAAAAGGATAATCTACAGTTTTTGGGGCATGTCATGCGAAAGGAAAGAATTGATAAACTATAACAACGGGCAGAATGAGTGGACAAAAGAGCAATGGAAAACCAAGAGCAACAATCTTTGAACAGCTTATCCAAATGACATAATGAAGGATTACGATGAAATTACGCCATGCACGAAGGACCAAGTGATGTGTAGAGACACTATCGCCTACGCCAAACGACGTGGAACCTGATGATAATAATGTTGAGCATTGGAACAGAAGGTAATCAAATTATCAGTTGAGTTACCATGTCGAGAACTGGTTGTATTTTGATACTTTTGTTCTTTGGAACTTACAAAAATAGAAAGCCTAATTCGAGTGTCCTGGCTCACAGTTGACGCGATGTTTCCACTTTAAACCTTAAAACTCTCGATAAAAAACTGACATAAATTAGAATTTTTGTCCAAGGCTTTCACGGAATAATAAGTGATAAGGCCCCAATTTCTTTCACAGTGGTCAACCATATTCGTATTTCGTGTCCTGAACATGCCTCTTGTGTACCACACACTTTGCTGTTTTCGCTTTCTGGACCGTTGATAATTTCTGACTTTTCTGCCCCAACTACCGTCACAGACTTTGTAGATTCGGGATGGACATTCCCGCTAGGCGCCATTGTTGGCAATATAGATGTTTGCCTGACGAAACGCGAACACACGTTGGCTTATCGATGATAGGTAAACACGTAAACACAAGAGAAACAAATAATATTCCTCTGAAATATCGATACAGTTCACAGCTCATCCGCTCGTCAGAAGTAAACATAACAACAACGGGGAATAGCAGCACCTTATATCACAACTAGACTGTCGCAAAAGAGCCAGGTTAGAAAAAAATCATCTACACGCACCCGCCATGACATCTAAGCAAAAATCGTAAATTCAATTTTGCAAAAAAAGGATATTTAAGTTCTCGCACACTGGATGGTAGGAACATACAGGCAGACCTATGTCTTCATTTATGTTAACATTCAAGAGGATAATGCTTTGCACGTCGTGTCTGCACTGTTTTCCATGCCATGACACCAAGCTATCCAGTATTTTCTCGCTTTGTCGTCCGCGATCTCTCTTTCCTTTTATTTTGCCGGTTGTAACCAAGTATTCTAACTTTTCTCTTCTCATGATGTGCCCAAAAAATGTTGATTGCTTCTTTCTGATGTTTTATGGGAGCTCCCTTTTTGTGTTGGCTTCATTGAAATGTTCTTGTTGGTCTTTTTAGCTGTCCATGGAACTTTCAACATTCTTCTGAGAAATCCCATCTCTGTGGCCCCTAATCGTCTTTTCATTTGTTCGTCTACTGTCCATGATTCTCATCCATATGTCAGAATTGGTATAATAATTGCAAAGAATAAATTGTACAATAATGTAAAGAACTGCATACAACAACAAAGGAATATTCGATCTTCATTTGAAGTAAAAAGATATAAGATATCATGAATCACTAACTCAAAAATATATTAAACAATTGTGAATATATACTTTCCAACGGATATCTCAAACATACATTCTATATCATAACCAAACAGTTCTCGGTAATAGACAAAGAAGGTACAAATATAAACAATATGAAACGAACTAAGGTATGAGGTTCTCTTCTATTTTCAAAGCCAAAGATCGAGGGGAGCTGTTCTTATCCTGGACCAAGTGCTTAGGCCTGGTAGTTGTGTAATCAATATACAAGATATAATCAATATCGCTGCACGACTTCAGCTTATTATCTCTCCTTCTGCCACTTCGTCTGATTCTAAGCCGGTGTATCAGCCTCCATAGATAGATAATGGTATCTGGTTAAGGAATAATCTCATGAAACATTGAACAATATTTTTGAATTTGTGTTTCCTGCCTTTCATGCATGGTGTGTTTGTTTCAGAAAAAAATTGTTCTGACATCTTCACATGTATTCTTTCTCTTGTATTCTTTCTCTTGAAATATTAACAACGTGAATATTTATGTAGTGCATCTCATCTCATATGTTGGGATCTTTTTTTACTGCGTCTTAGATAATGACAATGTTTGACTTTGATTAAACAAAAAGACATATCCTCATATTCTTAGTTCCTATTGATATCGTGAAGTGTTTACAAATTATTATTTTGTTTACTTGTTGTTTTGTTCTAATTTGAAAGTGTGTGTGTTTGAGTGATGGGGACAGTTTGTATGATACTTCGTTGCCATAACCACCTCCTGTTTCATATATACCTGTTTAGTCTTTCTCGACTCTTATTTCAAATATCCCTGTTTAGTCTTTCTCGCCTCTTATTTCAAATATCCCTGTTTAGTCTTTCTCGACTCTTATTTCAAATATCCCTGTTTAGTTTTCTCGACTCTTATTTCAAATATCCCTGTTTAGTCTTTCTCGACTCTTATTTCAAATACCCCTATCGAGTCTTTCTCGCCTCTTTTTTCAAATATCCCTGTTTAGTCTTTCTCGACTCTTATTTCAAATATCTCTGTTTAGTCTTTCTCGACTCTTATTTCAAATATCCCTGTTTAGTCTTTCTCGACTCTTATTTCAAATATCCCTGTTTAGTCTTTCTCGACTCTTATTTCAAATACCCTATCGAGTCTTTCTCACCTCTTTTTCAAATATCCCTGTTTAGTCTTTCTCGACTCTTATTTCAAATGCCTCTGTCCAGTCTTTCTCACCTCTTATTTCAAATGCCTCTGTCCAGTCTTTCTCACCTCTTATTTCAAATGCCCCTATCCAGTCTTTCTCACCTCTTATTTCAAATGCCCTCATCCAGTCTTTCTCACCTAGTTTCAAATGCCCTATCCAGTCTTTCTCACCTCTTATTTCAAATGCCTCTGTCCAGTCTTTCGCACCTCTTATTTCAAATGCCTTTTTCCAGTCTTTCTCACCTTTTATTTTTCACATACAGTCCAGTCTTTCTCACCTCTTATTTCAAATGCCCCTATCCAGTTTTTCTCCCTGATTATTTCAAATGCCCCTGTCCTGTCTTTCTCACCTCTTATTTCAGATGCCCCTATCCAGTCTTTCTCACCTCTTATTTCAAATGCCTCTATCCAGTCTTTCTCACCTCTTATTTCAAATGCCCCTATCCAGTCTTTCTCACCTCTTATTTCAAATGCCTCTATCCAGTCTTTCTCACCTCTTATTTCAAATGCCCCTATCCAGTCTTTCTCACCTCTTATTTCAAATGCCCCTAACCAGTCTTTCTCAGCTCTTATTTCAAATGCCCCTATCCAGTCTTTCTCACCTCTTATTTCAAATGCCCCTATCCAATCTTTCTCAGCTCTTATTTCAAATGCCCTCGTCCAATAATTCTCACCCCTTGCCTCAAACATATTTGAAATAATGTTATTTTTAATATTTGATCCTATTGTTATTCTGGTCACATAAACTTGCCATCAGGTTTAGTTACATCCTTGTCTCACTCCCGTTGTTAGATGTATCGATCGTTCTGTCATTTTCTCTTACATTTCCTTTCTCGTTATCTCATACAGGCACAATAAGCACATGTAGTCAGCGTAAATGAAGAATAATTTGACATGAAATAAACAAAATTCTACGAAATGGTGCCAAATATATGCCTATTAATTTTAAAAGTCAAAAATTAATTTTGCAAATAAAAGAAAATTTTAAAATAAATGTTCAAATATCCGGAAGATAGCAATCTAGATGACTGTTTCATTTTTTTTTATTAATTTCTTAATCATTCTGTTAGATCTTTCTTATTCTACATTCTTTATATTTTCTCATATTATTAGTTTGATCATTATTACTATCATCACTTAATTACTGTTTCTACAGCTGCTGCCACTGTCATTATTTATATTATTTATCGGGCGAGCGTGAAGTTATGCATATTACAGCTCAATGTATTCCTCGCCAATAAAGACTGTAATTATTTGTCACTGCTCCAATCTCTCTTTCATCTCAGCAATCCTGCAAGGCAGTCGTGTTAGTAGTCATAGATATCTGTGATAGGGCCACATGACTAACTAGTCTTTCCTAGCTGAAAAGTGGACATTGTGAGAGTTTGTGAAATGTTTACTCTATGGTAATTAGGTGGACATTGTAAGAGTTTGTGAAATATAAATCTATGGTAATTAGGTGGACATTTTGAGTTTGTGAAATATAACTCTATGGTAATTAGGTGGACATTTTGAGTTTGTGAAATATAACTCTGTAGTGATTAGGTAGACATTGTTAGAGTTTGTGAAATGTAACTCTTTAGCGATTAGGTAGACATTGTTAGAGTTTGTGAAATATAAATCTATGGTAATTAGGTGGACATTTTGAGTTTGTGAAATATAACTCTATGGTAATGATGTGGACGTTTTGAGTTTGTGAAATATAACTCTATGGTAATGAGGCGGACAGTAGAAGAGATTGTTAAATATAACTCTATGTTAATGAGGTGAATATTGTGAAATTTTGTGAAATATAGCTCTGTGGTATGAATCTGTACGGGTGGACATTGTAAGTTTGTGAAAAATAACTCTGTGGTAATGAATCTGTACGGGTGGACATTGTAAGTTTGTGAAATATACCTCTATAGTAATGTATCTGTACGGGTGGAAATTGTAATTTTGTGAAATATAACTCAATGGTAATAAATCTGTACGGGTGGACACTGTAACAGTTCGTCAGATATTATAGCTTTACTTTCTGTTAATGAAACTGATTCGGTAAGTTTTTTACGAGTTTGAATTGTGATCACATGATGGGTCACGTGATGCATACTACCAGTCATTTAGGGGGAGCAGAAGCGCCTTCGACCTGCGGTCGCAATAGCAGGGTCGGCGAACCATCAGCTGACCAAGACCTAGCAGTTCTACCTCCTCGTGGCCTCCCCTGGAAACAGTCTGCGTCAAACCAGACTGGCTAACAGAAGCTAGGATCGCCGTGTTCCCTGTAGTGGTGGCTGCTACTGATATAGAAGACCCAGTATTGCAGTTCCTCTGGGCTGGACTAGTAGTTTCCCAGCAAAGCCTGCGACAGACGAAATCCAACCTCTCCAGTAAGAGCCGGAATGTCAAGAAAGCCATTACGACCCGCCACATCTTATGAGTCAAAGGGCGACATGCTGGCATCAACTCGTGGCATGACGTCAACAACCAGTCATTTCATCATTTTTGAAGGAAAGATCGAGGGCATTTACTCGCGAAAAAAAAAAGATTTTATTTTTATAAAATTCATTTCGGCAAATATTGAAAGTTGAAGGTATGATATAATTTTCTAGAAAGCACCCCACGTTTGTGACGTCTTTACCTATTTTAGCTACAGACGGTGAGATCATTTTACTAACAGCCGCCCATAATCGTTATTCTGATAACGTCATAACCTTTGGGTGGTCCCTCTCAGCAGCCAGGCATTCAATATAGGTTGCAATGACAAAATTACATCACGCTGACACAAGGAAAACACAAACACACGCAGGCAATATTTTAGACGTCAAAATGTGAAACAGACGTAACTAATATCGAGATGAAATGATGTCAGAAAGTCTGTGCTTCAATAAGAGGATAGAGCGTGCATCTGAGTGTGTCTACATGTTTCTAGCTATCAGGCCGTCAGTGACGTCCCCTGCAGGCATTCGAGAATCTATTTTACGTCATTATATTTGAGCGGTGTCTGAATGTTTGAAGTACAAGTTCGGACGTTTTCCGAACCTGCATGCTTCACTAATAACAGATTCTCGGCACGCGGTTGAGTCTAACGCTGCATTTACGTCTGACAAGGTCATACTCATGCAAGTCTAGCAGACCGGAAGCTGCATCAACTAATGCGAAAATGGTGCATGAGATTGGAGTGGACGACACGAACTCTCACTCACTTGCGGTCAGAGTATCAAGTAGCCTGTCCTTTGAAATTACATATTTTATCGCCTTTTGGAAATAATAAATTATAAATGAGGGTTTGATAGAGGTAACTTCCAGAATATGTTATTAACGAACTTTAATATTAAAGTACAATACTTATATATATATATATAAAAGTTTATATATATATATATATATATATATCATATCATGTGTAATTTCTAGAGACTAAGTCTGTAGAAATGTGGTTTACACAAGAATGTTGAGAATACCATGGATAGCTAAGAAGAGTAATGAAAATGTTCTGAAAGAGGTCAAAACAAAAAGAGAGCTAATTTCCAATAGTAGGAAGAAACAATCATCATTTTTTGGCCACGTAATGACAAGAGAACAACTGGAATATATTTAACAACTGGAAAAATTGAGGGACGAAGAGATAGAGGGAAGCAAAGAGAAAAAAATACATACAGCGTAATATTAAGAGAATGGCTTGGCAGAAGGTCAATAACAGAAATGATAAATAACAGTCGAGATCGAAAGTTGTGGAGAGACATGATCACCTACACCAGCAGACCCGGTACTTGATGATGATGATAATATTTATATTTGCTATTGATGTAACTTCAGATCTTCTTAATTGTTAAAAGGCACCAAGATGGAAGCGTGTTCGCGTCCGTGCCATGGTGTAAACAATGTTGACTTTGAACATCACGCTATCTGTTATCACAGCGAGTTGGCGGATTTTTAGAAATGTAACCACAGGTTTGATAATAAATTTTGTACACAGTTCGTTAACCACCGCTGTAGATCAAGTCTTTATTCTGCTGGCTTTGTTCGCGACCTTGGAAGTTAATGACCTAATTTGTGCAGCCGGTTGGTTTGGGGCGAATTGTACGTTACAATGTCACTGCTATAATGACTCAGTGTGTGACAAAACTGCAGAGTTATGCCCAAACAATGACAGTTGTCAGCATGAATATTTCGGACCCCAGTGTCAGTACTTGGATCTCGTTTACAAATACGCCCAAAAATCTGAACCTACTTTCCTGTTTGATAACAACGACACCACATGTAATCCGGACACAGATTCTACATCAGTTGAGGCAACTCTCAATCAATCTTTGCCGTTCTCCTGGTTTAGGATTTATGTGAATGACTTAACATATTCAGACAGTTTCACGGTAAAACTAAATGGTTCTGCTTCATGTAACAATGAATCACGGTTTGTAGTTAGTTCGCACGAGATTGATGTCTTTTGCTCTGGGGCTGGTCTGATCAACAAGTTACGGATTGACGGGGCGATAGTTATTGATTTATTTGCGGGTCACCATCATTGCACTCCGAACATGTCCATAGGTGCTCAGATCCCCTCCTCAGCAATTCCCTCAGTGTCCAGCGACTGACGACTCCAGTTCTATGTTGGTTGATAAGTTTCTTACACGCCCACTAAGTTTCTCATTTCTGGCTGTGCCCACCTTAACTACGATTTCCATCATCCGAAGAAGTGACGTGGATCTGTGTTAGTCTAAGTCCTGTGCTCTTCCCACATCTCGGAGGGCTTTGATGATGTCCGCCCGATCCATTGGTTGCCCGTCCCCAATGACAGCGCAGCTAGCCAACCTGTACGTTCTTTCATTTCCCCGTACTCCCGAATGTCCAGGGATATAGACAAAGGTGACCTTACGTATTTTGGATTTCTGCAACGACTCTACCCATTGCATGCGTACAGAGCCCGCCTCCACTTTTTAAATCATGCTCATCGAATCACTCAGTATACATGCGTGGGTGTAGTCTTGTGACTCTAACCATTTGAATGCCTTGGTCACTGCCATCGCCTCCATTGTCATGCTACTCGTGATCATGACGTATGCACCACTGTCTTCCTTGACTATTCTGCCTGCCAAGCGTGCTGTCTTTGTGTGTGCTTGTCTATGTTGGTCATATCTCATATATTTCTGTGCTTGTCTATGTTATGGATGTGTCATATCTTTGTGTGTGCATGACTATGTCAGTCATATCTCATATCTTTATGTGCATGTTTATGTTAGTCATGTGTCATATATCATGTCATGTGTCATATATGATTGTGTGTCAGCGTTAGTCATGCCTCGTACCGCTGTGTGCATGTCTGTGTTGGTCACATCTCATATATTTGTGTGTGCACGTCTGTGTTAGTCACCTCTAGTGACTCGGGCAGATGGTGCTCGTAAACCTGGGAGGGCCGACCAT
>JAVIAB010000073.1:7159974-7412474 GCA_032433765.1 Megaustenia siamemsis
TTTTACAGCCGAGGCTTCTGGAGGGGGTGGGGGGGGTGGGTGGAAGAGTGTCGGGATGTTATCCGATCTCTATAAATGAGAATCTCACGTTTTAGCTGGGAAGTGTGGATCCATCTGGAATGCTCCAGACCATAACATGTGTTCTTGTTGGGACAGAATATGGGGGCTTATATTTACGCTTTAAAATATAAAAAGAAACTGTTTAGTTACTTGTCTTCAAAACCGCGATTAGATGAATTTAAAACATACAATTAACAAGCGTACAGAAGGATTTAAAACATACAATTAACAAGCGTATAGAAGGATTTAAAACATACAATTAACAAGCGTACAGAAGGATTTAAAACATACAATTAACAAGCGTACAGAAGGATTTAAAACATACAATTAACAACCGTATAGAAGAATTTAAAACATACAATTAACAAGCGTTTAGAGGAATTTAAAACATACAATTAACAAGCGTACAGAAGGATTTAAAACATACAATTAACAAGCGTACAGATGGATTTAAAACACACAATTAACAAGCGTACAGAAGGATTTAAAACATACAATTAACAAGCGTACAGAAGGATTTAAAACATACAATTAACAAGCGTACAGAAGAATTTAAAACACACAATTAACAAGCGTATAGAAGGATTTAAAACATACAATTAACAAGCGTATAGAAGGATTTAAAACATACAATTAACAAGCGTATAGTAGAATTTAAAACATACAATTAACAAGCATACAGAAGGATTTAAAACATACAATTAACAAGCGTTTAGAAGAATTTAAAACATACAATTAACAAGCGTATAGAAGGGTTTAAAACATACAATTAACAAGCGTACAGAAGAATTTAAAACATACAATTAACAAGCGTATAGAAGGATTTAAAACATACAATTAACAAGCGTATAGAAGGATTTAAAACATACAATTAACAAGCGTACACAAGGATTTAAAACATACAATTAACAAGCATACAGAAGGATTTAAAACATACAATTAACAAGCATACAGAAGGATTTATAGCATACAATTAACAAGCATACAGAAGTTTAAAACATACAATTAACAAGCATACAGATGGATTTAAAACATACAATTAACAAGCATACAGAAGGATTTAAAACATACAATTAACAAGCATACAGAAGGATTTAAAAGATACAATTAAGCAGCATACAGAAGGATTTAAAACATACAATTAACAAGCATACAGAAGGAATTAAAACATACAATTAACAAGCGTACAGAAGAATTTAAAACATACAATTAACAAGCGTATAGAAGGATTTAAAACATACAATTAACAAGCGTATAGAAGGATTTAAAACATACAATTAACAAGCGTATAGAAGGATTTAAAACATACAATTAATAAGCGTATAGAAGGATTTAAAACCTATAATTAATAAGCGTACAATGGATTTAAAACATACAATTAATAAGCGTATAGAAGGATTTAAAACATACAATTAACAAGCTTACAGAAGTATTTAAAACATACAATTAACAAGCATACAGAAGGATTTAAACCTATAATTAATAAGCGTACAGATGGATTTAAAACATACAATTAATAAGCGTATATAAGGATTTAAAACATACAATTAACAAGCGTACAGAAGGATTTAAAACATACAATTAACAAGCGTACAGAAGGATTTAAAACACACAGTTAACAAGCGTTCATAAGGATTTAAAACATACAATTAACAAGCATACAGAATGATTTAAAACATACAATTAACAAGCATACATAAGGATTTAAAGCATACAATTAATAAGCGTACAGAAGGATTTAAAACATACAATTAATAAGCATACAGAAGGATTTAAAACATACAATTAACAAGCATACAGAAAGATTTAAAGCATACAATTAACAAGCGTACAGAAGGATTTAAAACATACAATTAACAAGCATACAGAAGGATTTAAAACATACAATTAACAAGCGTACAGAAGGATTTAAAACATACAATTAACAAGCGTACAGAAGGATTTAAAACATACAATTAACAAGCATACAGAAGGACATAAAACATACAATTAACAAGCATACAGAAGGACATAAAACATACAATTAACAAGCTTACAGAAGGATTTAAAACACACAATTAACAAGCGTTCATAAGGACATAAAACATACAATTAACAAGCGTATATAAGGATTTAAAACATACAATTAACAAGCGTACAGAAGGATATAGTAACATACAATTAACAAGCGTACAGAAGGATTTAAAACATATTATATTATTATAACAAATTTAAACAAAGAATAAAATCTAAATAGCAGATAAATGTTAATGTTCAACAGCTTATATAATTTAATATAAACGATTTAGCGAGCGTTTATAATTGGCGACATTATGCAGTGTAACAATATGTTTTCTCCTTCTTTCTTCTTTCCCTTTTCACTGATAACTAAAAGGTGTCGTGGTTTATATCATTTGTCGTTCTTGTGCTGCTCGAATTGTCTGAATTAGTGATTTTCCTTTGTTGTTACATGTCTCTGTCTCTGCATCTATCCATCTTCTCTTGGTATTCCTCTTGGTCTTTTTCCATGCATTCTCGAGAAGAACGCCCTTGATGGTGATTTGTGAGGATTCATTCTGACCAGGTGGCCAAACCATTTAAGTTGTTGTTGTTCTATATACTCTTGGCAGGGTTTTGTTACAATATGTAACCTCTTTATATTAGGCGCCAGTATAATTAAATGTAAAATAATTAAGTATGTGTTTGCTTTAGGGTATATGAACATGTAATCTATAAAGCGATAAAAACCGTATAAATTAATCCTGCCAGCATGAAACTGTTCAATAATTCAGCAGTTTTGGCAGCTTTAACAAAACTGAGTAATCGAACTATGCCATAACAAATGAAAGCAATATATCTGCAATGAGAATAATTAAAACCTTAGAACTGTGTCAATATTTACTGTTCTCTTATAATTGAAGCATAGGGGCATAACTAAAGCTGAGTTTAAATAGCTACCTTGTTGCATAAAATCTCATTTAATTGATACACGCGTTGTGTAATGGCAGTTTCTTTATAAATATATAACTGCTGGCTCCATTAGCCAAATATTGCTTTTCTGATGTATTCAAGTAAACACATAGGTATTAGCACCTCCCACAGCCTCCATTGTTTACATGCACCAGGTGTCGACCGTGTATAATCAACAATGGCCAGCGTTTACGAATGGCCTGAGCCATTATTGAAACGGTTCTCAAATTGTGGCGGAGTGTAACACCATTTTTGGCACAAATTTGGTTCAATGCTTTGGTCAGATTTTGTAAACCCAATAAGCAAAGTCCTATGTTTCAAAACATATGTCCTCTTAATTATTTTGAGTAGCAAAAATTATTGGCTGTGGTTGTAAGAAATATAAATATGTTTCCGCACTGTAGGAAAGGAGGGGGGGGGTGTCTAGAGATAATACGCTGGCCTATAGAGATAGAACGTCGGTCTATAGCAATAGAACATCGGTTTATAGAGATAGAATATCGGTTTATAGAGATAGAACAACTGTCTATAGAGATATAACATCGGTCTAGAGATATAGAATATCGGTCTATAGAGATAGAACGGCGACCCATAGAGATAGAACGTCGGTCTAGAGAGATAGAACGGCGACCTATAGAGATAGAAGGTCGGTCTATAGCAATAGAACATCGGTTTATAGAGATAGAACATCGGTCTACAGATATAGAATATCGGTCTATAGAGATAGAACATCGGTCTAGAGATATAGAATATCGGTCTATAGAGATAGAACGGCGACCCATAGAGATGGAACGTCGGTCTAGAGAGATAGAACGGCGACCTATAGAGATAGAAGGTCGGCCTATAGAGATAGAACGACGACCTATAGAGATAGAACGTCGGTCTAGAGAGATAGAACATTGGTCTATAGAGATTGAACATCGGTCTATAGAGATAGAACATCGGTCTATAGAGAAGAAGGTCTCGGGTTCGATTCCCACCACAGGCGGTGGAAAATAAAAATGTGAAAAATAATAAATCGAATCCGTGGCTTTACTCTCCCATGGTCTCTGGGTAGTGAGATCCGAAGTCTAGCGCTCATGGAAAACAGCGAAAAATAGGAGATAACCTGTGTGTGTATTCTGCGTACGTTAAAGAACCTTTGGCAGTTAGGGGTAGAAAATAGCAGGCCAAAAATGTGGCCACGGTCCGTGCAAAATTAATAGGAAAATCTACCCAAAACACTAAAAATCTTGACGATAAAAATATGAGAGTACTTCTTGAGTGGGAGAATATCTGCCTGTATGGCGGGGGATACCTGAGCACACGGCTGCCAATGTGAAAAATAGGAAGAATCGATATTCACGTAACATGTAGTCCCTCGGGACTTCGCTACAGATATAAAGCTGGCGAACGCAAACAAAACAACAACAAACATTCCGGATGCGCAATGCAGACAATTGATCCTCTTTAGTGCTTTTCTCAAGGTTATTCATAAGGAAGATCGATCTGTTTTCTTCACAGAACAGGATCCACTAACCTCAGGAGGTTTGTGGCTCCCAGGGAAAGACACAGCCGATACAATTACGCACCACTAGCGTCGCAGTCGTTGTCGGATAACATCGTCATCAACGACACATTCTGCCGTGTCTGCCTTGAGGTCTCTGTGATGGCTAATATGTTACTACAGAAGTGAGTAAAAACAGAAATATCGGTGGAGGATTACCATGAGAGTCTTGCGCATTTTCTTTGCTTACATTATTTTACATAAGTCAACATCAAAATAATAATAATAATATGTATTTATGGCTCTAGACTAGCAATAAAGAATTGATATGGTAATGAAAACACAGTTGATATATGCTAATGCTGAGGAGACAGGTTCAATGGATTTTAGTGATCGCTTTTACGTGGCAATTTGGGATTTGCTTTGAATGACAAAACTGTTACTGAGAGAAATAGATATTGAATGTTGCTACCTCAAGTATTATAATAGCGTGTTGACAATGGCTATGAGGTGGGTATTTGTAGCTTCATTACGCATGGCTGTTAAGGTGTGAGATTCTTGTCCAAGCTGAGAAGATGCTGTCGAAGTGAATGTTTCGTGTACAAAATGTCTTCAACATTTCACAAAGTAGAACATATTTATTGCTGCATTCGTGCGTGGCTTGAGATAATGAACGAGTGGATGCGCTGGTTATGTAAATCACCATCACCTGGCTCTCTGACGTTGAAATAAGGGAGAGATGCCGGACATATTTGCAGAACGTCTATTGTAGGATACGAAAGAACCAAAGAAATCTCTTCCTGCTCAAGTGAAAGAAAGCTAAATTTGAAGGCGGAATAAACAAAGTGTATGAAGTGGAGGATGTATGCGCAAGCACAGCATTATGTGAGTAATCTATATGGATTACCTTTGTTGTCTCCTTGCGTTGATAGCTCACCTATGAGTTTGTCCAGAATGCTGTGATTCGATTATTCATTGTAACCAATCTAATGCGAATGTTTTGTTTTATTTTTTTCTCCCCAACCAGAGATCGCCAAGAAAACTCTCAATATATTTCCAAAGACCATGCACTGTGTTGGTAACAGTTGGGTCCCTTCGATGGTTTTTCTGGGAGCCATGGTCTTGTTCATGAGCAGGGTAGTTAAACAACACATAATGGTCATTCGAATAGCTCTCGTAGATTGCTGCTTGTAACGAGTCCATACATATGATATAGATGTAACTGTCTTCCAAGTGTCACAGCCTTCCCTCTATCATTGCATGCGTCCACATATATGACCCAAGTGTCACAGCCTTCCCTCTATCATTGCATGCGTCCACATATATGACCCAAGTGTCACAGCCTTCCCTCTATCATTGCATGCGTCCACATATATGACCCAAGTGTCAAAGCCATCCCTCTATCATTGCATGCGTCCACATATATGACCCAAGTGTCAAAGCCTTCCCTCTATCATTGCATGCGTCCACATATATGACCCAAGTGTCACAGCCTTCCCTTTGTAATGTCATGCGTCCATACATTTGATCTATGTGTAGCTAACAATTTTATCTTTGTAATGTCATGCGTCCATACATTTGATCTATGTGTAGCTAACAATTTTATCTTTGTAATTTCATGCGTCATTACATTTTGTAAACGTATTACCTTCTTCATGCTTCCACTTACCTTATCCAGCTTTTCCACACTTCCTTAACTTACCTTAACTTGCTAATTCTGTCTTATTTATGAATGAAAACAAGGTGCCTAACAATTTGTTTCTTTTTGTGTGTTAGAATCTTGGAGAGTATATTCTTTATTTACATGAGCCAGTATCTTGAATAATAACAAAATGATAATCCATTTTGCTTGTACGTCTTGAAGGATATCATGTTAATAATTAATATTCCATATTTTTGGTATTCATGATACTATATTGACAAGAAATGTTCAACAGTTGTTCTTGTTGATTGTTACAATCACTCTTGTGAGCCTTGGCTGTCCTAAGCTTTACTCCTAGCTTAAAGTGAGTTGCGATAAATGTGCCTTTCGACCCGACACATTCGACATTAGGAAGACGCTTTTCCATGTTTACTTTCCTTGGGATTTCGACCTATATTTACTTTCTATGTTACGCAAGCTATTCTCAGGACCATCACTTTAAATGAGATCTTGGTCAGCGCTGGTTCATCAAACCTGGCAGCAGGAAGCAGCTATATGTCTCAGTGTAATAAGCTCGTTTACTGCACCGTGCCTGCTAGTTATGGAAGGTGTACAGTTGAAGAGAAACGAAAGAAAGAAAATCTCTGCCACGTACGTCTTATGTAGCAACTGCATCGTGAAAAAATGGTTAAGAGCCTCGTCACACCACGTGACGTATAGGGAATATGGTGTTAGTGATCATCTTTTTTTTTTATAGAACTCCGACACATTATTTTGGTAATGTGGTCAGTACTACGCCGTGCTGCAGCGCTTTCAAATAAAACAATACGGTACCCATTTACGGCTGGGTGAACCTGGAAGCCGTTGATCAGGATCGAACCTGACCCCTAGTCTACAGTAGTCCAGTTCAATAACCACTGAGCTAACGCGGCTCCCTTTATCGTTAACTCTTTCTGCACGGAAGCTTTTATCAATGCCACGAAAGAGATGTCAGAAACTAAAGTTATTCAAGGTTTTAAGACTCAATCTACATATCTATACTTATCTAGCATATAACATATTATATATGACGTTTTAGATAATTGAAGAAGGTTTTCACCAATACGATACAAGATATGTAAAAAGAATAGGGTATGAAGACGGTCCACACTAATCAAACTGAGAGTGACGCACTATGCGGCGAAACGTAGGGAAAGAGTTAAAGTTAGAAACAGATCACGAAGACCTCGACAGTAGTGAACGTAAAGATTAGCGACAGTAGTGAACGTAAAGATTAGCGACAGTAGTGAACGTAAAGACTGCTGGATTCCTCTTCTTCTTTCCTTCTTCATTTGCCTTTCAGCGTCTAGGGGAGATAGAACTTGCGGTCTTTTGCTCTTCTTTGGCCTCTCAAGCTGTTATTTTTTCAAGTGTTCTAATATACCATCAATCCATTTTTGTCGTAGGCTCTGGTGTTCTCGCAATGTTTATTGAAGGCTCATTGTCTAGTGTTGTGGTCATTCTGCTTTATGACGTGGCCAAATAATTGTATCTTTTGTTTCTTTATGTATTCTATGGCCGGAATTATTCCTTGTTTTTTTTTTAATCCGTTCTTCCTTTATGATTTTGTCTCTCAGTCTGTTTCCTGTCATTCGTATAAAACATTTAATCTCAGTAGAGGTTATTTTTCTTATTGTTCCTGCTTCTAGGGTCCAGGTCTGGTATGTATAGAACAACGTTGGAATGAAGATTGTGGTAGAATCCTTGATTTGCTTCAAGATTTATATCCTTGTTGGAGAATAGTGGTGGTTGTTGTCCGATGATTTGCCAACCTTTGTTGCATCTTAAGTCTATTTCTGCTTCTTTTGAATCACCGTCTGTCACTAGACTTCCTAGATATTGAAATTACTGCACTTGACAAAGAAGATTACTGTACTGGATTACGGAATGATTGAATAATAAGTAATAAGTTAATACAGGGATTAATTTTAAGGAAGATAATGATAAAAGAAAAAGGAAGATAATGATAAAAGATGATACATAACTAAAAATTGAAAGTGAAGGAAGTAAATAATGCATGTGGAATAAAAATGTGAAAGGTAAAATCAATATTGATATTGGAGTAGGGGAGTGGTGGAGTAGAGCAGTTAACATCTAGTAGTTTTGATAACACATTTCCTGATGCAGTCCGTGTTCTCTCCTCGGAGTGCTTTCCTTATCTAACAATAGTCTCCTAATTGATGTCTTCTACTGGATCAACTCAAGGTATTGTTCCGAATCTTTTGCTAATGTTGTCAATTCACCGCCAAAACACCACTTCGTCCTCCACTAATTACAACAGAAAGTAAACAAATAAATGATATTATCAACAGTAGAAAGATAACAAAAGACAACTGATAAAGGCAGTTATCAAGTTCACTACACGTTGTTTTAGTCTAACCCGACAGCAGAACGAGGGCAATATAGTAAAGTAAACATAATTGTCAAGAAAACAATTATATTTTTATTGTATCAATCGTAAATGCAACTGTTGCGTTAGATCAGTTACGATTAGGAACATTATCACGATTCTGATATCTTGCGATCAAATGAAAATGTACCGACCACAGAGGTCGTATTGGCGATAAACACGATAATTATATGTCGATAGATTTCGCTGGCTGAAGTACGAAAACATGTGTTTCACACTTCACAGTAAGAAGAATATCATATTTTTGGGATTACCAAACACCGTAACACAAAAAAAGAGAAAATTAATCCGTTTTCTGTTTGTGTCATCAAGTGTATTTTCATTTTCTTTATTCTGCCAGTAACTATGCTTTTTGACGGAAGATGTACAAAAGAGGTGAGATGCAGAATGGTTCAGGCAAAAGCAGTTTTCTAGAAAATGAGGAAGATACTATGTAATCCATTCTTGACAATAGAAACAAGAAAAAGATTTCTTAAATGTTATGTAGAACCATTCTTAACATATGGATGCGAATCATGGACAATGGGAGAACAGGCAAGAAAATCACTGGAGTCTGTAGAAATGTGGTTTTACAGAAGAATGTTGAGAATATCATGGACAGCTAAGAAGAGTAATGAAGAGGTTCTGAGAGAGGTCAAAGCAAAAAGAGAGCTAATATCCAATGTTAGGAAGAAACAATTATCATTTTTTGGTCATGTAATGATAGGAGAACAACTGGAAAAATTGAGGTACGAAGAGATAGAAGGAAACAAAGAGAAAAAATAACAGACAGCTTAAGATAATGGCTTGGCAGAAGGTCAACAACAGAAATGATAAATAGCTGTCGAGATCGAAAGTTGTGGAGAGACATGGCACCTACGCCAGCAGGCGCGGTACTTGATGATGATGATGAATGGGTAACTTGAGCGTTAATCTGTAGAACGACCTCGTTTCATGCAGGATTGTTCTAAACGTGTTTATATAGTAGTATCTCGCTGACCTCATTGTTGGTTACCTCAGACCAAGCACTATTGCCTGACATTATTGAACCCAAAACGTTTAAAAGATAACATCTGAATACTAATTACCCATCATATCTGAGATATTGTAGAGGCAATAACAACAAACAAGCTTTTGAATATTGAGTTGTTAGAAAATTTTTATATTTTGATTGGCTTTTGAAGTTAAACATTTGTAACTGATTAAGAAAACATGGCGGAACGCAATATTAGCTTGCTTGTCTCAAAAACAGATCAGAGGAATTAGATAATAATAATGGCGGAAACCAAATTGGGCGAAAACAAACATTGGGTGATCCATTTTTGAGTCGAGGCTATAAAAGAAGCGGTAGTTAGCACGTGAGACGGAAATCAGAATGGAGAGAAGAGACCATGACAGTCAAGATAACATTACAGTTATGGAAGGACAGATAAACAAGAGAGTTAACGATTCGAGATTTAGAAGAAACATTCAGTGATGTTTTAGTAAATTGAGTTATTTCCGGGTCATCATCATTGAACATGTCCATAGGTGCTCAGGTCCCCTCCTCAGCCCTTCCTGTATTGTGTCCAGCGACTGACGGCTCCAGTTCTATGTTGGTTGATCAGTCTTCTTACACGCCCACTAAGTTTCTCGTTTCTGGCTGTGTTCATCTTAACTCCCATCTTTTTCATCCGAAGGAGTGACGTGGTTGTCGAAGTTCTGTGCCATTTCCACATCTCGGAGAAGATTGAATCCCTGATCCATTGGTTGACCGCCTCAACGATATCACAGCTAGCCAACCTGTTCGTTCTTTCATTTATCCGTACTCCTACATGTAGACAAAGGTTACCTTTCGTATTTTGACTTCTGCAATGATTCAAATCATTATATACGTACAGAGCCCGCTCCATTTATTTTTAGCAAATAATTATTCAGAACATTTGATTGGAGGGAAAGTGTTTACCTATAGGTGAATAGTTCGGGTCTATTAAGAGATCAGTACTTATTAGGGAAATCAAGGCTATGAATGCACAGATTTCATAGGAGCAGTTGATGATACAAGTTATACACATAAATCGTATTATCGTGTGTTTGATTTTATATTCGGTACAAGATGTTATGTGGGTGTAATTACATAACCTGGGAGAGCGTCATATAACAACGGCCGTAGACTATATACGAATACATAATTTCTACTAATGATATACATTTCTACTAATGAGTACAAAATAGATATAATGCTATTGAGAAAATACAGGACATCCAGGAGTAGTGGGAAATGCTCAAACAATCGATTCAACAAACATCAAAAGAAGTAACACCAGTGACTAAAAGAATCAACAAAAGAAATGGATGACAGAAGAAATATTACAACTAATGGACGAAAGAAGAAAACATAAGAAAGAAGAACTGACATACAAAAAATTGCACAAAGAGATCCAAAACAAGTGCAGTGAAGCAAAGCAAGGATGGTTAAAACAGAAATGTGAAGAAATGGAAAAACAACAAAAGAAAGACTCAAAATGTAAGCACAATCAGTTAAATGAATTAACAGGAAGAAAAGAAGTCAAAGTTTCAGGATGTGTTAAATCAAAGGAAGGAAATGTAATAATGGGACAGGAGAAGACAATGGAAAGATGGACAGAATATATCAGTCAATTCTATGATGATGAAAGACCAGAATTAAACAATTCAAATGAAGACACAGGACCACCAATAATGCAGAGTGAAGTGGAGGACGCAATTCAACACATGAAAAGAGGCAAAGCTATAGGTCTTGACAATATAACAATCGAAGAGATAAATGCATTAGGAGAGCTGGGAGTACAAGTCATAACAAAATTATCCTGTCTTTTACTTTTATGTATAAAATTATGTCTCATGAGCCATATGACTAAAATATTACTAAGAATCACCATGAGACGTGTAAGGAACAAAATAAAACCAGAAATAAGTGAGGAAAAATGTGGATTTGTGGAAGGAAAGGGCACCAATAATAAATATACATCTTAAGAACATTGACATAAAGATCTATAGAGGTAAAGAAAGATTTATAGATGTAAAGAAAGATCTATATATGTGCATTATAAACTACACGAAAGCATTTGACAAAGTAAAGCATGTGGAAATAATCAATATGCTGGAGAAATTAAACATTGATGGCAAGGATCTGCGAATCATAAAAAAACATGTACTGGCAACAAACAGCAGCTATACGAATTAGCAACCAAACAGCCAATTCCAATATATAAAACGAGGAGTCAGACAAGGCTGTGTTCTGTCGCCGGATTTGTTTTCACTTTACAGCGAATATATTATGCAATCAATAGTAGGCAAAAAAGGAATTGAAGTCAACGGTCACAACATAATTAATTTGCGATATGCGGATGACACAGTCTTAATAGCAGAGACAGAGAACGAACTACAAGAAATGATAGACATAATAGTAAAAGAAAGCAACAAGAAAGGTCTCAGTCTGAATAGTAAGAAAACAGAAGTAATGGTTATATCGAAGAAACAATCATCACCTTTATGAAGCATATAAATAGACGAGACAAATCTGAAACAAGTGCAACGTTTCAAATACTTGGGCACAATAATGACATCAGATGGGAGATGCACCACAGAAATAAAAAGCAGAATAGCTCAGGCCAAAATAGCATTTCAGAAATGAAAAATATCTTACGCAACAAATCTATGTCAATAGAAATGAGAAAGAGAGTTCATCGGTGCTATATAGAACTAATTCTGATTTATGGAAGCGAATCATGGACAGTAGACAAACAAATGAAAAGACGACTAGAGGCCACAGAGATGCGATTCCTCAGAATAATGTTGATTGATTTTTGAGAGGCAGCGGCATTCAGCTTTCCGTTTTCAAACTGTCACGGATTGTTAAGGTGCACATTTTCAACACAAAACCTACTTTCCTGCGTTCCTGTGATAAAATCAATGATTCCTCTATTCTTGCGCATGATTTTACCTTTTTAGATATTAATTTTGTTATTTTGTAAGGAACGATTAAACCTTTGTCATTTAAATTTGTACATTTCTGAACCAACATTTCATGATTTTTGTCACCGCAGGCTTGTCTGGTCGCATACTTTCACTGGAAAGTGTAATATCGCCAAATTAAAAGCACGTGGATTTTGTGTGGTCTTGCAGTGACGAAATAAATCCGTAGCGTAGATACTGTGTATTGTGGACATTTCTTCTTTGTCGAGGAAGCCATGATGTAGTAAATGATGTAGTGGGACTGGGAAAATATTTTTAAAACAGACAGACAGACAGACAAACTGTACATATATATGTGTACAGCTACAAAATTACAACAATCATTTTTTCATAAATCCTTTTCTTCTTCTGCGATCATGGCTCATTCGGTCTAGGATTCCGGACTTTCTTATGAGGGCAGCTGTCTGTTTTAGTGATTCGGTTGCCCCGTATAGTTTCTCTTCCAGGGAGGTGGGTGTGGACCACATTGTCCTTCACAGGTCTGTGTACTGGGGACAATCCTGGAGAACGTGTTTTGTTGTTATGATATCCAGGGTACAGTGACATAGGCTGGTAGTTCCTATTTTGAGTTTGGTGAACATGTGGTTTCTCATTCTGTTGTGGCCATTGCGTAGGCGAAATATGATGACTTGATCCCTCCTTGATAGTTGGAGGTATCCACCACTCTCGTTATACTTTGGGTGTTCTTGTTTCCATTTGTCATGGTACTGGCCTTTGATAATAGATTTGGCTTCATCGTGCTGACCAGATGGTTCTCTTGTGGTAATCTCCCTCCCTCTTTAGCTAATTTGTCTGCGCGTTTGTTTACGTGTATATTACAGTGTGATGGTATCCACTGAATGATCACTCTCTGGAAGTTATTGCATAGTTGGTCTAGGGTTGTTCTCAAGTCATCTAGCTCACTGTTCCTAGGGGTTATTAGTGCTGTTAGGACTGAGTGCATCAGTCAGTATCACCAATATCTTGTGCACGTTATTTTTGTTTGGATACCCGGTTTTGCAGCTTCTTGGAGGGCTTCAGTTTCTTCTTTGTAGTTTTTGAGAATTTTCTAGTAGCTATTGACTTGATAATCTCTTCCTGGTTATTCAGCTTCAAGAATACACCTACACCTCCATTTCTGGTGGCATTTGTAGCAGAGCCATCTGTGTATATGTGTGACCAGGAGTCATGTGGGTAGTTGTCGTTTATGTGTTTTCTGCTATGTGTTTTTTCTCTGTGTCTGTTTGTATACCTTTTTTCTTGATTCCTTTTATGTCTTCCTTAAGTTCTGGTATTTTGTGTTTCCCACGAGGAGTCATATCAGATGGGCTTATGGGTTTCGGCATTGTTTGGGACAGTACTCGGTCACTAGTTTTAAGGTCTTTGGAGATCAGAGCGAAGTTGCTCCTCTTTAGTCTCCCTTTTCCGAAATCAGCTATTCTTTGTTGCATGGTGTGGTTAGGGAGCCTTTTATATTTATCTGCTTGTTGCATTACGTTAGTTTTCCGTCTGTCTTCTAAGGGTTGTAAACCTGTTACTGTTTCTAGAGCCTCAATAGGTGTAGATTTCATAGCACTAGTGATGATACGGGCAGCGTGGTTCTGTGTTCTGTTAATTTTGCTAAGCTGTGATTCGGAAGCTGTAGCCCAGGTGGTGATGCCATACTCTAGGATTGCTCCTACTCTTCCTACGTATGGTCGTTTTAGGATATTTCTGACTGCTTCCTCAGTCCGTTCCTGTCAATTTCTTCATAATATCTGTTCGTTTTCTGGCTCTTTTGTTTGCTTTGTCTATCTGATTTATCCATGTCATTCTGCGATCCATGGTGACGCCAAGATATATTGGATTTTGGTCAATAGGGAGTGTATGGTCTTTTATCTTCAATTTTGCAGAGAGTGTGTTTCTTGATAGGCTGAAAATTATGTATGTAGTTGTTTTTTTCCTTAATTGGCAGTAGCCAGGTGTTCGTCCATTTTTCAAGTTTTCCTAGGGCATCCTGCATTCTGGAGCTAGCCACCGACATAGATTCGTCACGACGCCAGGTCGTCTGTGTACTTTGCTGAGTGTATTCTGGGTGGAATGTCCATTACGATGTCATTTATGAAAGCTAAAATGAGCGTTGGGGATAGGACTCCATCTTGTGGGACACCTTGTTCGAGTCTGGCTTTCTTACTTAGTTGTCCATGTACTTGTACTCTGGCCGTTCTGCCTTGTAGGTATTGAGGTATCTAATTTAATAAAAGGCCTTGAATACCAAGCATGAGAAGCTTGTTCTTTAATTCTCTCCCCATACCGTATCAAACTTCTTCTCCGTGTTGAACCACACTGTCAGTGTATGTTTCTTTTCTTGTCGAGCATCCTCTTTCATTAATAAATCAGCAAAAGAGCTTCCTAAACAAAGATAATGAAAAATTATACCATTGCAAATCTTGTATATTTATCTATATACTTTGAGCGTATAATTCTATCAATATATTGGTTTTTTTTTTTTACAATTATTACTATATCTATGTTTATATACTAAACAATCAAGCGTAATATTGGTGGCAATAGATTATTGCTATGCTAAGAAATTAAACACAACAGCCGCTAAAGTACTGAGAAAATGTTCGTTCAGTAAAACTTCGATTTGGCAAACTTGTCAACCATAGTTATCTTCTCACAAAGTTCGCCCACAACACTTTGCAAATGGCTAAAGAGAAGAGACCATCTAGGTTAAGGTATGATTGGGGGGGGGGGGGGGGGGGGGGGGGTTTCACTGTCTTTCAAAGCTACTTCACACCTATAATTATAACTTGTTGATTCTTAACTAACTTGGCTAACTCAAGACTCCTACTCTTAACTTTCTCACTGTTCTGACTCTAACTGTTTCTAAATGCTTAACTGCTTCTTGTCTAGATGTTTCTACTCTAACTGACTTAGTCTACCTTCTACTTTCTCTTCTAAAAATCTCTGGCTTAACTTCCTTGTCCTAACTCAATATAAACTTGTTACGGACTTCTAACTGTTCTGACTCTAACTAGCTAATTGCCCTTAGCAGTTCGGCCGAAGCCGTTTTAACTGAACGACCTACATCCTAACTGCTCTTCTGGTCTTCCGAATTACTTCTTTCTTCTTGTGCCGGAGATTAAGTACTTCAGCTCTCGCTCTCTCACCTGGTCTCCGCAGCCAATCAGCTGTTGCCAACTCTTGCGATCTCTCATGATCACGCGAGTTGGTCATTTGCAGGACTTGCTTATTCGGTGACTAACATCTGAATTCGCAACTTCTCATGACTCATTTGGAATAATCTTTGTCACAACAAGCTATTTGTGAACCATCTTCCCAGGACCTAATGGGGTAACGTTACTCCATGAGCTGACCTCTCCTGGTCATGATTCACTCATGCTAACACAATGATAACCACTTTGTTGTTGTGAACATGATGGACACTCGTGGAGATCTGACAATAACACCACGAGGTCGTTGCGTGATGGTCATCCTCACAACAACTGGTTGTATGTGTCGTTCCACTATTCTGGACCTCTCCTTCGGTGCGTGTCACTACCCACCCTCTACAACTGGTGAGTGGGGATCATGGAAAATCCCATCACTTCGTCCAATTACTCTGAACCTCACTCCTTCCTCCAGGTTACTACCCTTCTATAACCTCTACTGTAACTAAACTTCTGACTCACTAGTTATACCGAAATACCATCATTATAGTTAAATCTGCTGGTCGCCACTATATGATACTGCTATCTGTCTCTTGAGAAGCGGTAACAAGCTCTCAATAGCTCAACTCTATAACACTCCTCCCTATCCACTTATTAGATTATAACACCGTTATAAAATCTTTTTACCATCTACAAAAATAGTAATAGAGTTGTATGGAAACATCATTAATATATGACTATTAATCATAATAGTAAATCAAAAATTGTAAGTTACCTAAAAAAAAATTTCAGTACAATGTTCCTCTAAATAATTGTCACCATACAACATTCATTCTTTAATAATACATAAGCATCAACACAATCTAGGACACAATAAGGTACTGAGCATATAAAAATTATTTGTAACAAATTTCATAGGGGACATAATTTTCAAAATATGTCCAGTTGTGTCCCCTGATAATAAAAAAAAATTCAAGTTTCTTGAGCATTCTAACTACTTCTGATGACTGATTGCCAGCTTCTTGAGGAGAGCTACATTACAGGCATCAGCAGAACATTGTCGACTGGTATCTGTGATCCCAGTATCAGAATCTAAAAATAAACTAATAGAAAAAAAAAACCATTTACAACATTCATTATCATACATCATTATTACGAGTCTTTATGCTTTAGAAACATATCCGCTCAATTGACATAGAACATATACTGACAAAACTTAGACAATGCACATATCTCCGGAGATCACAATCACAACACGATCACCAACCACACTTAGCTTGAGCAATATATATCCGTATACATACATATATATCTTCAGACTTATCTATTTACAACATACCCTCTTTGAGCCTCATTTAAAACTCAACTTCTTCATGATACTCTCTTTTAGTATCTCCTCTCTACTCTCAATATCAGAATTATCTGGATACAGTCCACTTGACAGCATCTGCTAGTAATTAATTTGACTCAGAATAATCTGCTTAATCTCTTGTATTCACGCAGGACTACTATTTAGTCTCAATAAATTCTGGAACTCTCTCTCAAGTTCCATCTTTTTCTATTCCTCATAATGCTCTATTTCTGTGTATGCATCTTCATATCTGTACAAAACTTTGCCATTCGACAACAGAATATATATATCGCATCAACCTCTCAGGTTCTCATTACTTCTTCATCTCACTATCTTATATAGCTTCTCTTTTCATGTAACTTTTCTATGAGTTATCACTCAGTTACATGATTAATTTCACAACTAGAATTCTCCTTGAGGTTCTCTCAATAATTCTCTCATTTCTCTGACTTCTTGTAAGTCTCCTATAATTCCCTCATGTAACCTTTCTATGAGTTATCACTCTGGTTACACGATTATTTCCCATGAGTCTACTTCTTTAGACTCATCTTCTTCAGGTTATTACCTCTCATACAACTTAAAATCTCTTAATTTCTTATGTAACCTTTCTGAGTTATCACTCAGTTACATAATTCACATGAGTCTCCCTAGACTCATTTTCTTCATTTAAAAAAAAACCTAATTCTTTTAGGTCTCACACAAACACAGAATATTACCTTGTTTCTCACATCTCCTCAACTACCCACCCTCTACAACTGGTGAGTGGGGATCATGGAATCCCATCACTTCGTCCAATTACTCTGAACCTCACTCCTTCCTCCAGGTTACTACCCTTCTATAACCTCTACTGTAACTAAACTTCTGACTCACTAGTTATACGAAATACCATCATTATAGTTAAATCTGCTGGTCGCCACTATATGATACTGCTATCTGTCTCTTGAGAAGCGGTAACAAGCTCTCAATAGCTCAACTTTATAACACAAACACTTGTCAGATTGCTCACAATGATACAGTAAATCACAATGATACAGTATAAACTCAATGATGCAGTAAAACTCAATGATACAGTAACACACAATAATACAGCAAAACTCAATGATACAGTAAAAACTATCACAGATTGATATTCCAAGCATGTCCACTATGGAACTAGGTATCTAATATTCCAGAACCACAGCTAGAACCAATGCTCTATTGCTTAAGAATTGTTTGCACAATTTTTAAATAGCAGAGTGCAGCGACTATCTTGTAAATATTTAATACTGTTCTGCCTAATCCTATTCTTCTTCTTCATCCCATAACCCTGTGTGTCTTTGAGACACTATTAACAGAATTCATTAACTATTTCCATTTACTTATATCTTCAGTCTATTACTTTCAATTGCTCATGTGAGTGTCTTTTTCTGAATATATAATTTAGCAAGGATTAATTACTTATTTAAGTACTATGTTCATATGTGCAATGAAGTGTTTAAGAAGCTTACATTTTCTATCCTGGACCAAGTGTGTTGCTCTGGCAGTTGTTGGCTCTTTAGATAAAGGATTTCCATATTCTTTATTTAACTCTTGTTCATTTTAGTCTTGAATCCAAAACCAGTGAACCAGAATTTCACAATACCCTTAATTGACAATCAGCCTGGCCAAGCATGTAGGAGGGAAGGCAATGTGGCACTCAAATAGGTCATGCTGAAGATGGATATGTTGGGCCAACATGTGCAAATATCACAACTTGCCATAATCTACAACATGATATATCTACACCAGATTAACATTCTTTTTAACAGAAGAAAAGGGGTATTTGTTGAGGGAATGAGGAATTCAAATCATAGGCTGTTGGAGAGTCTTATTTATGTCTAATTAGTTAATTTGATCATATTTTGATCAAATCATTTCATGTTCTGCTTTTCTATGTTTTTATGCATGTTGAATTAGCAACCAGCCTCTGATATTTTTATTATGTACTTTGATCTTTTCTAGTTATGTTGGTGACTTTCTTCTCAGTCATCTCATCCCACTTAGTGGAAACTTTCTTTTTTGTACCCTAGAACATCTGATCTCACATTGTGGAATCTTTCTTTTTTGTACCCTAGAACATCTGATCTCACATTGTGGAATCTTTCGTTTTTGTACCCTAGAAATATTTAATCTCACATTGTGGAATCTTTCTTTCTTGTGCCCTAGTGTATGACATTGAAAACAGAAAGGAGGCAGGGATTTACATTTTACTAATTCCTGTTATGTTGTATTTTTGATGTTTGTTTGAATGAACAAGGAATGACGACTGATAAGTTCCTGCCATTGACATTTTCTTTCATTTTCTTTACTCTTTATCTTTCGTTCTCAGTGAATTCGCTTTCCAGGTAGTTGAATTCTGAGACCTTCTTCAGTTTGGTATTATTAACATAAATGTTTAGTGACTCAGGTGATCCACTTATCTTAATACTTTCTAGAATTACTATAACCAAGACTTCTGGAATGATCTGGAATATGTTCCAGTAAACTTCTAAATGCTTTTACAAATAATGGAATATTAGATTTGCTGCTTATTTACATTCTCATGTTATGGTCATGTTATGACTATGATAATACAAAGCAAGTACACCAGAACTTCAGACGTCTGGGTACATGAAGGTTTTCTCTTTTAAGGAAGGAGATAATTGAGTTCTCGTATTTTTTGTTTTACAAAAAAAAAAAAAAAAAAAAAAATAGCAATAATGAAAAATAGATGTAGATCATCTGCAGAAAATCAGTTAATTTAGTGAACCATGTTTAGAGTTTTCTTCATCTAATAGAGTTTAGCTCAGATTTATCTATGTGTAGGGGTTAATTAAGGCAAAGAAATGCAAATGAATGCATAAAAATGGGAAGCTGCAGTAAAGCTAAATGTCAGGAGAATTGTAAAAAATAGAAAAAATAGTTTGGTAAAAGCTTTATGTGATTGATAGATGACACAAATTTGAATGAAATTTCAGCTCAATAGGCCTTCAGCAGGAACAAACAAACAACACACAAACAGATATGTAAGTAAATAAAACTAAAATTCTACATTGCTAACTAATAAAGAAACATCCATTCATTTATTTTGTGTTGGATGTTTCATTACTAGCTAGCTATGTAGTATTAGTTTCATTTACTTACATATCTGCGTGTGTGTGTATGTTGTTTATTTGTTCCTGCTGAAGGCCTTTTGTGCCGAAACGTCGTTAAAATCTGTGTCGTCTATCAATCATGTAAAGCTTTTACCATCCCAATTTTTTCTATTTTATTTTCAATTCTCCTTATCTGTATGTAGTATTTTTAGCCCTGACTGGATTACCTATTTTCTGTTTGTGCATACTATCTTTATTCCTGAAAAAACCATCAAGTATCATTCATTAATGACTTTTTCTTCTAGAGTGACTGAGGCTGTGAAACTGATCATTTGTCAATGAGGAAATTTTTGGTTCATCTCCTGGTTAGATTACAAGTTTTTTCTTATCAGAGGTCAAACAACAACTCTCATCTTCAAACAACAACTCTCATCTTCCAACAACTCTCATCTTCCAACAACAACTCTCATCTTCAACAACAACTCTCATCTTCCAACAACAACTCTCATCTTCAAACAACAAATCTCATCTTCAAACAACAACTCTCATCTTCAAACAACAACTCTCATCTTCAAACAACAACTCTCATCTTCAAACAACAACTCTCATCTTCCAACAACAACTCTCATCTTCAAACAACAACTCTCATCTTCAAACAACAACTCTCATCTTCAAACAACAACTCTCATCTTCAAACAACAACTCTCATCTTCAAACAACAACTCTCATCTTCAAACAACAACTCTCATCTTCAAACAACAACTCTCATCTTCCAACAACAACTCTCATCTTCAAACAACAACTCTCATCTTCAAACAACAACTCTCATCTTCAAACAACAACTCTCATCTTCCAACAACAACTCTCATCTTCCAACAACAACTCTCATCTTCCAACAACAACTCTCATCTTCCAACAACAACTCTCATCTTCCAACAACAACTCTCATCTTCAAACAACAACTCTCATCTTCAAACAACAACTCTCATCTTCAAACAACTCTCATCTTCCAACAACAACTCTCATCTTCAAACAACAACTCTCATCTTCAAACAACTCTCATCTTCAAACAACAACTCTCATCTTCAAACAACTCTCATCTTCAAACAACTCTCATCTTCAAACAACAACTCTCATCTTCAAACAACAACTCTCATCTTCAAACAACTCTCATCTTCCAACAACAACTCTCATCTTCAAACAACAACTCTCATCTTCAAACAACTCTCATCTTCAAACAACTCTCATCTTCAAACAACAACTCTCATCTTCAAACAACAACTCTCATCTTCAAACAACAACTCTCATCTTCAAACAACTCTCATCTTCCAACAACAACTCTCATCTTCAAACAACAACTCTCATCTTCCAACAACAACTCTCATCTTCAAACAACAACTCTCATCTTCCAACAACAACTCTCATCTTCAAACAACAACTCTCATCTTCAAACAACTCTCATCTTCCAACAACAACTCTCATCTTACGCAACATAAACATGTTACCCTAAACACGTAATCGTTATTCTAATACTCTTCTCACATCAGTAAATATACCTCCCTCTATTCTGATCCCATGAGAGTAAAAAAAAATGGTATAATCTGCTGTAATAAATAATTTTTCGTTGTTTGATTTGTTTCTTGCTTACAGGATTAGCTATAGAGATTTCTGTCCAATTTGAAGAAATACAATTATGTCACATTACACCAGGTGCACTGATTTCAGGACAAAAAGGCAATGATGTAAGTTCACAAAAAGACTTAAATGGCAAAAGTACACATTTTAACAGCACTCAGGAAAATTAACAAAATTAATTTCTCTGAGTTATAATAGTTATGTTATTGTGTCATTTGTGCATAACTCACCTTGAAAGTTTACTTCTAACAGTTAAGTAATTTGTCATTATTTTACTTCAAGCCCGTGTTTTGTTTTAACATTTGTTGAAAAATATTATTTAGTTGAGTCATAATTCCTCATGTTTTCTTGTTTGTTTGGTGTTATCCAGCTGAAATAAGTATCTTTTATGAATCAATTTTATCATTTTGTTAAATTTCAGTTTTTTTGTTTCAGATAGAAAAAGTCATGGATTAGTAAGATTAATCATGGTGCTTGGAAAAGAGGTTTTACTGCAGGTGGATGTGGGAATAATCCTTATGAAAGTAAATGGAATTTGTCTATTAACTAAAAGTTGTTTAAATTATTTTATAAATGTTTTAAAAAAAAAATACATACTCAGTTTAGCACTATCCTATGTCAGAAATACCAGAAACACAATGTAGCACTATCCTATGTCAGAAATATAAACACAATGTAGCACTATCCTATGTCAGAAATATCATAAACACAATGTAGCACTATCCTATGTCAGAAATACCAGAAACACAATGTAGCACTATCCTATGTCAGAAATATCATAAACACAACGTAGCACTATCCTATGTCAGAAATATCATAAACACAATGTAGCACTATCCTATGTCAGAAATATCATAAACACAATGTAGCACTATCCTATTTCAGAAATACCAGAAACACAATGTAGCACTATCCTATTTCAGAAATACCAGAAACACAATGTAGCACTATCCTATTTCAGAAATACTAGAAACACAATGTAGCACTATCCTATTTCAGAAATACCAGAAACACAATGAGGCACTATCCTATGTCAGAAATACCATAAAAACCAATGTAACATTATCCTAATTCAGAAAATACCATAAACACAATATAGCACTATCCTATGTCAAATATATATTCAAACTTTATATAGCACTATTCTATATCAGGAAATTAGAGAAATCGCCAATCAACCACTAATATATCAGTAATAAAGAAAGATGATGGTCATATGTTGGACATGTGATGAGAAGAGAAAATAACCGAATAGCAAAGCGAGCCCTCATGTGGGAAACAACAGGTAAGAGAAAAAGAGGAAGACCTAGAGAGACACTGAGAAGAACATTGAAGAGAGAGGCAAAAGCAACAGGAATCAGCTCCCTCATTTAGATAGAGCTGCTTGCACAGAACAGAGACAAATGGCGAGATTTGATAAAATATCTTTAAAAGAATTGAAAACTGCTAGAACAAAAATTCAGATAAGAGAAGGAGTATCTGGTCTACGCCCTATGGGCCGGCTACGGCTCGAAAGGTCAATAAATAGATAGATAGATTCTATATTAGAAAGACCACTAATTAAACTGTTGAATCAATGTTTCTCAGATCTTTACTGGAAGAATCCACAATACAATATCACACTGAAGTCCCCTGATGAGGGATATGGTGACAAGTGTACTCTCATTGTTTCACTGATGAAGAAAGAGAGATCTAGTGTGTCCAAGATTACAATGGGCTTTCAAGTTTATAAGGTAATTTTATTTATTAAAACATTACGCATTACTGTAAGACATTGTAAGTTGCCAGACAAGCCTGTCAGACTGAGGGATTATATAGTAAGTGAACATGTCCAGGTTTTTCCATCAAGCTACATTAGTGTTTCCATAAGTCCATTAAATGTTTGTGCTGTAAAAGGTGGAACAGAGTAAAGGACTGATGGATGAAGCAAAGTAAAGTTATGGTTATGGTTAGTTAAAGGTCTTGGTATCACTGCAAAAGAATTAAAATCCATAATTGCTCAACTGCCCATGCCAGTGGAATCATCCAAATTAAAACTCATCTCATGAAGGATCCACACAAAGAAGGCAGCTGCAGTCCCCAATATAGCAGCTACAGCACATGCCAAAAGACATAAGGCCAAGTGGCACAGTAAGTGAACACAACTGAACTGTCCTTCGTCATACAATATCATCATTCATCAAAAGTAATCAGAATATCGAAACACAACCCAGATGAAAAGTACAGTTTGAGTTGCCTTATGTGAACCATGACTAGCCTTTTGTTTACAATCATTTCAAGAACGTGAATAAAAGTTCCCTTGTGTTTTCACAGTCTTCGTCTTTCCTTCCTCATTTGCTTTCAGTGTCGAGGGGAGATATAACTTGCGGTCTTTTGCTCTTCTGTTCGTCTCTGCTGCTGTTATGTTTCCTAGTGCTTGTAGTATTCCATCGATCCATCTTTTTCATGGTTGACCTTGGGTCTGGTATTCTTGCAACGTCTATTGAAGGCTCATTGTGTTGTGTTTTGCTCTTTCTGTCGTGTCATGTGGCCAAACCATTTTATCTGTTGTTTCTTTATAGATTCTATAGTGGGGGCTGTTCCTAGCTTTTTTCTCAGTTCTTTATTTCTGATCTTATCTCTCAGACTGTCATTCGTCTGACACATTTCGCCTCAGTAGTGGTTATTTTTCTTATTGTTCTTGCATCTAGGGTCTAGGACTAGCATTGGTAGCACAACATTGGGATGAAGATTGTATTGTAGAGTGCCCGTTTTGCCTCTAGAGTTATTTACTTGTTGCACAATAGTGGTGTTAACTGTCAAATGGTTTGACAAGCTTTGATGCATCTTGAATCTATCTCTGCTGTTTGTGAATTATCGTTTGTCACCAAGCTTCCTAGGTATTTGAATTCCTCTACTTGTTTTAGCTGCCTGCTTTCTATAGTTATGTTGATATTCTGTTCATTTTTGGTGACATTCATGACCTCTGTTTTATTGATGTTGATTTTCATGTTGTATTTTGTGCCTGTGTTGTTGAGTCTATTTAAGTGTTCTTGTAGGTCTTCATCTTTTCATGTATTAGTGCCCGATCATCTGAAAATAAAAGCTCGTTGATCTCCCCTGTCTCTGATGGGTTGGCTAATTTGCATATATTATCCATGTATGTAATAAACAGTTGGGGGATAGAAGTAGTAGTTTCACAGTGTTCAAAGAAAATGCAGTACTCTTGGCTGATCTCTACAGTATTCTCCATGTATTATATGTTGTGTGACACTTGAAATTTTGGCAATCCATGTTTCAAGAAATTATTGTGTGGTCTATTGCTGCTACATCCATTGTAAATGCTTAGATACTTGTGACTGACAACATCTGAGAAACTCTACAACAATATCAAGTGACAATGGTTGAGGCTGTCAGAAGAGCAAGAACTAGAACTTCGTATATCCCTCAACATTCGAACGGATAAAGAGGATGTGAAGAGAGAGAGAGAGACAGATAGAGAGAAAATAAACTTAAATGTTATTTTGACTGTATTTCAGTTTAAGAACTCAGCTGTTCATCCATTGAATAGCTCAAGGACATCCAAGGATGCTTTACAGCTGGTTGGAAGCTCAGGTACTTATACTAATCATCGAGAGGTCACAATGCGGTTTGAGCTAGAGTCTGGAGCATACATCGTCATCCCAAACACTTTTCTTCCTGATGTTGAAGCAGAGTTTTTATTGAGATTGTATGCACCAAAGGGAGTTAATAGGGGTAAGATATGTATACATTGAAATTTTGAATTGAATTAATAATTTTATTCTATTCTATTTTTGCCTTTTTAGCTCTCCTCTCAAAGAGGCCAACACAAAAAGGGAGCTCTTAAAAAACATCAGAAAGAAGCAATCAACATTTTTTGGGCACATCATGAGAAGAGGAAATTTGGAATACTTGGTTACAACTGGCAAAATAAAAGGAAAGAGAGATCGCGGACGACAAAGAGAGAAAATACTGGATAGCTTGGTGTCATGGCATGGAAAACAGTCAACAACAGAACTGATACGATGCACTGTAGATAGAAGATTGTGGAGGGACATGATCGCCTACGCCAACCGGCAGGGTACATGATGATGATGATGATTAGAGCAGTTAGCTGCTTTCCAACCCTTTCTGTCCTTTGTTGTATCTTCTATAAATTCTAGGTGTAATAATATCTCTTGCAATCTCATTCTCAAAGTTTCATGTTCATGTCTTCTGTGTCATGTACAGGTCTTCCATGTTTCCTCTTTCCCTGTTAGTTCTAGGCGATACTTTGTCTGGCAATGCTTGTAGTTGGCTTGATTTATTTCATTGCCACAGCTCATCTTTTCTAATGTCTGGCCATCTGATCTGAAGTTACCTCTTTTGCAAGTGTTATCTATTTTTATGGATGAATGAGGCTAATTAGATTACATTATCAGCAAATCCATCTACTCTCTGCCTTGTGAACATAATGCAACATTTGTTCATTGCTAATTATTTGTATTTTAGACTCTTTTTTTCTTTTATACACCTCATTTTTCATCTTTACATATTATCTATAGGTTTTCTTTGGCCTTCTCACTCTCTTCTTTGTCTGTTCATCATTGACATTAATGATATTGGCCAGTCAGTTTTGAAATATTATTGGAGACGAAGGCGCACCTCACAGCAGCAGAGCTGGAAGTTGTCAGTGACCCACAGCTGATGGTTTGTGCCAGGATCGGTGAACCAGAATCATCCAGACCCTACTCCACCTCTCCGTGGTGCCTCTAGTAACAGACTAACCTGTCTAGTCTGGCCAAGCGAGAAGGGATGGAAGAGGAAAGACAACCCGATACTCAAAAATGAAAATACTCAAAATGCTGAAGTCGAATGTGTTGGGCCGAAAGGCGCAAATATAACAGTTATACTGCAAACCACAACACAACGCAGACACACCCACTTAACATACTTTTAAGGGCAGATGATGAAGAGGTATACTCCTTTAGTCCTCAGGCGAACGCAAGCAAGCAAAGATTATTGATTTGATTCCATTTGTGGGGAATTTGACTATTCTATTCTATTCTATTCTATTCTATTCTATTCTATTCTATTCTATTCTATTCTATTCTATTCTATTCTATTCTATTCTATTCTATTCTATTCCATTCTATTCTATTATATTCATGAAATCAGTTTCCTTGCCGTTGAGAGTTCCCAATATTCACTCAATCTCATGCTACAGCATATTCCCAAACGCCTTGGGTAAATTTTGTTGTCGAGGTCAACTTCCGTGCATGCTCAATTCAGCTATATAGGAAGCAATTCCAAATGACTTCCTTCGAAAGAGAGTTCACTCACAGTCACTTCCTCACTTTATTTCCCTTGAAAAAAAAAGAACATTGAAAACAAAGCAACTGAAATGGTCTTTGCAAAAACATGGGAAGATTTGCAGCTATTGTGCATTGTCGATTATGATGGTGACAAATTTGAACTCCCTGCAAGCCATATTCGGCTGCATAGGCAACAATTTCAAACTACATCACCGAAAAAAGAACATTTGCTGTCACTTTTCTACTCCAGTTGACCTGAATAAATTGAATCAAACACACCTTTAGTTATCTCACTCTCCAACGATCAGGCCAACATGGGTGCCATTTTTCCAAAGGGGCTGCTTGACACATAGTTCATAAAATAAGCCACACAATTGGTAAAAGAGAAAAAGATAAATTAGAATTAGAACTTTCTAAATTAAGTTCACTTGTATTACTTAGTGATCATTATAGGAATATTTTAATTCTTCCTGTTACCATTTTATAACATTAGAATTTTTTATTTGGTTTAAGTGTGCTGTCAATTTTTAAAATCTTTTATTTTCAATTAATATTTATAAAATAAGAAAACAACAACTGTAGAACCCAACATTTGTGCAGAATGTTTGTTGATAGATAATTGATAAAACTGATCCAGTTTTGTTCTTCCAAATAAGTTTCTGTTATTGTTGATATGTTGTTCCTGTTGTGGATGGGGCGGAATATCAAATACTGCACCTCAGGACAGGAAATACAGACTTCCATCTACTTAACTATTACTGTCCGAGTGACCGCCCACTAGCACTAGACACAATTACATTAAAAGAAAGAATAATTGTATGTGGAGACTTTAACAGCCATTCACAGAGCTGGGGCTATGAAGATATGGACAAGAGAGGTGAAGAACTTGAAAATTGGCAGGATGACAATGGGCTTATACTATTAAA
Source organism: Megaustenia siamemsis (assembly GCA_032433765.1). Classification (NCBI taxonomy): domain Eukaryota; kingdom Metazoa; phylum Mollusca; class Gastropoda; order Stylommatophora; family Ariophantidae; genus Megaustenia; species Megaustenia siamemsis. The sequence continues at coordinate 7,187,968 of JAVIAB010000073.1, forward strand.
CCAGGCAACAGATCCACCAACATTCTATTCCAGATCATGGCATACCACATCTACACCAGACCTTGCTTTCCATTCACCAGACCTGGATTGGAATATCACACGTATTGTTGGGAAACAACTTGGAGGCAGCGACCACCGACCTGTCTTTTTAGTGGTGCAAAATGAGGCCGTCAGGGAGAGCAGCACTCTCTCCAGATGGAATTACAAAAAGGCAGACTGGAAAATGTATCAACATTACACCAGTGTACTGACTAAAGATCTAAATACAGACAGAGACATCAACAAAATAGTTGATGAATTCAGTAGACTAATAATACAAGCTGCCAGTGAAACAATACCCAGAGGGGCACGGAAACACTACAAACCATACTGGAATAGTGAACTAGAGCAACTGCACAATGACATGGAAACATCTCGAAAACAAGCAGAAAATAACCCCTGCCAGGAACACCACAATAACTATCAGCATGCTAAAGCCAAATTTCAATGGGCTAAACTACAAGCCAGACGGAGAAGTTGGAAAGAGAAAACAGAGTACATGAATCTAGAACGAGACACAAGAAAAGTGTGGAAGCTTGTAAAACAGCTGAATGATGAGGGTACAGAAGGGAACACAAAAATTACACTGAAGAAGGATGGAAACATTCTAACAGGTAAACATGCAGCAAATCACTTTGCAGACTCCTTTGCAAATGACAACAATATTGAAATTAGCCTAGAGAAACGTCAAGAGACCGTCTAAAACAACAAAATGCAAGACAAGAAGAGACTGCACATGAAGTCATGGAAATACCCATTACACAAAGAGAGCTAGAGCTGGCAATATCCAAATTAAAAATGAAAAAGTCACCAGGTAGTGATGGAGTGTCTAATGAAATGATTAAGAACTTGGGAACTGCAGCTAAAGCAAAACTACTGCAGATCTACAACATTTGCTGGATCACAGGTAAAGTGCCACAGGCATGGAGAGAAGCAATTATGATACCATTACTAAAGCCAGGAAAAGATGGTTCAATGACATCCAGCTATAGACCAATCAGCCTTACAAGCTGTTTGTGTAAAACAATGGAACGTATAATCAATCTCAGACTGCAGTGGTACCTGGAAAGTGAAAATCTCCTTGTCCCACAACAAGCAGGCTTTAGACAGTGTTACTCTACCGAAGATCAGGCAACCTATCTTTCCCAGGAAATTGAGGATGCGTTTCAAGAAAAGAAACTGGTACTAGCAGCATGGATAGACCTAAAGAAAGCATTTGATAAGTATGGAAGGAAGGGCTTTTGAAGAAACTGAGAAATTATGGAGTAAATGGCAGGATGTACAAATGGGTCAAAGCATACCTGCATAACAGGAGAGCCAGAGTGCAACTGGATGGTCTTAAGAGTAAGAAGGTCTTACTGCGCCAGGGCGTTCCACAGGGAGGGGTACTATCTCCAACACTTTTTCTGATCTACATCAATGACCTAGTTACTGAACTACCACATGGTATCAAAGTGGCAATGTATGCAGATGACTTGGTAATGTGGTGCACAGAGGAGTATGCAACAGTGGCCTCCAAATTGTTACAAAGAGCTATGAATGCACTGAATTCATGGACAAATAGATGGTGTATCAGCATCAATACAGACAAATGCAGTACTACACTTTTCACTCTTTCCCCAAAACAAAAAGCAGGAGCCATCTATATAAACAATGAGCCTGTGAAAGAAGACATACAGGCTACGTATCTCGGAGTTACATTTGATAACAAACTATCTTGGAAACAGCAGATAAATAAGGCAACCCAAAAAGCAAGGAGAAAATTGGCTATTCTAAGAAAGCTGTGTGGAACTACGTGGGGTGCGAGTGGGAAAATACTCAGTAAAGTTTACCAACAGAGTATACGCCCACATTTAGAATATGGATCATCTGCATGGTGTTCAGCATCAAACACCACACTTCAAGAACTGGATAAAGTACAAAACCAGGCACTTAGGGTCATCACAGGAGCAATGAAATCAACACCAATATTAGAGATGGAGAAATTGTGGAGGATACCAGCACTGAGAGAACGGAGGGACACAAAGGTGCTGATACAGGCAGAAAAATTTGCTTGCATGCCGAGACATCCAATGAAGGACCGATTCCAAAATCTTGCATTGGGACGACTTAAGAGAAGCAGTTTTATCCACCAAGCCAAGCGTATTAGTAGACAAACACCAGACATGCCAAGAGCTGTTAACCCCCTACTGCCCATACCAGAACAGACTCCCTGGACAGAGGAATCTGGATTATCAGTTCAAATACGGACAGAAGTGAAAGGAATAGTTGATAAAGAGGAACAGAATAGTCTACAGCGAAAAACAATAACTCTCAGTTTCCTGGATGAAGAATACCCACAAGACCTATGGATTCGTGTGTATACAGATGGATCAGCACAGAATGCAGTAAAAAATGGGGGAGCAGGTGCATATATAGAATACCCAAATAACACTAGGGATATGAATAAAATAGCAACAGGGAAATATTGTCACAATTATGATGCAGAAATACAAGCAATAAAGTTAGCAATAGAAAAACTGCTGAACATTAATCTTAGCCCGCAGCCTGTAGTGTTTTTGACAGATGCAAGATCAGTACTCCAGGCACTACAATCCAGAAAATTACCACATCTGCAGACCTTATTGACTGAACTCTGCAAGCACCACAGGGTTGCCCTGCAGTGGATCCCATCTCACTGTGGAATACCAGGAAATGAGAAAGCAGATCAGTTGGCAAAGGAAGGTTCAACAGGCACACAACTAGATACACCTGTTACATACCATCATAAGAAACAGATAATCAAATCAATCAGAGGACCACAAGCCCCAAATCAGGATGCCTTTTATAATATGAATAGATATGAACAAGTTATCATTATACGTCTCAGAACAGGACACAATCGACTCCATAGTCACATGTATACAAAATTCAAGATCGGCACCTCAACTACTTGTACATGTGGACAGGCGCCCCAGACTGCTGAACACATACTTCAAGACTGCACTGAATATAGTAGACTGAGGAAAATCCATTGGCCCATAGATACAACACTACAGACAAAACTATATGGGCCACTGCAAGAATTACAAAAGACAGTAACATTTATACAGGAAACGACATTGCAGATATAGACAATGCTTCAGGCGAACGAAAGATAGATAGATAGATAGTTCCTGTTATTGTTTCTACACTTTTTCTTCACAGAGTCCTAGGGGAAAAGGTTGAAGTAGCACCAGTGAGTACTTGCTTTTTTGTTAGTTGACAATAGCATCAGAACAGCTCATGTATTGCTCTAGTGTATATCATCTGTAATAACATTTTGTGCTGTATTGTGGTTTGCTTCTTGTGGTCCTACACATAAATTGATTTATTTGCGTGTCATCATCATTGCACTCCAAACATGTCCGTAGGTGCTCAGATCACCTCCTCAGAATGTCCCGCAGCGTCCAGCGACTAACAACTTTAGTTCTGTGTTGGTTGATAAGTCTTATAATGTACTCACTAATTCTCTCATTTTTGGATGTAACCAAAAACTTCCATCTCCTTCATATAGTTGGTAGCTGGCACAAAGAGAATAATAGCTCAGAAAAATGGAACTCTGGGTAGACTCGAATGATAATTCTTTGCAGTCTTTTCATGACTACTCATGTGAACACTTTGCCAATGATGCTGAGCAGTATGAATGCCTCAGTAGCTTTTGCCAGAGTTCACGACCTCATTATTTTTTAGTGTTTGAGATGTTACACCTTACTTTCAGCATAGACAGATTTATGGGAGGGATGGGGGATACAGTTGCAACCAGATATCTTTCCACTTGTGAGAAGGTTGATGGCATGTGTAACCTCTGTTTCAGTTGCAGTGCATTGAGTTAATGTAATATATGGAGAGGGGTTACTTCATCCAATGTGGCAGTATTTTTTTTTTCTGGAGTGTATTTCATGTGAGTGTTAGTTTTGATCAGTGATAAATGCTATTTTTCTTGTTCAATTCAACTTTACCATCTTCTTGATGCATTTCCAAATTCTTTATGGGGGTTGCTGTGCATTTTCCTAAAAAAATCTGTGGTCCATTTGAAAATAAATTTTGTCAGTTGTTATTTGTGCAAATTTAATGTTCATGCAAATTATACTCTTGTGTGCTTTAAGTGTTGACAGAATCAATTTTTTGTATTCTTCTTATATTTTAGTAATGCAGCATATTTTTCCCAAAGGAATGGCTGGATGTCGTCCATGTATGTCTCCAAACAATATGTACATGATCCAAAATGTTTGCAAAAGACTGACCCAATTGAGTCATATCATGTTATATCCATAATATGTAACCAGGTTTTCTCAACATCAACCTTCAGTGGGATTTGAAATACCTGCTACAGGATATCAATAAAGGTCTGTGCTAGTTTAGGGTCAGTAATTCTGGATGCATGTATACATTTGCTTTTAGCCGCTCTGGTCTATCAATTCTTTGTAATTCTGCTTGGCTAAATATTTTGATAAAGTTTTCTTTGTCAGGTTCTATGAAATGACATTGGTGTAAATATCTTCTTTTTCTGTTGCACAGTACCAAAAGTGCTTCCTTTATCTTGTGACTTTTGTGTTGTAAGTCAACTACATGGTTCCACCAAAATTAGTTGTGGAGTTTTGGCTTTAAATTTTGCTTGTTTTCATTTCTAACTACAAATATGATTGCAGGTTCAGCCTGTGTTACCATTCAATGACCTCGTATCTGAGACATTTGAGAGACATGTAGGCCATGATCACTTAATGGATGCTTATGGTTTTAGCAATTTCTTGGAGGAAATGTCAGCAAATGGTTAGTTGATAGGTGTTTTGTGAGATCATACACAAGGTTGATGGGTGTTTTGTGAGATCATACACAAGGTTGATGGGTGTTTTGTGAGATCATACACAAGATTGATGGGTGTTTTGTGAGATCATACACAAGGTTGATGGGTGTTTTGTGAGATCATACATAAGGTTGATGGGTGTTTTGTGAGATCATACACAAGGTAGATGGGTGTTTTGTGAGATCACACCCAAGGTTGATGGGTGCTTTGTGAGATCATACACAAGGTTGATGTAGTTTTGTGAGATCATACACAAGGTTGATGGGTGTTTTGTGAGATTATACACAAGGTTGATGGGTGTTTTGTGAGATCATACACAAGGTTGAATGGTGTTTTGTGAGATCATACACAAGGTTGATGGGTGTTTTGTGAGATCATACACAAGGTTGATGGGTGTTTTGTGAGATCATACACAAGGTTGATGGGTGTTTTGTGAGATCATACACAAGGTTGATGGGTGTTTTGTGAGGTCATACACAAGGTTGATGGGTATTTTGTGAGATCATACACAAGGTTGATGGGTGTTTTGTGAGATCATAAACAAGGTTGATGTAGTTTTGTGAGATCATACATAAGGTTGATGGGTGTTTTGTGAGATCATACACAAGGTTGATGGGTGTTTTGTGAGATCATACACAAGGTTGATGGGTGTTTTGTGAGATCATACACAAGGTTGATGGGTGTTTTGTGAGATCATACACAAGGTTGATGGGTGTTTTGTGAGATCATACCCAAGGTTGATGGGTGCTTTGTGAGATCATACACAAGGTTGGTGGGTGTTTTGTGAGATTATACACAAGGTTGATGGGTGTTTTGTGAGATCGTACACAAGGTTGATGTAGTTTTGTGAGATCATACACAAGGTTGGTGGGTGTTTTATGAGATTATACACAAGGTTGATGTAGGTTTGTGAGATCATACACAAGGTTGATGGGTGTTTTGTGAGATCATACACAAGGTTGGTGGGTGTTTTATGAGACTATACACAAGGTTGGTGGGTGTTTTGTGAGATCATACACAAGGTTGGTGGGTGTTTTATGAGATTATACACAAGGTTGGTGGGTGTTTTGTGAGATCATACACAAGGTTGGTGGGTGTTTTATGAGATTATACACAAGGTTGATGTAGGTTTGTGAGATCATACACAAGGTTGATGGGTGTTTTATGAGATCATACACAAGGTTGATGGGTGTTTTGTGAGATCATACACAAGGTTGATGGGTGTTTTGTGAGATCATACACAAGGTTGATGGGTGTTTTGTGAGGTCATACACAAGGTTGATGGGTATTTTGTGAGATCATACACAAGGTTGATGGGTGTTTTGTGAGATCATAAACAAGGTTGATGTAGTTTTGTGAGATCATACATAAGGTTGATGGGTGTTTTGTGAGATCATACACAAGGTTGATGGGTGTTTTGTGAGATCATACACAAGGTTGATGGGTGTTTTGTGAGATCATACACAAGGTTGATGGGTGTTTTGTGAGATCATACACAAGGTTGATGAGTGTTTTGTGAGATCGTACACAAGGTTGATGTAGTTTTGTGAGATCATACACAAGGTTGGTGGGTGTTTTGTGAGATCATACACAAGATTGGTGGGTGTTTTGTGAGATCATACACAACGGTCATGGGTGTTTTGTGAGATCATACACAAGATTGATGGGTGTTTTGTGAGATCATACACAAGATTGATGTGTGTTTTGTGAGATCATACACAAGGTTGATGTTGTTTTGTGTGATCATACACAAGGTTGATGAGTGTTTTGTGAGATCGTACACAAGATTGATGTAGTTTTGTGAGATCATATACAAGATTGATGTTGTTTTGTGAGATCATATACAAGGTTGATGGGTGTTTTGTGAGATCATACACAAGGTTGATGTTGTTTTGTGAGATCGTACACAAGGTTGATGTTGTTTTGTGAGATCGTACACAAGGTTGATGGGTGTTTTGTGAGATCATACACAAGGTTGATGGGTGTTTTGTGAGATCATACACAAGGTTGATGGGTGTTTTGTGAGGTCATACACAAGGTTGATGGGTGTTTTGTGAGATCATACACAAGGTTGATGGGTGTTTTGTGAGATCATACACAAGGTTGATGGGTGTTTTGTGAGATCATACACAAGGTTGATGGGTGTTTTGTGAGGTCATACACAAGGTTGATGGGTATTTTGTGAGATCATACACAAGGTTGATGGGTGTTTTGTGAGATCATAAACAAGGTTGATGTAGTTTTGTGAGATCATACATAAGGTTGATGGGTGTTTTGTGAGATCATACACAAGGTTGATGGGTGTTTTGTGAGATCATACACAAGGTTGATGGGTGTTTTGTGAGATCATACACAAGGTTGATGGGTGTTTTGTGAGATCATACACAAGGTTGATGAGTGTTTTGTGAGATCGTACACAAGGTTGATGTAGTTTTGTGAGATCATACACAAGGTTGGTGGGTGTTTTGTGAGATCATACACAAGATTGGTGGGTGTTTTGTGAGATCATACACAACGGTCATGGGTGTTTTGTGAGATCATACACAAGATTGATGGGTGTTTTGTGAGATCATACACAAGATTGATGTGTGTTTTGTGAGATCATACACAAGGTTGATGTTGTTTTGTGTGATCATACACAAGGTTGATGAGTGTTTTGTGAGATCGTACACAAGATTGATGTAGTTTTGTGAGATCATATACAAGATTGATGTTGTTTTGTGAGATCATATACAAGGTTGATGGGTGTTTTGTGAGATCATACACAAGGTTGATGTTGTTTTGTGAGATCGTACACAAGGTTGATGTTGTTTTGTGAGATCGTACACAAGGTTGATGGGTGTTTTGTGAGATCGTACACAAGGTCTACTAAGTACTAGTTTGTGGGTGATAAATCTACAAATGAAGATGTCAGTTGCAATGACACGCCTTTTTTAAAAATTTGGGCACATTGCTACAACTACCATGCTAGATGTGAAATCTATACTAAAAGAATTAAATGTAGTATTAATAAAATACAATCATTGTTAATAAGTTAAGGATAAATGCACAATTAATTACACTGGAAACAACAAGAAAACAAAAGCAATATTTCAAAGAAAACAATCAACTATAGTGCAAAATCATATTATATGCAGCAGTTTTGAAGCAAGTCAACAACTTTAAATTCCTTAATACATTAATTTTATTGGTCGAATAGCTCAGGCAAAGGCCCACATTCTGCTAAATAATAAGCTTCTCTGCAGCAATTTTGTCAACAGAATTCAGAAAAAAGTTCTTCAATGTTACATAAGTCAGTAGAGCATACTAAATAGTTAACTAGTCTGCTGAGGACAGGAGCAGGTTTGAATAATGATCAACGACTTTAGGTTCACCCAGTTATGGATGGATACCAGAGATTTTTTTCTGGGAAAGTAGGGAGGTCTGACATGACACAGACTATATCACACATAAAATATGTTATTGGTCATTTAAAATATGTGCACTTTCACGGCACTTCTTTTCCAGTCTTCATGATTCATCTGTGGAGTTCTACAAACACACTTATTGTCTAAAAAGTATAACCATCCCATCATGCACTTTGAATATAGTTTTAGTGCCAATATTTTTTCAATAACCAGCAACAAATTTATAGATGATGTGATCAATATTAAGCTCAGCCACTCTAAAGTCCCTAAGAAAATCATTTTTAGAGTCTTGATGAATGTCAAGCTCATGTTCATCACACAAAAGAAGCCTCCCCATCTGGTCTCTGATCTCATGGTCTGCTATTAAATGGAAAAGCAACTTATATCCATTCTATCTATCTATTGGCCATTCGAGCCGTAGCCGGCCCATAGGGCATAGACCAAGATACTCATTCTCTTATCTGAATTTTTGTTCTAGCAGCTTTCAATTCTTTTAAAGATATTTTATCAAATCTCTCCATTTGTCTCTGTTCTGTGCAAGCAACTCTATTTAATTGAGGGAGCCGATTCCTGCTGCTCTTGCCTCTCTGATCAATGTTCTTCTCCATTTCTCTCTGGGTCAGCCTCTTTTCCTCTTACCTGTTGTTTTCTACATGACGGCTTGCTTTGTTATTCGGTTATTATCTCTTCTCATCACATGTCCAACATATGACCATCGTCTTTTCTTTATTACTGAAGATATTGGTGGTTAGATTATTACATATTCAGATGAATATATTATATTATGGTTAGATTATTAGACAATTAGTCTTATATCTATTACTTCTGAATAAATGTGTGATATTAGACTCATTTATTATATCCAAAACTTGTTCATTTTTATTACTATTTTTAGAACTTCGAGAGCATCTGAAGTTTCCTTTTGAGTCCTGTCGAATCCTCATGACACTACTGAATGTATCCTTGCTTTGAACAGTTTAGTGAATCATTAACATAAAGGTTCATTTATGTGCAACTTTACTAGAACCAATTTTGAGATTTTCTTGATGTTTTCATCCTATATTTAGAGCACCATATGTAAGATTGAGTGCCTAAATGGTTTTAAATGAATTACAATTTTTTTCCCAATTAAAAAAAAAATTATTATTAGTCCATTTTTAAATTATTTTTTTTAATGAAGGAGAGACATAAAAAAATATAAAATTTCTTTTAAAGTGCATGGAAAAATATGCACAAAGAAAAGTTTTATTTCAAAACACACAAAAAAGTGACTTCTCAGAAATATCATTTATAAAGGTCATGACAACTGAGCGTTATGCAGCATAGCACCACAGCATACAATATGGCCACTCCACTGTAAACTTGCACTGTGGAAAAGTAACATTATTCGTTCTTTTGGGTCAGAGTATGAATCCAGAAATACACAGAATAATGAAGATTTAGAATGGAGACAGTTGTTTGAATCAAAGAGAGAGAGTGTATGAATGTGTGGAAAGATTTAAAAACACAGAGGACAAAATATCAGTAGTGATGAATAGAGAAATGGGAAACCAGCAAAGCATAGCAAATGAAACAATGACATAGCACATCAAGCAGCAAATCCATAGAAACAGATGAGTCAATATTGGTGAAATTGCCATAGAAATCAATGTGAGTTATGGCACTGCATACAAAAATGTTAGTTGTAGCCTTGGATATATGAAAGTGTGCATATGGGTCCCAAAGCTGCTGTTCATTGTTTCTCAATGGAGAGATGCAGTGGTAGTTGAAGGCAACACCAGAAAGCTTAATTTTCATTTCTAGAGAGCATACATCAGGTTGTGTGTTGCAGGGCAGGGGGACTTAGCCATAAAATAAAACACAAACAATTTCTGTAAATTTGCTTGCAAAAAATACACAATTATTAATGAAATCTCTGTTATTTAATGACTGTCCCCTATAATAAGCTCTTAAAAGTCTGGACTGTTTCAATAAATTAACAAATTATAAATAATATGAATTATACATCATATCAATTATCCTAGATATATAAAAAAAATTTAAAAAATAGATAGCAATTAACATAAAAATTATAGTTATCATATACATGAGCTGAAAATTATCACCAAATCATAGGGAGGTCAAGGCAAAGAAATACAAATATGTGCATACAAATATGTGCATACAAATATGTGCATACAAATATGTGCATACAAATATGTGCATACAAATATGTGCATACAAATATGTGCATACAAATATGTGCATACAAATATGTGCATACAAATATGTGCATACAAATATGTGCATACAAATATGTGCATACAAATATGTGCATACAAATATGTGCATACAAATATGTGCATACAAATATGTGCATACAAATATGTGCATACAAATATGGGGCTGTAGAAATGCTGAAAATGAAGTGCATACAAATGTGGGGCTGTAGTAATGCTGAAAATGAAGTGCATACAAATGTGGGGCTGTAGTAATGCTGAAAGTGAAGTGCATACAAATGTTGGGCTGTAGTAATGCTGAAAGTGAAGTGCTTACAATTGTGGGGCTGTAGTAATGCTGAGTGTGAAGTGCATACAAATGTGGGGCTGTAGTAATGCTGAGTGTGAAGTGCATACAAATGTGGGGCTGTAGTAATGCTGAAAGTGAAGTGCATACAAATGTAGGGCTGTAGTAATGCTGAGTGTGAAGTGCATACAAATATGGGGCAGTAGTAATGCTGAAAGTGAAGTGCTTACAAATATGGGGCTGTAGTAATGCTGAGTGTGAAGTGCATACAAATATGGGGCTGTAGTAATGCTGATTGTGAAGTGCATACACATATGGGGCTGTAGTAATGCTGAGTGTGAAGTGCATGCAAATATGGGGCTGTAGTAATGCTGAAAGTGAAGTGCATACAAATGAGGGGCTGTAGTAATGCTGAAAGTGAAGTGCATACAAATGTGGGGCTGTAGTAACGCTGAGTGTGAAGTGCATACAAATATGGGACTGTAGTAATGCTGAAAGTGAAGTGCATACAAATGTGCAGCTGTAGTAATGCTGAGTGTGAAGTGCATACAAATATGGGGCTGTAGTAACGCTGAGTGTGAAGTGCATACAAATTTGGGGCTGTAGTAATGCTGAAAGTGAAGTGCATACAAATGTGGGGCTGTAGTAATGCTGAAAGTGAAGTGCATACAAATGTGGGGCTGTAGTAATGCTGAAAGTGAAGTGCATACAAATGTGGGGCTGTAGTAATGCTGAAAGCGAATACAAATGTTGGGCTGTAGTAATGCTGAAAGTGAAGTGCATACAAATGTGGGGCTGTATTAATGCTGAAAGTGAAGTGCATACAAATGTGGGGCTGTAGTAACGCTGAGTGTGAAGTGCATACAAATGTGGGGCTGTAGTAATGCTGAAAGTGAAGTGCATACAAATGTGGGGCTGTAGTAATGCTGAAAGTGAAGTGTATACAAATGTGGGGCTGTAGTAACGCTGAGTGTGAAGAAGAAATGAAAAAAAAGTAGAAAAAAATGGTATGGTTAAAGCTTTACGTGATTAATGGACGACATAAATTTGAAGGTAGTTTCTGCTCAATAGGCCTTCAGCAAGAACAAACAAACAACACATACACAGATATGTAAGTAAATGAAATTAGTCCTACATAACTGACTAATAATGAAGTATCTAATAAAACAAAATAATTTTGAACTGGTATAAGAAATAAAAATAAAAAAATGTCTTCCTCATGTGCAGCTCTGTGGTCAGAAGGAAAATTAATGAGTGGATATGCAATGTTGTTGACCAGCCAGTAGGAGAGTCAAAAACAGGTGGAAGGGTTTTAAAAATATGTGGGGGAATATTGTCTGGTTTACCTTGACTATAACATAACTGGCAATGCCTATACGTATCTGTGCAATATATATATCTATGTGCACTATCAAAGCAAGAGACAGAGCAGAATGGCGCTCAATGATACTAACCTTCAATGCAGAGATGGCACTCAATGAATGAAGGAGATTATAAATACAGAAATGAATAATTCTGCTACAGTTCAAATGTTGATGTAATAAATTCCATAAAACTATCATTTTTGTACCAAAATTACAAATGGATTTTTGGAAGGAGGTGTCCTTGCATGTGTGTTCATCTGTGTGATTATGGCCTTGACTTTGCTTTAGAAAGACAAATCTGGTCTCCTGAGTTTGAACGAAGTGAAGCAAGCATGGAAGGAAATCAAGGCGTACAGGGTGGGTGCTCATCTTTCTAGTCAACAATTATTCTTAATGTTGAGAAGCAAGTATGATGTAATGCACATAAAGTACATATGCTACGATGTGAGAAATATAATCCTCAGATCATGTTTGTCATCAGTCTAGTTTTGTTAGTTTTGATGTCAATTACTTGTGCTCTTGATGTCTTATCTAGATGTTCAACTAGATCCTTGAGCTCTGATACACTACCGACTACCTGCTAGCCCATCTGTATCTGTGAAACTGATTGTTAATTATTCTGTCTCTGATGTTTGCAGCCCTGAGGTGTTTTTGTTTAAGGCATCTGTCATAATACATTAAAGAAATAGATTAAATAATCTGTTGGATTATGGGAATATCTCCCATGGTCATCAGAAACCATTTGACTATCATACCATTTGCAAATACTGCAATTCTGGAATGTTCATATAACACATTTTGGGTACATTGATAATTATTGTTTCCAAAAATGTTAACTAAAAAACTTTAAAAATATTCAAACAGTTAATTTGATTAAAAAAAAACAACATTTCATTTTGGAAGGTAAGAATTTAAATTCGACTTAAAAACAGATTTAAAATGGAAGATTAAGAATAATAGTGACCTGACAGCAGTTTCTTGCTGGAATTATTGTTGGCTTGTTTATTTGATAATTGCAGAAATATAACCTGTAAATGATTTGTCCTTATTACATTTAGCTTGATTAGTAGAAATTGTAGCTTAACCTTTAGTAGTTTTTGTTGTGTAATAATGTAATATTTCAACAGATGTCCAATTAGTCAGAAACGTTTCTGTTCTCTCATAAATATTAATTTAGTCAACATCACCAAAACAACCTTGATTCAGTTTTTAAAAAAGGCACATTTCTTGGAGGAGTCTCAAAATGGATCAACTCTCACAAAATATCAATTTTATTTATGAAGAAAATGTAGTAGACTCAGGGCATCTTGACTCATGATTTCTCAAAGATTTCTATAGTTATGGCAAAGATATCCTTTAGGGATTAAAAAGAACACCTGTATTTAATGTTAGTAATAATTTTTGTCTTAAATTTAATGTGCCTTGTTCTGTTTTTTGTGTGTTTTATTTTCATTATTATATTGTCATATATTGGCAGGATATCTACACACAATCATGAATCTATCTTCTTGCAATACTTTTCTCACCATATCAATTCTTCCTTTTTACAGTTCTGTTCTAACATTTTATATCCGTTTATATCAAAATGTATAGTTCTTATAAAAGAAGTTTATGGTTGACTTTTGGTGCATCAGTAGTAGGGACAATAACAATGCTATGATGTTATTTAAAGTCTCTATGTTATGCATCAACATAGCTGTTGAAAAGGATGCAGTCCTGAGACTGCAAGAACAATTGCAATCTCAAGCAAGTACAAATGGCATTCTACAAGGAGAAGCTGGGTTTATGCACAACCAGATAATTACTGGAACCATTTGTGTGCACTTTGTCATCTCCTGAAAGTGATTAACCACCGTTGGGTTTTTCAGTGGGGCTGAGGTGGTATCTTTGACACTAATGGTTAATAAAATCTTTGTGAAATTGTTATCTAATACACCATAATATATAATTGTTTAATTGCTGTTCATTGTTTATGTGTAAGCCCATAGAACAAGTACTGCTCAGTCTTATATTATGTCACATTTTATACTGCTCAGTCTTATATTATGTGACATTTTATACTGCTCAGTTTTATATTTTGTGACATTTTATACTGCTCAGTCTTATATTATGTGACATTTTATACTGCTCAGTCTTATAGTATGTGACATTTTATACTGCTCAGTCTTATATTATGTGACATTTTATACTGCTCAGTCTTATATTATGTGACATTTTATACTGCTCAGTCTTATATTATGTGACATTTTATACTGCTCAGTCTTATAGTATGTGACATTTTATACTGCTCAGTCTTATATTATGTGACATTTTATACTGCTCAGTCTTATATTTTGTGACATTTTATACTGCTCGGTCTTATATTATGTGACATTTTATACTGCTCAGTCTTATATTATGTGACATTTTATACTGCTCAGTCTTATATTTTGTGACATTTTATACTACTCAGTCTTATAGTATGTGACATTTTATACTGCTCAGTCTTATATTATGTGACATTTTATACTGTTCAGTCTTATATTATGTGACATTTTATACTGCTCAGTCTTATATTATGTGACATTTTATACTGCCCAGTCTTATATAATGTGACATTTTATACTGCTCAGTCTTATATTATGTGACATTTTATACTGCTCAGTCTTATATTTTGTGACATTTTACACTGCTCAGTCTTATGTTATGTGACATTTTATACTGCTCAGTCTTATATTATGTGACATTTTATACTGTTCAGTCTCATATTTTGTGACATTTTAATTTCTATTTTTAAAGTTTGATATTGAATATTGCATATTATTTTTTATTTTAACATTTTTATGAATTTATTATTTTTTCTTGTTGCTGATTTTTTTCTCACAAATTTCTTCTGTGCTTTAATGTCTTCTATAAGTCATGTATGTGATGTAGTACACAGTTTAATAATTTTGATCAGAAAATTCAGATAGTTTATTATAAAACTAAAAAACACTCATGTTTCTAACTTTTCATTACAGCAAGTCTTCAAACAGTTTGACATTAACAGAACAAATACTGTGGATACTTTTGAGCTGGCAACAATGTTCTTAAAACTAGGTAAGTATTTTAAACAATTATCATCATGTGTCATACCGGTTGACGCAGGCGATCATGTCCTACCACAATCTTCTATCCACAGTGCACTGTATCAGTTCTGTTGATGACTGTTTTCCATGCCATGACATCAAGCTATCTAGTATCTTCTCTCTTTGTGATCTCTCTTTCCCTGTATTATACCAACATAATTACCTTCTATTATGTGGTTAAAAAAAGAGTAAGAACTTATTGACTGCTGTACAGTAGCACTAAAAATCCTAATGATATATCTGGTAAAACTGTGAGCTTCAAGATATATCTGGTAAAACTGTGAGCTTCAAGATATATCTGGTAAAACTGTGAGCTTCAAGATATATCTGGTAAAACTGTGAGCTTCAAGATATATCTGGTAAAACTGTGATCTTCAAGATATATCTGGTAAAACTGTGAGCTTCATGATATATCTGGTAAAACTGTGATCTTCATGATATATCTGGTAAAACTGTGATCTTCATGATATATCTGGTAAAACTGTGATCTTCATGATATATCTGGTAAAACTGTGATCTTCAAGATATATCTGGTAAAACTGTGATCTTCAAGATATATCTGGTAAAACTGTGATCTTCAAGATATATCTGGTAAAACTGTGATCTTCATGATATATCTGGTAAAACTGTGATCTTCAAGATATATCTGGTAAAACTGTGAGCTTCATGATATATCTGGTAAAACTGTGAGCTTCAAGATATATCTGGTAAAACTGTGAGCTTCAAGATATATCTGGTAAAACTGTGAGCTTCAAGATATATCTGGTAAAACTGTGAGCTTCATGATATATCTGGTAAAACTGTGATCTTCATGATATATCTGGTAAAACTGTGATCTTCAAGATATATCTGGTAAAACTGTGAGCTTCATGATATATCTGGTAAAACTGTGAGCTTCAAGATATATCTGGTAAAACTGTGAGCTTCAAGATATATCTGGTAAAACTGTGAGCTTCAAGATATATCTGGTAAAACTGTGAGCTTCAAGATATATCTGGTAAAACTGTGATCTTCAAGATATATCTGGTAAAACTGTGATCTTCATGATATATCTGGTAAAGCTGTGATCTTCATGATATATCTGGTAAAACTGTGAGCTTCATGATATATCTGGTAAAACTGTGTGAGCTTCATGATATATCTGGTAAAACCCTGTGAGCTTCATGATATATCTGGTAAAACTCTGTGAGCTTCATGATATATCTGGTAAAACTGTGTGAGCTTCATGATATATCTGGTGAAATTGTGAGCTTCATGATATATCTGGTAAAACTGTGTGAGCTTCATGATATATATCTGGTAAAACTGTGTGAGCTTCATGATATATCTGGTAAAACTGTGTGAGCTTCATGATATATCTGGTAAAACTGTGTGAGCTTCATGATATATCTGGTAAAACTGTGTGAGCTTCATGATATATCTGGTGAAATTGTGAGCTTCATGATATATCTGGTAAAACTGTGTGAGCTTCATGATATATATCTGGTAAAACTGTGTGAGCTTCATGATATATCTGGTAAAACTGTGTGAGCTTCATGATATATCTGGTAAAACTGTGTGAGCTTCATGATATATCTGGTAAAACTGTGTGAGCTTCATGATGTTAATATTATAAAATGAACACTGCTATTTTTTGTTGAAGAAAATACTTAATGCTACTATACACAATTTGTTTGATTTAATTTAAATCTTGAGCTTGGTCCTTCCCATATGGCAAGATGTCGCATAGGGCTTGTAGTGTTTTTCACCATCCCTCTCTATTCTGGGCGAGATGTTCAATCTTATCTAATGAGTCTATACCTGCTAACTTTGCTTCTCTCATAAGTGTTCTTTTCAGTGTCACTCTAGGTCTTTCTCTTTTTCTGTAACCTGATGTTTCCCATAGAAGACCATGTTCTGGAATTCTCTTGTTGTCTCTTCCCAATAAGTCCGACATATATCCAAATTTTCTTCCTAATTGTAGATCGTTGGTTGCATGGCCATTTCTCTTATCTCTACATTAGTCTTGAATTCATTTAATTGAACACAGCGTATTCTTCTTAGGCATTTGTCTTCAAAAGCATTTAGTTTTCTCTCAAACTCTTTTGTTGTTTTTCAGCTTTCACATACTGTTACTGTTATTTTATTTTAATTCTATTGTTTGGAATTTAATAGCTAAATATATATGTCTATGGTCCTTTCAAGCCGAGGACTGCACACATAGGGCAGAAGTTCTAGACTGCTGTGTCCAACAATCTTTATTATCAAGTGTCAGACCTTGCACAGGATCCACACTGTATCTTGCCACATGTCTCTGTTGTGGGCAAGTCACTCAATCTTGGCGAGAGAGCTGATGCCTGCTGTTGTTGCCCCTTGCCTCAATGTTGATAGCTAAATAGAGATTATAAATTTATTTCTGGTAAAGTCCTAGTTTAGGGGCATAAATTATTTCAATTCAAAAGAGTAACATTTATTGACATTGAACTTTATTCAGTGGTTCTCTAATCTATCATTAAAAGACTCCTAATTGTAGAGAAAAGAGAAACAATGCGAGGGTAAAGTTCTGTTTCCTAACCCTGACTGAAAATTAAAATCAATTCCATTGGTGATGAACATACAGATAGTTTTTAGTATTTGAGAATTACTGTTGTTGTGCTGTGAAGCCAACTAAGGGGAGATCACTTTAATTTATGTCCTTAAACTAGAAAATTACATTATTTATTATTTTATCCTTTTGCAGGATTTTCTGTGTCAGAAAATGTGTTGATTTCTATTGTGAGACGCTATGGTGGGAGAGACTGTCAGATCAACCTTCCTGATTTTATTGTGATTGTCTGCAAACTTGCATCTTTATTCGGTGAGTTTGTTTACTGTTTGAGATGTAGATTCTACAATATCAGGCAGGTGTATTGATCAAATGATCAATGTATTAAACAACAGCAAAAATTTGTACAAGCAATTAATAATATCACATTGAGGATATAACTTTAATTCTTATTCTTCGTTGATTGATCTTAAAAGAACATTTTCTATATTGTGTTATAGTTTACAGCAAAATAACTTCATGTGCTAATTTGATTTTGGCAAGCAGGTTGTGTTATAAGATGAGAATGAGAGCTCCATCATAGCTTGCTGTAATTACACACTTTATTTCACACATTGAGATTGTGAGTTTCATCATTACAGTTGCTGTTGTATTCACATTATGAGATTGTAAGCTTCATCATTACTGTTAATGTTGTATTCACATTATGAGATTGTGAGTTTCATCATTACTGTTACTGTTGTATTCATACAATTTATTTGACGTAATAAGAGCTCCAATATTTGTCTCTGTGGTCACGCTGATATATTCCAAAGCTCATTAGTCTCATAAAATTTGTGTCTGAGATTATTTCTTGTTGAGTATGGCATCCTGACCCGATGCTACCAACATCACCAATAAATGTGCCAACAGACAACATAAGTAGTAAAAGTAAAGTGCCCCCGTCATGCCATGTGGTGTATAGGGAATATGGTGTTAGTGACCATGTATTTTGCAAACCTTCGGCACATGATTTTTGGGGTAATGTGGTTGGTATTACACCCGTGCCGCTTTATTTTCCCAGGAAAAAATCCAGTATATATTAAAGCTGGGTGAGCCCGGAAGCCGCCGGTTGGGATTGAACCCTACCTCTTGTCCTTTGTAGTCCATTTCACTAACCACTGAGCTGTCGCGGCTCCCTAACAGACAGCATATTGCATGCAATATGTGATGGGTACTTTATTTTGATATATGTTTATATATCTCAGAACAATTGAAGTGATCTCTCTATATCTAAGTCATCTCTCCATATCTATTTCATCTCTCTTTCTGTCTGAGTCATGTCTCAATATCTATTTCATCTCTCTATATCTAAGTCATCTCTCTATACCTAAGTCATCTCTCCATATCTATTTCATCTCTCTCTCTATCTGAGTCATCTCTCCATATCTATTTAATCTCTCTATATCTAAGTCATCTCTCTATATCTAAGTCATCTCTCTCTCTATCTGAGTCATCTCTCCATATCTATTTCATCTCTCTATATCTAAGTCATCTCTCTCTCTATCTGAGTCATCTCTCCATATCTATTTCATCTCTCTATATCTAAGTCATCTCTTTGTGTCATTGCTCTATGTCTAAAATGGAGGTAAAGAGATCAAAAGAGAACTGATTAGTGGGCAGTCACATCATCAAGCATTTAAGCAGTGGATGACTGATTTGCTTGAGTTGAACCACAGCAAACCCCAGATACTGTTCGTGCCAGAGATGTAAATGAATGATGAAAGATTTTGTTTGATGCAGGCCATGATGATACACAGATTCTGTGCATGCTGTAGATGTCAACATTGGTAAAGAATTTCTGAAAAGTGATATATTATGTGGTTGTATGTGGAGAATTTGATCAGAAAGTTTCTTGTAGACTGTAATTTGTACTAAACTGGAAATAAACATATGAGTATACAGGTTCAGAATGAATTTGAAAGAGAAAACTGTTTTAATAATCAGGCTTCACTTGCTGCAGTCTTGTGTATATAAAGAGTTTGCTATCACAGCTGTCAGCTAATGTTTACAGTGTGTTATGGCAACAGACAACATTTATATAAATAATAATGGCAGAAAAGAAACAAATATGAGATGATAGACAACCCTACATTGGTAAATGAAGAAAATGTAAATAAAATAAACTGAAACAAAACAGGGTATTGCGATTTATGGAGATTCATGACTTTTTTGCACTAACTCACTTGATGATGGTTCATATACTATCACCATCTTTGTCAGTTTTAAGAGTCAGTCAGTTATAAACTAACTAAACATTTGTGCATCTACGAGATCTCATAGGTGAATATTTCTCTAAAACAAAAACAGACATTTTCTATTTTCTGTATTAAGTATTAAATAGAGAGAGAGAGAAAGAGAGAGAGAGAGAGAGAAGTATTAAATGTAAGAGTGATACTATGAAAGAGGTTTTTAAAATGGAAACTTTTGTTTTAAACTTCAGCCATCTTTAATAGGCAGCAGAAGAGAAGAGGAAATAGTGGGGAAACTGCAGAATTTTCCAGAAATGAGGTAAGATCTGCGTAAAATAATATACCAGTGGGTTAGACACATTTCCTAAAAATGTAGAAATGTATGTTCACATTAGCAGAACTGGGTTCTGGATTGTTGGATTTTACTGTTATATTTTATTTGCTCTTTGGTTTGTGACTTGTTTGTGTGTGGCTGAAGAATTTAATTGTCTTGTACTTTCATGTGATGAACTTGGAAAATATGTTATTGTTAGCCGAAATGTTATTTTTGTCTTGTCTTAATGACATACATCCAGAACTGTTTTAAGGGGAAGCAATTTCAGATCCTCAATCAAGTGTACAGTGACAGTATCTGTCCATCCAGATATAATGCATCTCTGAAAGGTATGCCTTAGATAAGTTGTGGCTTTACACTTCACTTCCAAAAGGAAGCAACGAAATACCTTTATCTTAACAGACATAGCCAATGAAGAAGACTGGCTGCTGTATTTAGGAATTATAAGCATTTCAGTAAATTAAATTGTCAAGTGTACAACAAAGTGTACAGCATTGTATGCAACAATGCATGCAAAAATATGTACAACAATGTGTACAACAAAGTGTTCAACAATATGTACAACAATGTGTACAACAAAGTGTTAAACAATGTGTACAACAAAGTGTACAACAATATTTACAACAATATGTACAACAAAGTGTACAACAATATGTACAACAATATGTGCAACAATATGTACAACAATGTGTACAACAAAATTTACAACAATATGTACAACAATGTGTACAACAATATGTATAAATATATGTAGACCAATATGTATAACAATATGTACAACAATATGTACAACAATATGTGCAACAATATGTACAACAAAGTGCACAACAATGTTTACAAATATATGTACAACAATGTGTACAAATATATATACAACAATATGTACAACAATATGTGCAATAATATGCACAACAATGTGTACAACAATATGTACAACAATGTGTACAACAATGCATACAACAATATGTACAACAATGTGTACAAATATTTGTACAACAATATGTACAACACTATGTACAACAATATGTACAACAATGTGTACAACAATATGTACAACAATATGTACAACAATATGTGCAACAATGTGTACAACAATGTGTATAACAATATGTACAACAATATGTGCAGCAATGTGTACAATAATGTACAACAATATGTACAACAATATGTACAACAATGTGTACACCAATATGTACAACAATGTGTACAACAATGTGCACACAATGTGCACAACAATATGTGCAGCAATGTGTGCAACAATGTGTACAACAATATGTACAACAATATATACAACAATATGTACAACAAAGTGCACAACAATGTTTACAAATATATGTACAACAATGTGTACAACAATATGTGCAATAATATGCACAACAATGTGTACAACAATATGTACAACAATATGTACAACAATGCATACAACAATATGTAGAACAATGTGTACAACAATATGTACAACAACATGTGCAACAATGTGTACAATAATATGTACAACAATATGTACAACTATGTGTACAACAATGTGTACAACAATATGTACAACAATATGTACAACAATGTGTACAACAATATGTACAACAATGTGTACAACAATATGTACAACAATATGTACAACAATATGTACAACAATGTGTACAACAATGTGTACAACAATGTGTATAAAAATATGTGCAGCAATGTGTACAACAATGTACAACAATATGTGCAACAATATGTACAACAATATTTACAATAATGTGTACAACAATATGTGCAACAAAGTGTACAACAATATATACAACAATATGTGCAACAATATGTGCAACAATGTGTACAACAATCTATACAACAATATATACAACAATAAGTTCAACAATGTGTACAACAATATATACAACAATAAGTTCAACAATGTGTACAACAATATGTGCAACAATATGTACAACAAAGTGTTTAATTTGTTGTGTTTTATTTTCCTCAGTTCCTGGAAGCAACAATGTTTACCTGAGGTTCAAAGAAATCCAAGCTCATGTCTTGTAGCCATTTATTCTCATTCTTCACGATGTCTTTTATGATTTTCACAAATGGAGCTACCATGTTGCTGTTGATATTTAATCTATTTTTTCTAACATAATATTGTTTAATTTTGAATGTTGTTACATGGCACTGTCAGTCTGGGAGGGGTCTGTGAACTGTCTTTCCACTCCAGGATAACATTGTCACCCACTTCATCGTCTCGCAACTTCCCTTCATGGCACGCTGTGGCTCTGCTGACGTGACGGCCATCCATGTGTTAATTCCTCCCAGCTTTAAAGTCACATCAGCCCATACCCCGCCACCTACTAGCACATGTTCTGCTCTTTCATATGTGTCATGTATAGGTCATTTATACTGACAGGATCATCACGTCCTGGGCCAGTTGTGTCTGTGCGATATACCAGAGGCCTGTTGGGGACAGGACATGGTGATTTTCTCATTAAGCTGAAGGTGTCGGTCCGCTGTGTTTGTGTGCCAATAGGGGGTCTCAAACCGTTTTAGGAATTCGAAAACTCCACACCGTCCACAGGGTGTTTCTATAGAGGTAATGTTAAGAATGTGGTTCTGTAAAGGAAGAAAACTATACCTTTTTCTGGCAAGGCCTAAGCCCCGAAAAACCACGTATACATGGAGTAGGCTTTGCTGTACATAACAAACACATAAACTCCATAACCACGCCAAAAGGAGTGTCTGAACGCTTGATGATACTCCAGCTACATACGAAGAATGGATCAATAAATATCATTAGTGCCTATGCACCAACGTTGGCTGCATCAGACGAAGAGAAAGACAACTTCTACCAACAACTGCAAATGACAATTGACTCACTTCCAAAAGAGGAACTATTATACTTACTCGGTGATTTCAATGCACGCACAGGATCTGATCAGCAATATTGGCCAACATGTCTAGGTCACCACGGCATTGGAAAAATCAACGGAAATGGCCAGCGACTCCTAGAATTCTGCTCAAATAACCACCTATGTGTAACAAATACATACTTTAATGTGAAACACAAGCATAAAGTAACATGGCGTCATGCTAGAAGTGGTCACTGGCACCAACTAGACCTAGTTCTTACACGTAGGCAGTCTTTAAATAACATCAGAATAACACGAACATATCACAGTGCAGACTGCAACACAGACCACGCTCTAGTCATTAGTAAGATCAAAGCCAGAAGTAGTCGCATCTACAAATCAAGAGAGCCTGCAGCAGCCAAGATCAACATCACAGCGACAAAAACCACACCAACCGAAGACATTTTTAGATCCAAGTTTAATGAACTGGTAGAAGAAGTAGAAGATGCATCAAGTGTGGATGACAACTGGTGCTCCCTGAGAACACACATCTATAACTGCGCTCTATCTACCTACGGCCAGAAACGGTTCTCAAAGAACGACGGGGTCGAAGAAAATGCAGCAAGACTAGACCCACTAATAGCTAATAAGAAAAAGGCTCTACTGAACTTCAATAATAATCCCAATCAAATCACCAAGGATCAGCTCAAACATGCGCAAGCCACCCTACAACGCGAAGCAAGAAGATGCGCAAACGAATACTGGAACAATCTATGCTCTGAAATACAGAAAGCCTCAGACAGGGGCGACTCAAAAACCATGCATGACAATATAAAAAAGGCCCTTGGACCAAAAATAACAAAATTAGCTCCCCTAAAATCCAAGTTTGGAGAACCTATTACTGACAAGGGACAACAAATGCAAAGATGGGTTGAACACTACTCTAATCTATACAGTGACGACAGACCAGCAAACACAGCTCTAGCACAATCAATACCCAAATATCCTACAATGTTTGAACTGGATGTTGAGCCTACTATGAACGAACTTGCTGACGCTATAAATGCCCTCTCAAGAGGAAAAGCTGCAGGAAATGACAACATTCCCACAGATGTACTAAAGGACAACCTAAGCGTACTACTTCCACACCTATACAAACTGCTAATTAAATGCTGGAGAAACGGAGAAATACCTCATGATATGAGAAATGCCAAGATTATAACGCTGTACAAGAATAAAGGAGACAGGGGCGACTGCAATAATTACAGAGGCATTTCTCTCCTTAGCACAACAGGCAAAGCTTTTGCTAGAGTCGTACTTAATCGCCTGCATAGACTTGCAGAACGGGTGCTTCCCGAGTCCCAATGCGGTTTCAGACCCGGGAGATCAACCATAGATATGATCTTCACTCTTAGACAACTGCAGGAAAAATGTCGGGAACAAAATATGCCGCTCTATATTGCCTTTGTGGATCTCACAAAGGCATTCGACACAGTAAACAGAGATGGTCTCTACAAGGTGTTAGAAGGCATAGGCTGCCCTCCTAAATTACTTAGGCTGATAATTTCCTTCCATGAAGACATGAATGGCAAAGTCCATTTTGATGGGAGTCCATCAGAGAATTTCAAAGTCAACAAAGGAGTGAAACAGGGATGTGTCCTCGCCCCCACCCTTTTTGGTATATTTTTTGCTGCCCTCCTAAATTACACCTTCGAAAACAGCTCAGGAGATATTTACATTCGCACTAGACCAGATGGCTCACTGTTCAACCTAGCACGACTAAGAGCAAAAACCAAAACAAATGTTGCCCTACTTAAAGAATTTTTATTTGCTGACGATGCAGCCCTAGTCGCTCATAGTGAGGCCACCCTACAGTCGCTGATCAACAACCTGGATAAAGCATGCGACCTTTTTTCACTGTCAATTAATGTTCAGAAGACAGTAATACTAAATCAAGGTGACTTCAAACCTATATCTATTACTCTAAAAGACTGCCCACTAGAATCAGTACAGAAATTTACATATCTTGGATCCACAGTTACGCAAACCATCTCTCTTGATGAAGAAATAAACTGTCGAATTGGTAAGGCAGCTACGACCTTCGGCAAACTCACAAAAAGGGCATGGAACAACACGAAACTAACTCAAAAGACTAAACTCTTAATATATCAAACTTGTGTGCTTAGCACACTACTATATGGATCCGAAACCTGGACAACATACTCAAACCAGGAAAAAAGACTAAATGTCTTCCACATGCGATGTCTCCGCAAAATAATGCACATCAAATGGCAGGACAAAATAACCAACTTAACTGTCCTGCAACGTGCTAAGACCCTAACAATCATGTCGATGCTCAGAAGTCGAAGGCTAAGATGGCTGGGGCATGTCCAACGGATGGAAGAAAAACGCATTCCTAGGCAAATACTATATGGCGAGCTAAAACACGGAAAACGACAAATCGGCAGACCTAAACTACGATATAGAGATATCTGCAAATCATCTCTGAAAGACTTCTCCATCTGTGAAAACGACTGGCAACATCTGGCAAGTGATCGCACATCATGGAGAGCACGTATAAGGAACGGTATAACAACATTTGAGACTGTTCTAAGACAGGACTTAGAAGAGAAGAGACTCATGAAAAAGGATGGTAAACCCTGTGGACCAGCGAGCCTGACCTGTTCATTATGTGACCGCGTGTGTTTGTCAAACATTGGTAGAATTAGCCACGAGAGAAGCTGTTCGGCAAAAACAATACCTCAAAAAAATACGCAATAGCCTCCACTAGACCGTCTGACAAGACGAAAAGGGCCATATATATAATGTTAAGAGAGAAGAGCAAGACACTCAAGAGATAGTGAGAGTGAGTGAATGGGGACCATGGCATAAACCACGCTCCGGTGGGCTTTGGTCCTGCATCTACAGGGGCCCACCTCCTGCCTACTCAGTTATACCACCAAGAACTGGGTCGCACCCAAGACTAAAGTTTCCGTCAAGAGGAGAGGGTGGGGGAGAGGGGGGCATGTGCAGATGTAGTCTTGGGTGCAGTAGTTATGTGGTATTGAACTGAGGCCAGCCAGAATCACAGGGACGATCCTGTCATTCAGTGACCACAACACCTGGTCAATGAGAGACTATGAACACTTCATTCAGTGACCACAGCACCTGGTCAATGAGAGACTATGAACACTTCATTCAGTAACCACAACACCTGGTCAATGAGAGACTATGAACACTTCATTCAGTGACCACAACACCTGGTCAATGAGAGACTATGAACACTTCATTCACCTTATAATAATTTCAAGACCAAATACACCCCACCCCCACCCCCCTCCCCACCCTCTTTAATTTTGTATACTTTTGAAAAGTTCAAATATTTTATATCATTAGATACAATTTAATATAGAATACTATACATTTTTACTTACCGTAATAATTATTTTTGTGTCTTTTGTTGATTATCCATCGTTTTGATTTGAAATGATTTGCTCAATATTCTCAATTTTCATGACTTCTTATTTTTCATCTTTAATTTATCAACACCCTTTCATGTGTCAAGAAAAAACTAAGATATATCCTCGACTTCAACATTTGTCAAACAGTTGTAGAATTACATTGCTGACGCCACTCAATCTTATTCTGGGTCTAGATTATGTCCCCTCTGTTTCTTATATATGCCTTGTATACTATTCAATCACAAGGCATTCTTTCCAGCATGGGAAACCATTCTATTTGTTGACTTTGTATGTAGTTTAAGATTGCGTCATAAAAGATAAATAAAATGAGATTATGACATACCTCTCTTATTATGTAAATATAAATGTTTGAGTCGTAGAAGTCATTCTATGCTTCTAGTTTTGATGGTACATATCTTTGTTTTCTTGTAGCATAAATTTGTTAAATTGTCCACAGCATAGACTTTTACATTCATTTTTGACAACTATGTTTTTCTGATATTTTTTTATTTTGTACATCGGACAGTTATTAAAGAAAACACTCTTTCAAGATTTGTTTTTCTAATTGACAAATCAAAAGTAAACTAATAATGGTACTTTATTTAATAGCTACAACTACCTGGGACATACTATAACCAAAGATGGAAATGTAAAATTGAAATAAACAAAAGAATAGGTATGGCAAAAAAGTAATTGTAATGCCATGAAAAATATACTAACAACAAAACAAATAACACCAGGGCTAAAACTAAGAATGGCAAAATGTTACATCTTCTCAATATTCCTGTATAGTGCAGAAACATGGACATTAGACAAGAAAACAGAACAGAAAATTTAAGCCTTTGAAATGTGGATTTATAGAAGAATAGGTAGAATTGGATGGAAAGAAAAAAAAAACAAACGATGAAGTTTTAAAATAACTGAATATAAAAAGAGAACTACTAAATACAATTAATACAAGTCAAATGAAATTTTTGGGGCATGTTAAAAGACACAACAGCCTGCTAAAAGTAATATTGGAAGGGAAAATACAAGGTAAAAGAGGCAGAGGCAGACCCAAACTAAGATGGACGAGTAACATCAAAAGATGAACAAGTCAATCTGTGACAGCCTGCACCATCAAAACAAGAAACAGCGTGGAATGGCGATCCATGGTAGCAAACCTTCGTTGCGGAGAAGGCACTCGATGATGATGATTTAATGTTGATGTATATTTCATGTAAAATAAGCATAAGATGGTATTTGAAAGACGAGACAAACTCAGACATTTTTCAAGTAAGAGCTTTCATCTGGTACACTATAACTGATATAAATACAACCACAAAGGATACAATTCATCGATTAGCAGATCTAGTTATAAGAAATGATATGATGCTATTTAGTCTGAATGTTTTTTGCCCAAAGTTGGGTATTTAAAAAATAGATATTACTGAATATTGCACGTTGTCCATGAAGACCTGCTTCTATTTACTCTCCTGCGTTTTCACTGCCAACATGTCTTTCAAGATCTTCACAGCCTTCATTTTCGACCATCGCAAGATGCACTCCACTGCATTATTGACATTACCACCTTTAAGGCATTATCACTTTTGCTAAATTTGTCAACAAATTTACAATTTGTCTAATTTTGCTCATTTTAGAAGTTAAAGAGTTGTGGTGGCACATGACAATCATTTCTGGTGGCACATGACAACCACTTCTGGTGGCACATGACAAACACGTGTGGTGATACATGACAACCACTTCTGGTGACACATGACAACCACTTCTGGTGACACATGACAACAACTTCTGGTGGCACATGACAACCACTTCTGGTGGCACATGACAACCGCTTCTGGTGGCACATGACAACCACTTCTGGTGATCCATGACAACCACTTCTGGTGATACATGACAACCACTTCTGGTGGCACATGACAACCACTTCTGGTGACACATGACAACCACTTCTGGTGACACATGACAACCACTTCTGGTGACACATGACAGCCACTTCTGGTAATACATGACAACCACTTCTGGTGACACATGACAACCACTTCTGATGATACATGACAACCAGTTCTAGTGACACATGACAACCACTTCTGGTGACACAAGACAACTACTTAAGTGATACATGGCAAACACTTCTAGCAACACATGACAATACTTCAAGTGAGAAGGAAACTGAAGCGCCTCTGAAATCATATACGTTCACTCATTGTTCAGATGGCAGCAGTTTGTGCCAGCCAAACAGCAGGAACTGAACTAACCACATTGACACGATATGTTATGTGACAACAGTGACTGAAGTAAAGTCTGAGTAAACAATTATAGCGATTCATCATCATCGAGTGCCATCTCCGTAACGAAGGTTGGCTACCAAGGAGCACCATTCTGCTCTGTCTCTTGCTTTGACGGTGCAGGTTGTTATAGGCTGATTTGTCCATCTTTTGATGTTACTCGTCTATGTTAGTCTTGGTTTGCCTCTGCCTCTTTTACCTTGTATTTTTCCCTCCAAGATTACTTTTAGTAGGCTGTTGTGTCTTTTAACATGGCCCAAATATAGGATTTGTCTTGTTTGAACTATGTTTTATTATAGCGATTAACATTGTTTAATAAAGAAGAGAAACAGAGAAAAGAAAAAAACAACCTAAATACAGGACATTTTAATAGTGAAATGTTTGTCGGAGACAAAGTAACAATATTAAAGAGAGAGCATGTATGGTCAATCTGGAAAAGAGGCCGACCAGAGAAACACTGAGAAGAACATTGATCAGAGAGGCAAAGGCAGGAGGAATCGGCTCCCTCAATGAGATTGAGATGCATGCACAGAACAGAGAAAAATGGCGAGATTTGATACAAGATATTTGCAAAGATTGAAACAGTTAAAAAGAATAATTTTCGAAACAGGGAAAGTGTATTTTGGTATATGCCCTATAGTTCATGTTTCAGCTCAAAGGGTCAATAGATTGATAGATAACTGGCAAATGCCTGTCAGCTAGTCACTGTTATCCATAACTGTTCATTAAATATGTCATTATGGCACTCAGTTGAGCATACATTCACACACATTTCATATTTTTAACGTTCTCAACATATCAGTATTCACGGGTAGTTTTTTTATTTTAGTTTTTTGTTTTTAGAGTTACATTGTTAATGCACAATTATTTGTACACATTTTAATGTCCAATTTGAGGTAAGGTAATCTTTGCACATATGCTTATCTTTAGTTATCACTGCTTTAACGTGTTTATACCATTATTAATAAGACACGAATTCAATATTTTAAATGTTTACTGGGCCTAAACATTAATGGACAGATAATCAATAACCTAAGATATGCTGATGGTGCTGTATTACTAGCAGAAAATCTTAAAGATCTAGAACAATTACTTAATTAAATAAATATGATTAGATTCCATAGCTAAGAATTGGCTCTGTATAGAAACACTGAACTATCTTTCTCACCTCTACTGGTATAGACTTGTTGAACAAGATATTTGTCATTTTCTGAAATGCTATTTTGGCCTGAGCTATCCTGCTTTCCATTTCTGTGGTGCATCTTCCATCTGATGTTATTATTGAGACCAAGTATTTGACGCTCTAAGCTTGCTTCAGATTTCTCTCGTTTATTTCTATATAAGAACAAGACAACAACAATAAGGACAAGAAAACAACAGAAAATTGAAGCCTTTGAAATATGGATATATAGAAGAATATAAAGAATTAAATGGAATGGAAAGAAAACAAATGATGAAGTCTTAAAACAAATAAAAATGAAAAGAGAACTACTTAATACAATTCAAACAAGATAAATAAGATTCCTAAGGCATGTTAAAAGTCATAATCGCCTACTAAAAGTAATCTTGAAAGGGAAAATACAAGGTAAAAGAGGCAGAGGCAGACCAAGATTAACATGAACGAGTAACATCAAAAGAAGGACAAGTCAGCCTGTCACAACCTGCACCATGAAAGCAAGAGACAGCGAAATAGCACTCAATGATATTATGTAGCTTATTATAAAAGGATTTAACATTATTAAAAACGTTATTAAGCTAAACACAGTCTGACTACCTTTTTCCGTTACAACAACGACAGCCTTTGTATAGTTCATTACAACACTTACTACCTGTCTATAGTTCATTACACCACTTACTACCTGTCTATAGTTCATTACACCACTTACTACCTGTCTATAGTTCATTACACCACTTACTACCTGTCTATAGTTCATTACAACACTTACTACCTGTCTATAGTTCATTACACCACTTACTACCTGTCTATAGTTCATTACACCACTTACTACCTGTCTATAGTTCATTACAACACTTACTACCTTTCTATAGTTCATTACAACACAGACTACCTGTCTATAGTTCATTACAACACTTACTATCTGCCTATAGTTCATTACACCACTTACTACCTGTCTATAGTTCATTACACCACTTACTACCTTTCTATAGTTCATTACACCACTTACTACCTGTCTATAGTTCATTACAACACTTACTACCTTTCTATAGTTCATTACAACACTTACTACCTGTCTATAGTTCATTACAAACAGACTACCTTTCTATAGTTCATTACAACACAGACTACCTTTCTATAGTTTATTACAACACTGACTACTTGTCTATAGTTTATTACAACACAGACTATCTTTCTATAGTTTATTACAACACAGACTACCTTTCTATAGTTTATTACAACACAGACTACCTTTCCATTGTTTATTACAACACAGACTACCTTTCTATAGTTTATTACAACACAGACTACCTTTCTATAGTTCATTACAACATAAACTACCTTTCTATAGTTCATTACAACACAGACTAACCTTTCTATAGTTTATTACAACACATGCTACCTTTCTATAGTTTATTACAACACAGACTACCTTTCCATAGTTCATTACAACACTTACTACCTGTCTATAGTTCATTACACCACAGACTACCTTTCTATAGTTCATTACAACACAGACTACCTTTCTATAGTTCATTACAACACAGACTACCTTTCTATAGTTTATTACGACACAGACTACCTGTCTATAGTTCATTACAACACAGGCTACCTTTCTATAGTTTATTACAAAACAGACTACCTGTCCATAGTTCATTACAACACAGACTACCTTTCTATAGTTTATTACAACACAGACTAACCTTTTTATAATTTATTACAACACATACTACCTTTCTATAGTTTATTACAACACATACTACCTTTCTATAGTTTATTACAACACATACTACCTTTCTATAGTTTATTACAACACATACTACCTGTCTATAGTTCATTACAACACAGACTACCTTTCTATAGTTCATTACAACACAGACTAACCTTTCTATAGTTTATTACAACACATACTACCTGTCTATAGTTCATTACAACACAGACTACCTTTCTATAGTTCATTACAACACAGACTAACCTTTCTATAGTTTATTACAACACATACTACCTTTCTATAGTTTATTACAACACAGACTACCTTTCCATAGTTTATTACAACACAGACTACCTTTCTATAGTTTATTACAACACAGACTACCTTTCTATAGTTCATTACAACACAGACTACCTTTCTATAGTTCATTACAACACTTACTACCTTTCTATAGTTTATTACAACACTGACTACTTGTCTATAGTTTATTACAACACAGACTACCTTTGTATAGTTTATTACAACACAGACTACCTTTCTATAGTTTATTACAACACAGACTACCTTTCCATAGTTTATTACAACACAGACTACCTTTCTATAGTTTATTACAACACAGACTACCTTTCTATAGTTCATTACAACACAGACTACCTTTCTATAGTTCATTACAACACAGACTACCTTTCTATAGTTCATTACAACACATACTACCTTTCTATAGTTTATTACAACACTGATTACTTGTCTATAGTTTATTACAACACAGACTACCTTTCTATAGTTTATTACAACACAGACTACCTTTCTATAGTTTATTACAACACAGACTACCTTTCCATAGTTTATTACAACACAGACTACCTTTCTATAGTTTATTACAACACAGACTACCTTTCTATAGTTCATTACAACACAGACTACCTTTCTATAGTTCA
The DNA here is from genome assembly GCA_032433765.1 of Megaustenia siamemsis. NCBI lineage: Eukaryota > Metazoa > Mollusca > Gastropoda > Stylommatophora > Ariophantidae > Megaustenia > Megaustenia siamemsis. Next base: position 7,220,698 of record JAVIAB010000073.1, read on the forward strand.
TTACAACACAGACTAACCTTTCTATAGTTTATTACAACACATGCTACCTTTCTATAGTTTATTACAACACAGACTACCTTTCCATAGTTCATTACAACACTTACTACCTGTCTATAGTTCATTACACCACAGACTACCTTTCTATAGTTTATTACAACACATACTACTTTTCTATAGTTTATTACAACACAGACTACCTTTCTATAGTTCATTACAACACAGACTACCTTTCTATAGTTCATTACAACACAGACTAACCTTTCTATAGTTTATTACAACACATACTACCTTTCTATAGTTTATTACAACACAGACTACCTTTCCATAGTTTATTACAACACAGACTACCTTTCTATAGTTTATTACAACACAGACTACCTTTCTATAGTTCATTACAACACAGACTACCTTTCTATAGTTTATTACAACACAGACTACCTTTCTATAGTTTATTACAACACAGACTACCTTTCCATAGTTCATTACAACACTTACTACCTGTCTATAGTTCATTACACCACAGACTACCTTTCTATAGTTTATTACAACACATACTACTTTTCTATAGTTTATTACAACACAGACTACCTTTCTATAGTTCATTACAACACAGACTACCTTTCTATAGTTCATTACAACACAGACTAACCTTTCTATAGTTTATTACAACACATACTACCTTTCTATAGTTTATTACAACACAGACTACCTTTCCATAGTTTATTACAACACAGACTACCTTTCTATAGTTTATTACAACACAGACTACCTTTCTATAGTTTATTACAACACAGACTACCTTTCTATAGTTCATTACAACACAGACTACCTTTCTATAGTTTATTACAACACAGACTACCTTTCTATAGTTTATTACAACACAGACTACCTTTCCATAGTTTATTACAACACAGACTACCTTTCTATAGTTTATTACAACACATACTACTTTTCTATAGTTTATTACAACACAGACTACCTTTCTATAGTTCATTACAACACAGACTACCTTTCTATAGTTCATTACAACACAGACTAACCTTTCTATAGTTTATTACAACACATACTACCTTTCTATAGTTTATTACAACACAGACTACCTTTCCATAGTTTATTACAACACAGACTACCTTTCTATAGTTTATTACAACACAGACTACCTTTCTATAGTTCATTACAACACAGACTACCTTTCTATAGTTTATTACAACACAGACTACCTTTCTATAGTTTATTACAACACAGACTACCTTTCCATAGTTCATTACAACACTTACTACCTGTCTATAGTTCATTACACCACAGACTACCTTTCTATAGTTTATTACAACACATACTACTTTTCTATAGTTTATTACAACACAGACTACCTTTCTATAGTTCATTACAACACAGACTACCTTTCTATAGTTCATTACAACACAGACTAACCTTTCTATAGTTTATTACAACACATACTACCTTTCTATAGTTTATTACAACACAGACTACCTTTCCATAGTTTATTACAACACAGACTACCTTTCTATAGTTTATTACAACACAGACTACCTTTCTATAGTTTATTACAACACAGACTACCTTTCTATAGTTCATTACAACACAGACTACCTTTCTATAGTTTATTACAACACAGACTACCTTTCTATAGTTTATTACAACACAGACTACCTTTCCATAGTTTATTACAACACAGACTACCTTTCTATAGTTTATTACAACACAGACTACCTTTCTATAGTTTATTACAACACAGACTACCTTTCTATAGTTTATTACAACACAGACTACCTTTCTATAGTTCATTACAACACAGACTACCTTTCTATAGTTCATTACAACACAGACTTCCTTTCTATAGTTTATTACAACACAGACTACCTTTCTATAGTTTATTACAACACATACTACCTTTCTATAGTTTATTACAACACAGACTACCTTTCCATAGTTTATTACAACACAGACTACCTTTCTATAGTTTATTACAACACAGACTACCTTTCTATAGTTTATTACAACACAGACTACCTTTCTATAGTTCATTACAACACAGACTACCTTTCTATAGTTTATTACAACACAGACTACCTTTCTATAGTTTATTACAACACAGACTACCTTTCTATAGTTTATTACAACCCTGACTACTTGTCTATAGTTCATTACAACACTGACTACCTGTCTATCTTCTACTTCCTCTTTCCTTCCTCATCTGCTTTTCAGCGTCTAGGGGAGATATAATTTGCGGTTTTTTTTTGTCTTCTGTTCGCCTCTGCTGCTGTTATGTTTCTTAGTGCTTCTAATATTCCATCGACCCATCTTTTTCGTGGTAGACCCTTGGGTCTGGTGTTCTCACAACGTTTGTTGAAGGCTCGTTGTGTTGTGTTTTGTTCTTTCTGCCTTGTCTATAGTTCATTATAACACAGACTACGTTTCTATAGTCCATTACAACACAGCTTACCTGTCTATAGTTCATTATAACACAGACTACCTTTCTCATACTCTTTCCTTTCTCATTTGCCTACAGGCTGCGAGGAGAGATAAACACTAATAGTGTGTGCCCTTTATGCTCTCTTGTTGGCTGATGCAAATATCAAATTTTCCTGTGTTTTTAGCGTTTCACTGATCCTCCTCTTTCCTGAGGGCATCCTAGTTTTTGTATATATTTTTGAAAATGATGTGGACAGATTTCTAGTTGTATCTGGCCTAATCAAATCGTGCTTCAATTATTGTTTAAGTTCATCTACAGGGAGGGGTGATTCAAAACTGATTTCTTTGCTCTTCACATCTAATTTTTAACTTAAAGCAAGCTCTCACCATAGTCCTAACATATTACTTTTCAATGGTACTGATATTTGCCCGATTGTTATAGAATTTAGCATCCTGGTTTACATTATAGCATCCAGGTTTCACATAGCTTCCAGGTCTGACATTATAGCTTCCAGATTTGACATAACTTCCAGGTCTGACATTATAGCATCCAGGTTTGACATAGCTTCCAGGTCTGACATTATAGCATCCAGGTTTGACATAGCTTCCAGGTCTGACATTATAGCATCCAGGTTTGCAATTATATCATGCTGGGACAGCGATAGACAGATAATGCTTTGGACGTTCCAGATGGCAGATGAATGTTTGTTTTCAAGTACAGATGGAGAGTTGTTATTAGAGTGTATGACAGTGTAAATGTAAAGATGGGAACAAGATCTACGAGCTACACTGACTATCGATATTAATAACAACGCTGGTGGCATTATGCAGTTGTGTTGTATTTATTGATTAAACTGTTTATGTATTACACTTCATATAACGTTGTGTTACAAATTGCCAGACCTGGACCCTAGATGCAAGAATAATAAGAAAAATGACCTCTACTAAGACAAAATGTGTTAGACGGATGACAGGAAACAGCCTGAGAGATAAGTTTAGAAATGAAGAACTTAGAAAAAAGCTAGAAATAATTCCCGCCACATAGTACATAAAGAAAGAACATATAAAATGGTTTGGCCACTTGGTAATGCAGAACCATCAAAGCACAGCACAAAGAGCCTTCAATAAACGATGAGAGAATACCAGACCCAAAGGCCGACCACGAAAAAATGGATCAACGGAATATTAGAAACAGTAAGAAACATAACAACAGTAGAGGCCAATAGATGATCAAAATACCGCAAATTATATCTTCCCAGAACGCCGAAAGGCAAATAAGAAGGAAAGAAAAGGAAGATACCTATTGTAGATTTCTTGTGAAAATCCTATCATGGACCCGATGTGATTTTCTGTGTATTTATGAGCCAGACTTAATATTGGTAGCCTCAAAACCATTCTTTCGTGTAGAAGAAGACTGATGAAAGAAGCGTGTCCACACATCCAAGCTACAAAATGAAAGCAGTCAAAACCACAAGACATCAACAAAGGCAACTAAGGTGAGATAATCGCTAGCAATGACGTAACACGAACACTAACTCTTTCTTAACGCTTGACTAGCCGCCTGTGTGTCGTGGGCGTTAATTACACTTTCTTCTTTTCTCTTTGTCTCATTTGCTATTTGTATTTCCCATCTCTTCTCTGCAGCCAATAGATTGTGTGATCAGTCATAAATATCGATCAAATGATCTCCAGAAACAGAAGAGCTGTCTATATGCCTGGAACATGATACGACATGGGCAGACAACCTATGATAGAATATGACAGAAAGGGCGGTAACTAGCTCGTTGAAAAGCGACTTTACGAGGCGTGGCTGAGGGACGGAAAGATCGATTTCAGAAAAAAGATGGCTCTTTTGTTTCCTCCCTGGGTAATTTAGAAGAGGATCGTGAGTCAGTTCTCAGGCGCTGCTTCGCAGTGTCTGATCATAAACAGTTGTTAACGAAGCGGGTTGACAGACAAGAGGATTAGGGTGGACACCTGGGTTTGTGGTTGTCTACCAAGGACAGAGGTCACGTGATAGTGCTACTAACATAATAATGTGTGTGTGTGTGTGTGTGTGTGTGTGTGTGTGTGAATAAGGCAGATAAAAGAAGTGATATAAAGAGAAGGAGATGCTATGAATAAAGTGTGTGTAACAAAGACGATGTGTGTTGATCTAAAATATATATCTTTGGGGAAATGAGAGTGTTTGAGTAAATATCACGTGCGTGAGAGAGGGAGAGAGAGAAGAGAGAGAGAGAGAGAGAGAGAGAGAGAGAGAGAGAGAGAGAGAGAGGGCGAGTGGAGTAAGTTCAGCGTGAAAGACGACACCAATCTCAACATTCCTGTATGGTGCAGAAACATGGACATTAGACATGAAAACAGAACATAAAATGTAAGCCTCTGAAATGTGGATTTATAGAAGGTTAGGTAGAATTGGATGGAAAGAAAAAAAAACAAACGATAAAGTTTTAAAACAACTAAAAATGAAAAGAGAACTACTAAATACAATTCAAACAAGACAATTGAGATTTTTGGCCTACTAAATGTAATCTTAGAAGGGAAAATACAAGGTAAAATAGGCAGACCAAGACTTACACGGACTAGTAACATCAACAGAGAGACCAGTCAGCCTATAATAACCTGCACCATAAAAGCAAGAGATAGAGCGGAATGGCGCTCCATGGTAGACAACCTTCAATACGTCACTCAATGATGATGATGTGAAAGACAACAATTATTCTTGTTCCCCCCTTAGTATGAGTGTGTTGCTTCTCTCACTAGCATCTATTTCTGCGCGAGTCAATCGACAAATTCTGAGCCTTTATCTTTCACTATTGTACGCTTGAATGTTACATTCACACAAATAAGGGCTGCAACATTATTTGGAGACTGGCAGGGAAACACGGACAAGTAACACCAACATATTCCCTTTCATACAAAGTAATCAATGCGGACGGATATGTGTATGTTTATAAACCTTGTACCACCTGTATGTAATTGTGACATCTTCTTCTTCTTTCTTTCCTCATCTGCCTTTCAGCGTCGAGGGGAGATATAGTTTGCGGTCTTTTGCTTTTCTGTCGGCCTCTGCTGCTGTTATGTTTCCTAGTGCTTCTAATATTCCACCCATCCATCTTTTTCGTGGTCGACCATTGGGTCTGGTATTCTCACAACGTTTGCTGAAGGCTCGTTATGTTGTGTTTTGATCGTTCTGCCGTGTCACGTGGCCAAACCATTTTATCTGTTGTTTCCTTATATATTCTAATGCGGGGGCTATTCCTAGCTTTTTTCTCAGTTTTTTATTTCTGATCTTATCTCTCAGACTGTTTCCTGTCATTCGTCTAACACATTTCATCTCTGTAGAGGTTATTTTGCTTATTGTTCTTGCATCTAGAGTCCAGGTCTGGCATTGGTAGCACAACGTTGGGATGAAGATTGTATTGTATAGTTCTCGTTTTGCCTCCAGAGTTATTTCCTTGTTGGACAATAGTGGTGATAACTGTCCGATGATTTGACAAGCTTTGTTGCATCTTGATTCTATCTCTGCTGTTTGTGAATTAATGGTGACATCAAAGGCAGAAATATGGTAACGGAATTCCGTTGAGATAGAATGTCGTTTTACAAGAGGCTACATTGTTGACTTGGCTTCTCATTAACTGTAATTTTGCTCTTTTTGGCTCCTCATCTCTGCGATTGTAGCAGAAATGAAATTATGAGTGTTTGAAGCTGATGAGAGTGGTCTCTGCCGGAAAAATTCAGTAAAGAAATCAGTAATAAAACGGGGAGGGAGGAGGGGGGGGGGAAAGAGGGGGGAGGGAAGCATAATAATTGTAGTTAGAGCTTGGTTTGGTCTCACTGCCACTTTCTTCTTCTTCTTTCTTTCCTCATTTGCTTTTCAGCGTTGATGGGAGATATAATTTGCGATCTTTTGTTCTACTGTTTGACTCTGCTGTTGTTATGTTTTCTAGAGTTTCTAATATTCCGTCAATCCATCTTTTTTTCCCGTGCTTACACGTGCGCTGCCACTTGCTATCATTAATATGGTTCCCTACGCCAGTCTACCAAGTAGCGATTTTCTGTGTCGACTAAATGTTATAGGTTTTTGTGGAGTTTTTGTCGGTCTTTTCGAGCAAGTAGCGTGGTAGTTTTGGTGGAGTTTTTGTCGGTCTTTTCGAGCAAGTAACGTGGTAGGTTTGGTGGAGTTTTTGTCGGTCTTTTCGAGCAAGTAACGTGGTAGGTTTGGTGGAGTTTTTGTCGGTCTTTTCGAGCAAGTAACGTGGTAGGTTTGGTGGAGTTTTTGTCGGTCTTTTCGAGCAAGTAACGTGGTAGGTTTGGTGGAGTTTTTGTCGGTCTTTTCGAGCAAGTAACGTGGTAGTTTTGGTGGAGTTTTTGTCGGTCTTTTCGAGCAAGTAACGTGGTAGGTTTGGTGGAGTTTTTGTCGGTCTTTTCGAGCAAGTAGCGTGGTAGTTTTGGTGGAGTTTTTGTCGGTCTTTTCGAGCAAGTAGCGTGGTAGTTTTGGTGGAGTTTTTGTCGGTCTTTTCGAGCAAGTAGCGTGGTAGTTTTGGTGGAGTTTTTGTAGGTCTTTTCGAGCAAGTAGCGTGGTAGTTTTGGTGGAGTTTTTGTCGGTCTTTTCGAGCAAGTAGCGTGGTAGTTTTGGTGGAGTTTTTGTCGGTCTTTTTGAGCAAGTAGCGTGGTAGTTTTGGTGGAGTTTTTGTAGGTCTTTTCGAGCAAGTAGCGTGGTAGATTTGGTGGAGTTTTTGTCGGTCTTTTCGAGCAAGTAGCGTGGTAGTTTTGGTGGAGTTTTTGTCGGTCTTTTCGAGCAAGTAGCGTGGTAGATTTGGTGGAGTTTTTGTCGGTCTTTTCGAGCAAGTAGCGTGGTAGATTTGGTGAGTTTTTGTCGGTCTTTTCGAGCAAGTAGCGTGGTAGATTTGGTGGAGTTTTTGTCGGTCTTTTCGAGCAAGTAGCGTGGTAGTTTTGGTGGAGTTTTTGTCGGTCTTTTCGAGCAAGTAGCGTGGTAGTTTTGGTGGAGTTTTTGTCGGTCTTTTCAAGCAAGTAGTGTGGTAGGTTTGGTGGAGTTTTTGTCGGCCTTTTCGAGCAAGTAGCGTGGTAGTTTTGGTGGAGTTTTTGTCGGTCTTTTCGAGCAAGTAGCGTGGTAGTTTTGGTGGAGTTTTTGTCGGTCTTTTCGAGCAAGTAGCGTGGTAGGTTTGGTGGAGTTTTTGTCGGCCTTTTCGAGCAAGTAGCGTGGTAGTTTTGGTGGAGTTTTTGTCGGCCTTTTCGAGCAAGTAGCGTGGTAGGTTTGGTGGAGTTTTTGTCGGTCTTTTCGAGCAAGTAGCGTGGTAGTTTTGGTGGAGTTTTTGTAGGTCTTTTCGAGCAAGTAGCGTGGTAGGTTTGGTGGAGTTTTTGCCGGTATGTTCAATCATGGTGGCTTTTGCGATGGCTGACCAAGGGTGGTTGCAAAATTCTGTTCTCCTAGGGAAAACTACCACTGAGATCGTGTTAAACTTGGACGAAGCTTTGTGTAAATTCCTATATTGTAAATGTCTAAGATTGATTTTTATGCTTCATAAAATTGCAGCTGCTCACTCGAATAACATTTAACAATGCGGCTTGACTTTTACCAGTAGATTTATTGTAAAAAGTAACAAAAGTTATCAGATATAAAGCGAAGACCACCGAAAGACAATCAAGGCATCAACAAAAGCTTAAAAGAGAGGAATTTTTTGAGTATTTCGTTTCAGCGACCTTTAATGTAGGGTTATGTTTGAAAAATATCCGGAAATATGAAGAAGCAGAGATTAATGACTGCGTCACGCCAACGGGCCGACGTATATGACTTGTGCGACCATATAAAAGCACACTTTAACTCTTTCAGTACGAAAGGTTTTTACCAATTTAGCGGTAGAGATTTCAGAGACACAATTGTCCATGTTTTTAAACATTAATCTACATTTGAATATTAATGTAAAACTTTAACATATTATAAATGAATTTTTAGATAATTAAACAAAGATTTATATTTCACTAATACCAAGATGATCCAAGACAAGTAAAAAAGAATTAGGTTTGATGACAGTTTACACTAATCAAACTGAGAGTGACACACTCTGCGGCTAAACGTGCATGACAGAAATCGGCATGACAGAACGGATGGCTGAGTCGATAACTTGTCGTACTCAAAACCAAGAGGACGTGGTTTCGAATCCCGATAGGGTTTAATGTATTTTTTTTTCTATTGGGTGAAATAAAAACTCAGACCCGAATATCTCATGCACAGAACAGAGACAGATGGCGAGATTTGATAAAATTTCTTTAAAAGAAAACTGCTAGAACAAAAAATTCATATAGGAGAAGGTGTATCTTGGTCTACGCCGTATGGGCCGGTTACGGCTCGAAAGGTCAATAGATAGATAGATAGAATATCTCATGGCGACTGCACTGGACAAGCGGCCTTTATTCTCCGGTCCTACAATTCCTCCCGGCAGATCCCAGTAATGCTATTTTTATTTTTAAAATGTTTTAATGTTCAGAAAATGTTTCACTTCCGAGTTAGAATCACCATTTCCTGCTATTTTCTTTCAAACCGCTTCTACATTGCATTTGATAAGGCCTAATGGTTGATATGTTGGTCTATCTTACTGAATATTGAGCCTCGTGGTCTGGCTATCAGAGATCAAGTAGGAGGACAATAATTAGCCCGTGATCAACGACATTGATGATTTAGTTCTCTTATCGTACAATGTTTGTAAAATTGGTGTGATCTGCTACATGGCATAACGCGTGACGATGGAGATCAAGACATGACATGGAAGTGGAGATCAAGGCATGACATGGAAGTGGAGATCAAGACATGACATGGAAGTGGAGATCAAGGCATGACATGGAAGTGAAGATCAAGGCATGACATGGAAGTGGAGATCAAGGCATGATATGGAAGTGGAGATCAAGGCATGACATGGAAGTGAAGATCAAGGCATGACATGGAAGTGGAGATCAAGGCATGACATGGAAGTGAAGATCAAGACATGACATGGAAGTGGAGATCAAGACATGACATGGAAGTGGAGATCAAGACATGACATGGAAGTGGAGATCAAGGCATGGCATGGAAGTGGAGATCAAGGCATGACATGGAAGTGAAGATCAAGGCATGATATGGAAGTGGAGATCAAGGCATGACATGGAAGTGAAGATCAAGGCATGACATGGAAGTGGAGATCAAGACATGACATGGAAGTGGAGATCAAGACATGACATGGAAGTGGAGATCAAGGCATGACATGGAAGTGAAGATCAAGGCATGATATGGAAGTGGAGATCAAGGCATGACATGGAAGTGAAGATCAAGGCATGACATGGAAGTGAAGATCAAGGCATGATATGGAAGTCGAGATCAAGGCATGACATGGAAGTGAAGATCAAGACATGATATGGAAGTGGAGATCAAGACGTGACATGGAAGTGGAGATCAAGGCATGATATGGAAATGAAGATCAAGGCATGACATGGAAGTGGAGATCAAGACATGACATGGAAGTGGAGATCAAGGCATGACATGGAAGTGGAGATCAAGGCATGACATGGAAGTGGAGATCAAGGCATGACATGGAAGTGGAGATCAAGGCATGACATGGAAGTGGAGATCAAGGCATGATATGGAAGTGGAGATCAAGGCATGATATGGAAGTGGAGATCAAGGCATGACATGGAAGTGGAGATCAAGGCATGATATGGAAGTGGAGATCAAGGCATGACATGGAAGTGGAGATCAAGGGATGACATGGAAGTGGAGATCAATGCATGACATGGAAGTGGAGATCAAGGCATGACATGGAAGTGGAGATCAAGGCATGATATGAAAGTGAAGATCAAGGCATGATATGGAAGTGAAGATCAAGACATGATATGGAAGTGAAGATCAAGGCATGACATGGAAGTGGAGATCAAGACATGATATGGAAGTGGAGATCAAGACATGACATGGAAGTGGAGATCAAGGCATGACATGGAAGTGGAGATCAAGGCATGACATGGAAGTGGAGATCAAGACATGATATGGAAGTGAAGATCAAGGCATGACATGGAAGTGGAGATCATGACATGATATGGAAGTGGAGATCAAGACATGACATGGAAGTGGAGATCAAGGCATGACATGGAAGTGGAGATCAAGGCATGACATGGAAGTGGAGATCAAGGCATGACATGGAAGTGGAGATCAAGGCATGACACGGAAGTGGAGATCAAGGCATGACATGGAAGTGGAGATCAAGACATGACATGGAAGTGGAGATCAAGGCATGACATGGTAGTGGAGATCAAGATATGGCATGGAAGTGTATATATAGATATGGCATTGAAGTGGAGATCAAGATATGGCATGGAAGTGTAGATATAGATATGACATGGAAGTGGAGATCAAGGCATAACATGGAAATGGAGATATAGATATGACATAGAAGTGGAGATCAAGGCATGACATGGAAGTGGAGATATAGATATGACATGGAAGTGGAGATATAGATATGACATGGAAGTGGAGATATAGATATGACATGGAAGTGGAGATATAGATATGGATATGGCATGGAAGTGGAGATCAAGACATGATATAGAAGTGGAGATATAGGTATGACATGGAAGTGGAGATATAGATATGACATGGAAGTGGAAATATAGATATGACATGGAAGTGTAGATATAGATATGACATGGAAGTGAAGATCAAGATATGGCATGGAAGTGGAGATCAAGGCATAACATGGAAGTGGAGATATCGATATGACATGGTAGTGGAGATCAAGGCATGACATGGAAGTGGAGATATAGATATGACATGGAAGTGGAGATATAGATATGACATGGAAGTGGAGATATAGATATGACATGGAAGTGGAGATATAGATATGACATGGAAGTGTAGATCAAGATATGACATGGAAGTGGAGATCAAGACATGACATAAAAGTGGAGATCAAGGCATGACATTGAAGTGGAGATCAAGGCATGACATAGAAGTGGAGATATAGGTATGACACGGAAGTGGAGATATAGGTATGACATAGAAGTGGAGATATAGATATGACATGGAAGTGGAGATCAAGGCATGACATGGAAGTGCAGATATAGGTATGACACGGAAGTGGAGATATAGGTATGACATGGAAGTGGAGATCAAGGCATGACATGGAAGTGGAGATATAGATATGACATGGAAGTGGAGATCAAGGCATGACATGGAAGTGGAGATATAGATATGACATGGAAGTGGAGATCAAGGCATGACATGGAAGTGCAGATATAGGTATGACATGGAAGTGGAGATATAGGTATGACATGGAAGTGGAGATCAATACGTGACATTGAAGTGGAGATAAAGTCATGGTACATGGAAGTAGAGATCAAGGCATGGAACATGAAGGATAAACGATACTCAGCAACTCATGTTGTACGAGATCCAGCAATAAACGTGAACAAACGTGACCACAGTATTTCCAGGTGACTATTCTCACTGGCATAGCTTCCCATAAGGCCAATCATTCACTCCCATCTTAAGTTGTGTTATTGGTGGGCGGTGGGCAAGTGTCCAGTCACAGTGCTGACCGCAATGCTGCTCACACTCTAATGATTGATCTTAAATCATATATGTATAGGTTGCATCGATTATTTATGGAATTTGTCTACATTATTAGTTGGTCATATTATAAATGACAATATTTATCGATTAAAGTACATAAAAAATATAAAAAACATTAAAGGGAGAAAACTGTAATTTCCTTGGGAAACATGATAATTTTCTTTCTCATGCACAGTTATTGCCCTTATGAGATTTAATTTACAAGTTCTACGCATCATTTCATGCTCGCTTAAATAAACGGTTTACGACATCGTTCAGTGTGATACTGATGAAGACTTGGTTTGTGGCATCGTTCAGTGTGATACTGATGAAGACTAGGTTTGTGGCATCGTTCAGTGTGATACTGATGAAGACTAGGTTTGTGACATTGTTCAGTGTGATACTGATGAAGACTAGGGTTGTGACATCGTTCAGTGTGATACTGATGAAGACTAGGTTTGTGGTATCGTTCAGTGTGATACTGATGAAGACTAGGTTTATGGCATCGTTCAGTGTGATACTGATGAAGACTAGGGTTGTGACATCGTTCAGTGTGATACTGATGAAGACTAGGTTTGTGGCATCGTTCAGTGTGATACTGATGAAGACTAGGGTTGTGACATCGTTCAGTGTGATACTGATGAAGACTAGGTTTGTGGCATCGTTCAGGGTGATACTGATGAAGACTAGGTTTGTGACATTGTTCAGTGTGATACTGATGAAGACTAGGGTTGTGACATCGTTCTGTGTGATACTGATGAAGACTAGGTTTGTGACATCGTTCAGTGTGATACTGATGAAGACTAGGGTTTACGACATTGTTCAGTGTGATACTGATGAAGATTAGGGTTGTGACATCGTTCAGTGTGATACTGATGAAGACTAGGGTTGTGACATCGTTGAGTGTGATACTGATGAAGACTAGGTTTGTGACATCGTTCAGTGTGATACTGATGAAGACTAGGGTTTACGACATTGTTCAGTGTGATACTGATGAAGACTAGGTTTGTGACATCGTTCAGTGTGATACTGATTAAGACTAGGGTTGTGACATCGTTCAGTGTGATACTGCTGAAGACTAGGGTTGTGACATCGTTCAGTGTGATACTGATGAAGACTAGGGTTGTGACATCGTTCAGTGTGATACTGATGAAAACTAGGTTCGTGGCATCGTTCAGTGTGATACTGATGAAGACTAGGGTTGTGACATCGTTCAGTGTGATACTGCTGAAGACTAGGGTTGTGACATCGTTCAGTGTGATACTGCTGAAGACTAGGGTTGTGACATCATTCAGTGTGATACTGATGAAAACTAGGTTCGTGGCATCGTTCAGTGTGATACTGATGAAGACTAGGGTTGTGACATCGTTCAGTGTGATACTGCTGAAGACTAGGGTTGTGACATCGTTCAGTGTGATACTGCTGAAGACTAGGGTTGTGACATCGTTCAGTGTGATACTGATGAAGACTAGGGTTGTGACATCGTTCAGTGTGATACTGATGAAGACTAGGGTTGTGACATCGTTCAGTGTGATACTGTTGAAGACTAGGGTTGTGACATCGTTCAGTGTGATACTGATGAAGACTAGGGTCGTGGCATCGTTCAGTGTGATACTGATGAAGACTAGGGTTGTGACATCGTTCAGTGTGATACTGATGAAGACTAGGGTTGTGACATCGTTCAGTGTGATACTGATGAAGACTAGGGTTGTGACATCGTTCAGTGTGATACTGTTGAAAACTAGGGTTGTGACATCGTTCAGTGTTATACTGTTGAAGACTAGGGTTGTGACATCGTTCAGTGTGATACTGTTGAAGACTAGGTTTGTGACATTGTTCAGTGTGATACTGTTGAAGACTCGGGTTGTGACATCGTTCAGTGTGATACTGCTGAAGACTAAGGTTGTGACATTGTTCAGTGTGATACTGATGAAGACTAGGGTTGTGACATCGTTCAGTGTGATACTGCTGAAGACTAAGGTTGTGACATTGTTCAGTGTGATACTGATGAAGACTAGGGTTGTGACATCGTTCAGTGTGATACTGATGAAGACTAAGGTTGTGACATTGTTCAGTGTGATACTGATGAAGACTTGAATTGTGACACTGTTCAGTGTGATACTGCTGAAGACTAAGGTTGTGACATTGTTCAGTGTGATGCTGCTGAAGACTAAGGTTGTGACATTGTTCAGTGTGATAATGATGAAGACTTAGATTGTGACATCGTTCAGTGTGATACTGCTGAAGACTAAGGTTGTGACATTGTTCAGTGTGATACTGCTGAAAACTAAGGTTGTGGCATCGTTCAGTGTGATACTGATGAAGACTTGGGATGACGCATCGTTCAGTGTGATACTGCTGAAAACTAAGGTTGTGGCATCGTTCAGTGTGATACTTCTGAAAACTAAGGTTGTGGCATCGTTCAGTGTGATACTGATGAAGACTTGGGTTGACGCATCGTTCAGTGTGATACTGATGAAGACTTGGGTTGACGCATCGTTCAGTGTGATACTGATGAAGACTTGGGTTGACACATCATTCAGTGTGATACAGCTGAAGACTTGGGTTGACACATCGTTCAGTGTGATACAGCTGAAGACTTGGGTTGACGCATCGTTCAGTGTGATACAGCTGAAGACTTGGGTTGACACATCGTTCAGTGTGATACAGCTGAAGACTTGGGTTGACGCATCGTTCAGTGTGATACAGCTGAAGACTTGGGTTGACACATCATTCAGTGTGATACAGCTGAAGACTTGGGTTGACACATCGTTCAGTGTGATACAGCTGAAGACTTGGGTAGACGCATCGTTCAGTGTGATACAGCTGAAGACTTGGGTTGACACATCGTTCAGTGTGATACAGCTGAAGACTTGGGTTGACGCATCGTTCAGTGTGATACTAATGAAGACTAAGGTTGTGACATTGTTCAGTGTGATACTGCTGAAAACTAAGGTTGTGGCATCGTTCAGTGTGATACTGATGAAGACTTGGGTTGACGCATCGTTCAGTGTGATACTTCTGAAAACTAAGGTTGTGGCATCGTTCAGTGTGATACTGATGAAGACTTGGGTTGACGCATCGTTCAGTGGGATACAGCTGAAGACTTGGGTTGACGCATCGTTCAGTGGGATACAGCTGAAGACTTGGGTTGACGCATCGTTCATTGTGATACTGCTGAAGACTAAGGTTGTGACATAGTTCAGTGTGAGGCTGCTAAAAACTTGGGTTGTGACATTGTTCAGTGTGATACTAATGAAGACTTGGGTTGTGACATCGTTCAGTGTGATGCTGCTGAAAACTAAGGTTGTGGCATCGTTCAGTGTGATACTGATGAAGACTAGGGTTGTGACATCGTTCAGTGTGATACTGCTGAAGACTAGGGTTGTGACATCGTTCAGTGTGATACTGCTGAAGACTAGGGTTGTGACATCATTCAGTGTGATACTGATGAAAACTAGGTTCGTGGCATCGTTCAGTGTGATACTGATGAAGACTAGGGTTGTGACATCGTTCAGTGTGATACTGCTGAAGACTAGGGTTGTGACATCGTTCAGTGTGATACTGCTGAAGACTAGGATTGTGACATCGTTCAGTGTGATACTGATGAAGACTAGGGTTGTGACATCGTTCAGTGTGATACTGATGAAGACTAGGGTTGTGACATCGATCAGTGTGATACTGTTGAAGACTAGGGTTGTGACATCGTTCAGTGTGATACTGATGAAGACTAGGGTCGTGGCATCGTTCAGTGTGATACTGATGAAGACTAGGGTTGTGACATCGTTCAGTGTGATACTGATGAAGACTAGGGTTGTGACATCGTTCAGTGTGATACTGATGAAGACTAGGGTTGTGACATCGTTCAGTGTGATACTGTTGAAGACTAGGGTTGTGACATCGTTCAGTGTTATACTGTTGAAGACTAGGGTTGTGACATCGTTCAGTGTGATACTGTTGAAGACTAGGTTTGTGACATTGTTCAGTGTGATACTGTTGAAGACTCGGGTTGTGACATCGTTCAGTGTGATACTGCTGAAGACTAAGGTTGTGACATTGTTCAGTGTGATACTGATGAAGACTAGGGTTGTGACTTCGTTCAGTGTGATACTGCTGAAGACTAAGGTTGTGACATTGTTCAGTGTGATACTGATGAAGACTAGGGTTGTGACATCGTTCAGTGTGATACTGATGAAGACTAAGGTTGTGACATTGTTCAGTGTGATACTGATGAAGACTTGAATTGTGACACTGTTCAGTGTGATACTGCTGAAGACTAAGGTTGTGACATTGTTCAGTGTGATGCTGCTGAAGACTAAGGTTGTGACATTGTTCAGTGTGATAATGATGAAGACTTAGATTGTGACATCGTTCAGTGTGATACTAATGAAGACTAAGGTTGTGACATTGTTCAGTGTGATACTGCTGAAAACTAAGGTTGTGGCATCGTTCAGTGTGATACTGATGAAGACTTGGGTTGACGCATCGTTCAGTGTGATACTTCTGAAAACTAAGGTTGTGGCATCGTTCAGTGTGATACTGCTAAACACTAAGGTTGTGACATTGTTCAGTGTGATACTGCTGAAAACTAAGGTTGTGGCATCGTTCAGTGTGATACTTCTGAAAACTAAGGTTGTGGCATCGTTCAGTGTGATACTGATGAAGACTTGGGTTGACGCATCGTTCAGTGTGATACTGATGAAGACTTGGGTTGACGCATCGTTCAGTGTGATACTGATGAAGACTTGGGTTGACACATCATTCAGTGTGATACTGATGAAGACTTGGGTTGACACATCATTCAGTGTGATACTGATGAAGACTTGGGTTGACGCATCGTTCAGTGTGATACTGATGAAGACTTTTGTTGACGCATCGTTCAGTGTGATACTGATGAAGACTTGGGTTGACGCATCGTTCAGTGTGATACTGATGAAGACTTGGGTTGACGCATCGTTCAGTGTGATACTGATGAAGACTTGGGTTGACACATCATTCAGTGTGATACAGCTGAAGACTTGGGTTGACACATCGTTCAGTGTGATACAGCTGAAGACTTGGGTTGACGCATCGTTCAGTGTGATACAGCTGAAGACTTGGGTTGACACATCGTTCAGTGTGATACAGCTGAAGACTTGGGTTGACGCATCGTTCAGTGTGATACAGCTGAAGACTTGGGTTGACACATCATACAGTGTGATACAGCTGAAGACTTGGGTTGACACATCGTTCAGTGTGGTACAGCTGAAGACTTGGGTTGACGCATCGTTCAGTGTGATACAGCTGAAGACTTGGGTTGACGCATCGTTCAGTGTGATACAGCTGAAGACTTGGGTTGACACATCGTTCAGTGTGATACAGCTGAAGACTTGGGTTGACGCATCGTTCAGTGTGATACTAATGAAGACTAAGGTTGTGACATTGTTCAGTGTGATACTGCTGAAAACTAAGGTTGTGGCATCGTTCAGTGTGATACTGATGAAGACTTGGGTTGACGCATCGTTCAGTGTGATACTTCTGAAATCTAAGGTTGTGGCATCGTTCAGTGTGATACTGATGAAGACTTGGGTTGACGCATCGTTCAGTGGGATACAGCTGAAGACTTGGGTTGACGCATCGTTCAGTGGGATACAGCTGAAGACTTGGGTTGACGCATCGTTCATTGTGATACTGCTGAAGACTAAGGTTGTGACATTGTTCAGTGTGAGGCTGCTAAAAACTTGGGTTGTGACATTGTTCAGTGTGATACTAATGAAGACTTGGGTTGTGACATCGTTCAGTGTGATGCTGCTGAAAACTAAGGTTGTGGCATCGTTCAGTGTGATACTACTAAAGAAATGGAAGTTGCATGTTTTCTTATAATTTAATAATATATATCTTTCTTTTGTTTCCTTCACTGTTAATACCAAATACAAATACAGCAACGAACACGGTGTAGAAAAATTAATTCATTTGATTTATGATATTTATTCTCAAAATCTTTGTCTTTTCTTTGTGCATATGTGTATTTACATACTATTTTTTACTACAATTTGCCCGTACTTCTTCCTAATTGAATTAAGAAACAACGGGCGTTAGTCTTATGAAATCGAATATTCGCTAGCTGATCTGCTGGTGTACATTTGGCTCGTACTCAATCCGTTGACAGTTGTTGTTAATGTTAGTCTTCTATAACTGTAGTTGACATATGAACTCCTTGCATAACGGACAACTCTATACTGCTTATATCCGCACTTCAGCACGTCTCCTAATGTGAAGCACATCCACCACATTCTACGGAAAGCACAGGGCTATCTCTACTGAAAGTGATAGCTCTGGATCGCTCGGTAGTAATCAGTGCACGAACGCGGCGAAGAAGGAGCATTGTCATTATACTCGGACAGTGACCTTTAGTACTTAAATTTCTCTTATCTTTTGTTGCTGTTTTGTTAATACAAGTGACATTTAACATGGCTGGAGAGGAGAATCACTGTCATTAAATTTCCTTATTTGAGTTATTGAGTTATTGAGTTATTTGCGGGTCATCATCATTGCACTCCGAACATGTCTCATAGGTGCTCAGATCCCCTCCTCAGCAAGTCTCCTAGTGTCCAGTGACTGATGACTCCAGTTCTGTGTTGGTTGATTAGTCTTATTACACGCCCACCAAGTTTCTCGTTTCTGACTGTGCCCATTTCAACTCCCATGCCTTTCATCAGAAGGAATGACGTGGACTCATGCTTGTCGAAGTCCTGTGTCCTTCCCGAAGGGCATTGATGTCCGCCCGATCCATTGGTTGACTGTCCTCAACAATAGCGCAGCTAGCCAACCTGTCCGCCATTTTATTTCCCCGTACTCCCGCATGCCCTGGGACGTAGACAAAGGTGACGTTACGTATTTTTGACTTCTGTAATGACTCTACCCATTGCATGCGTACAGAGCCCGCCTCCACTTTTTGAAAGGGATAAACAAAACGTTCATTGTCAACAAGTTTAACAATAAAGGTAAACATAACAAGACTGGCATTTTTAGGAACCCGTAGTATAGACAGATCGACACAGTGAGAAAAAAACAGGCGATGAACCTGGACAAGCCATGTGCTCAGAATAGTTCCAGGAACCGTTACAAGAATTAGCAACACCTGGTGGGCTTCGGAATGAAGGTGAAAAGCGACAAACCAAGAACAACCTGGTGGGAGTAGTAAAAAAAAAAGAACGTGTAGGCCAATTATGGACACTGTGTAAATAACGGCCATGGACCGCTGGAGTTGGTGTGTCTCCGGCGGGGCCATAGAAGATGTCAGCATCGTAGCGTCCATTCTGTGCGGAAAGAAGAAGCAGAAATGTAGATCCGAAATTTTAAAAAATCTACGCGCTGAAACACAAACACATGAATCAGTGCACAGCGCAGGAATGTAAAAGTGTCTTCTCATTCTGCTCCTCCCTGCATTTTAAGAAGGCACCTATGTCAACAAACGGCACCGGGCCCAGTCCACAGGTTAGAGCGGCAATTGGTAATGGTTCGTTGAGCTTTGTTTTTGTCAGCTTAGTATTTCCTTTGAAAGCATTGAACACTAAAATAGGTACCCTACCCCTGGATTAGCCTCACCACGATCCACAACAATAATCCATACATTGTTATTGTATTTTTTAACATTTTATTTTCACCCCCTCTTTATTTTACTAACTCGCTTGGGTCTCGTGTTCCGCTCAATTTCTTTGAGCGCGTCGGGAGCATGATCACATCAAAGACACTCCCACTTGAAGCATTTCAAAGGTCAAGGAATACAATATGCCTGAGAAACGTAAGATGGAAATGAATAAAACAACTCCATGT
The DNA here is from genome assembly GCA_032433765.1 of Megaustenia siamemsis. Taxonomy (NCBI): domain Eukaryota; kingdom Metazoa; phylum Mollusca; class Gastropoda; order Stylommatophora; family Ariophantidae; genus Megaustenia; species Megaustenia siamemsis. The sequence continues at coordinate 7,240,541 of JAVIAB010000073.1, forward strand.
CGACAAGTCTTTGAGCTAAGAATGTTCGTAGAGAAATACAGGTACACATTAAAACATGAAGTTCTAGTCGGCTCTTGTTTGTTCTATCAACTAAACTGTGAGGTAAAAATAACAGGTCACAGCTAGAGCTAATAGTGCCGGGTCGGATATGCAAGACAACGACGCCCCCTGGTTGCCTGAGCAGGCAAATTCAAATGCGGTGACGAAGTGGTTACCCTCTCTTTAAATGCGCTCAATGAAAACAACAAATCGAATCTGGCGACTAGTTGTTGAAGCTGTCACGTGACTATTTATGCACGTGTTGCTTGTTGATAAACTGACGTGGCTAGAGACACAACAATTACGAAGATCAACATGACACGATTCACAGTTTGTTGAGAACGCGCTAGAAGTCTATTTTTTGTTATTTTAATGGAGACATTTTTCAAGCAGCAACCGATATCCCCCTAATGTCTTTTATCGGACGGTACACGAACACACTTACCTGCTGCCGGTTAGGATATATGTTTTCTTAAAGAGATGTTGCTGCTTATTTTAAATTTATTTTCTGATTCTCATTTTTCGTTTTTCGACTTCGTCAGTTTAGCAGCTCTTTCTTATAACAACAACTATAACTAAAGTAGGCTTACAATTAGAGAGGGGAGCGGAGTGTAGTTTTCACTCAGTTGGTTTATTATAGAAACTGCGGTCTAGTAGCAACTGTAGTAGCAATGTTTTAGTAGCAAATGTAGTAGCAATGTTTTAGTAGCAAATGTAGTAGCAATGTTTTAGTAGCAACTGTAGTAGCAATGTTTTAGTAGCAACTATAGTAGCAATGTTTTAGTAGCAACTGTAGTAGCAATGTTTTAGTAGCAACTGTAGTAGCAATGTTTTAGTAGCAACTGTAGTAGCAATGTTTTAGTAGCAACTGTATTAGCTATGTTTTAATAGCAACTGTAGTAGCAATGTTTTAATAGCAACTGTAGTAGCAATGTCTTAATATCAACTTTAGTAGCAATGTTTTAATATCAACTGTAGTAGCAATGTTTTAATATCAACTGTAGTAGCAAGGTTTAATATCAACTGTAGTAGCAATGTTTTAATAGCAACTGTATTAGCTATGTTTTAATAGCAACTGTAGTAGCAATGTTTTAATAGCAACTGTAGTAGCAATGTTTTAATAGCAACTGCAGTAGCAATATTTTAATAGCAACTGTAGTAGCGATGTTTTAATAGCAACTGTAGTAGCGATGTTTTAGTAGCAACTATAATAGCAATGTTTTAATAGCAACTGTAGTGGCGATGTTTTAAGAGCAACTGTAGTAGACATGTTTTAATATCAACTGTAGTAGCAATGTTTTAATAGAAACTGTAGTAGGCATGTTTTAATATCAACTGTAGTAGCGATGTTTTAGTAGCAACTATAATAGCAATGTTTTAATAGAACTGTAACAGCAATGTTTTAATAGCAACTGTAGTAGCGATGTTTTAATAGCAACTGTAATAGTGATGTTTTAGTAGCAACTATAGTAACAATGTTTTAATAGCAACTGTAGTAGTGATGTTTTACTAGCAACTATAGTAACAATGTTTTAATATCAACTGTAGTAACAATGTTTTAATAGCAACTGTAATAGCGATGTTTTAATAGCAACTGTAGTAACGATGTTTTAATAGCAACTGTAATAGCGATGTTTTAGTAGCAACTATAGTAACGATGTTTTAATAGCAACTGTAGTAACGATGTTTTAATAGCAACTGTAGTAATGATGTTTTAATAGCAACTGTAATAGCGATGTTTTAGTAGCAACTTTAGTTCGATGCTTTAAAAGCAACTATAATACTTTAATAGCGATGTTTTAATAGCAACTGTAATAGTGATGTTTTAGTAGCAACTATAGTAACAATGTTTTAATAGCAACTGTAGTAGCAATGTTTTTATAGCAGCTGTAGTAGCGATGTTTTAGTAGCAACTATAATAGCAATGTTTTAATAGAACTGTAGTAGCTATGTTTTAATCGAAACTGTAGTAGCGATGTTTTAATAGCAACTATATATAGTAATGTTTTAATAGCAACTGTAGTAGCGATGTTTTAATAGCAACTGTAGTAGCGATGTTTCAGTAGTAACTATAATAGCAATGTTTTAATATCAACTGTAGTAGCGATGTTTTAATAGCAACTGTTGTAGCGATGTTTTAATAGCAACTGTAGTAGCAATGTTTTAATAGCAACTGTAGTTGCGATGTTTTAATAGTAACTGTAGTTGCGATGTTTTAAAGCAACTATAATAGCAATGTTTTAATAGCAACTGTAGTAGCGATGTTTTAATAGCAACTGTAGTAGCAATAACATAGAGGTAGAAAACTCCAACATCAATGAGCTACTCTTTGCAGATGACCAATGCCTAATATATGAGGATGAAAACCTGCTGCAACAGCATTTAACATCTCTAGACAAAAGCTGCACAAACTACAGTATGAAAATTAACAGAGCAAAAACAGAGGCTATAAGAATAAACAAATTAAGACACCCATTAAACATCAAGATCAAAGATAAAGAAATAAAACAAGTAGAGGAATTCAAGTATTTAGGCACAATGTTCACAGAAGATGGAAAACTAGACAGAGAAATTGACATGAGAATACAAAAAGCAAATGCTGTCACATACCAGCTTTCACCATTGCTAAGACATCCAAACATTTCTATGCAAGCTAAACAACAAATGATAAATAGCATCTTCATACCAACTTTGTGCTATGAAAGTCAAACATGGACCCTTTCTAAATCACATTTAAGAAAGATCAATACATGTGAGATGCGATGCTTGAGAAAAGTAACAAACAACACAAGAAGAGATAGAATACCAAATGAAACCATAAGAAAAATGGTAGGAACAAAACCCTGCCAAGAATATATAGAACAACAACAACTTAAATGGTTTGGCCACCTGGTCAGAATGAATGCTCACCAATCACCATCAAGGACGTTCCTCTCGAGAATGTATGGAAAAAGACCAAGAGGAAGACCCAGAAGAAGATGGATAGATGCAGTGACAGAGACATGTAACAACAAAGGAAAATCACTAATTCAGACAATTCGAGCAGCACAAGAACGACAAATGATATAAACCACACCTTTTAGGTATCAGTGAGAAAGAGAAAAGAAAAGAAGATAAATACATTTCTGAAAGATAATTATGTGGTTGGCGAAGGAAACACTTGATCGTACCTAGCCACATCACCTTGACTGGGTGTTAGGTTGTGCTTTCCTAGATGTTAACACCTCGTCCCGTCTTTTAGGTAGGTCGACAGGGAAGTGTAATAACGGGATTGAGGTCTTCACCTTACAAGCCAGGCCAGTGCACTAACTAAAACGCTGTTCGTTCATCTTATAGAAAGATGTACACATTTTTGTCTAGGGAGACACACATAAATACATATATTATCTATATATATATGGCCCTTTTCGTCTTGTCAGACGGTCTAGTGGAGGCTATTGCGTATTTTTTTGAGGTATTGTTTTTGCCGAACAGCTTCTCTCGTGGCTAATTCTACCAATGTTTGACAAACACACGCGGTCACATAATGAACAGGTCAGGCTCGCTGGTCCACAGGGTTTACCATCCTTTTTCGTGAGTCTCTTCTCTTCTAAGTCCTGTCTTAGAACAGTCTCAAATGTTGTTATACCGTTCCTTATACGTGCTCTCCATGATGTGCGATCACTTGCCAGATGTTGCCAGTCGTTTTCACAGATGGAGAAGTCTTTCAGAGATGATTTGCAGATATCTCTATATCGTAGTTTAGATAATCTTGGCATTTCTCATATCATGAGGTATTTCTCCGTTTCTCCAGCATTTAATTAGCAGTTTGTATAGGTGTGGAAGTAGTACGCTTAGGTTGTCCTTTAGTACATCTGTGGGAATGTTGTCATTTCCTGCAGCTTTTCCTCTTGAGAGGGCATTTATAGCGTCGGCAAGTTCGTTCATAGTAGGCTCAACATCCAGTTCAAACATTGTAGGATATTTGGGTATTGATTGTGCTAGAGCTGTGTTTGCTGGTCTGTCGTCACTGTATAGATTAGAGTAGTGTTTAATATATGTGTTTATGTGTCTCACTAGATAATATATGTGTTTATATGTGTCTCACTAGATAATATATGTATTAACCACGACACCTTATTATCTAGTGAGACAAACATAAATACATATATTATCTAGTGAGACACATATAAACACATATATTATCTAGTGAGACACATAAACACATATATTATCTAGTGAGACATGCATAAATATATTATCCAGTGAGACACACGCAAACACGTTTATTGTCCAGTGAGACACACGTAAGCTTATTTCTAAAAAAAAAAAAAAAATAAAACAATGGAGAGAATCGAATACAAGATAGCACCACGAAAGTCAGTAGAGAAAATAGCAAATATAAACAGCTGCTACATGAAAATCTAAAACAGAAACAACTAAATGCAAACAACACAGTTTTAAACAAACGGCAAGAAAGTAACAGACTGAGTAGACGTGCACGAAAAAATGCCCTGACAGAATAATAAATGTAACATTAAACGAGGTAGCAGTAGAGGCCCATCAAAAAAGCAAAAAGACCGCCAACTATCTCTCCCTTCAATCCTGAAATGCAAAACTATGAGAAAAGAAGAAAACGAAGAAATAATTGATGATAATAATGAAGAAAAGACGCGCTTTTGCGAATTTGTCTTTGTAATTTGTTACATGACTCGTGCAAATTAAAAGTGAACTTTCCAACATTAAATGTCGGCAAGAACGTCAGCGAAAGAAAGTGCATGCCACTGCGATGTTACACCTTACAATACCCAGACAATATCCAAGGCATGTATTCAATAGCCATGATTAAGTTTCAAGTTAGACAACTGGCGGACTGGAACGCTGCTTCTATGACATTATTTTCAAAACCGCGGTGTGGATATTATTTCCCTTTGATGCGAACCTGATGAAGAAGGTCAAAATCCCCAGGAACGATGTTATCACACCTCAATTAGATATAGCGTGGCGGTTTAGCTCCAGCAGGTCGGAAGCAAAAAAGCGTGCTCATCTATCACATTTTAATAGCCAAGATCCTGTACCGCAATGTAGCGCGATAAAGGCAAACACGTAGATAAGTTTTCATTGCACTCGTCATTATCTCTATCATTCGGACTCAAATTAATATATTATTCTAAATTTAGACAGTCGAATAAATGTTGGTAGCTATGTTGAAGTTGGATTAATAGAAGGTGAGGATGAGTTTGTTGAAGTTGAATTGATAGAAGAAATTGTTGGTAGATGTGTTGAAGTTGGATTGACTTAGGAAGCTGTGTTGAAGTCGGATTGACTTAGGTGGCTGTGTTGAAGTTGGATTGACTTAGGTGGCTGTGTTGAAGTCGGATTGACTTAGGTGGCTGTGTTGAAGTTGGATTGACTTAGGTGGCTGTGTTGAAGTCGGATTGACTTAGGTGGCTGTGTTCAAGTCGGATTGACTTAGGTGGCTGTGTTGAAGTCGGATTAATAGAAGAAGGTGTGGCTGAGTTTGTTGAAGTTGAATTGATAGAAGAAATTGTTGGTAGATGTGTTGAAGTTGGATTGACTTAGGTGGCTGTGTTGAAGTTGGATTGACTTAGGTGGCTGTGTTGAAGTTGGATTAATAGATGAAGGTGTGGATGAGTTTGTTGAAGTTGAATTGATAGAAGAAATTACTGGTAGATGTGTTGAAGGTGGATCGATGGAAGAAAGTAGATGGTTGTGTTCACGCTAGATTGACAGAAGAAGGTGTGGAAGTTTGTGCAAAAGTTGGACTAAGCGATGACGTTACCGGATGTCACTTCTCCCAATTGTAAACCAAGTGTAGACCCACCTATCTCTGACATATGACATAGATTGACATGAAAAGCCATTGTCGCTATTCCATTATTATTATTATTGAAGTAACTTCTCATCTCTTATACAAGCTTCATTTTGTAGATCTTGTGATTTTAATCATAGAAATTATTTCTGAATAATCTGTCACTCCAAAAGCTGTCATCGAATTTCTATATCCCCTCCTTCCATTTTTCCCTTTTCCAACACCACCCGTCCTTCCATTCTTCCCTGTTCCACCACCTCCCCATCTTCCATTTTTCCTTGTTCCACCACCTCCCCTCCTTCCATTTTTCCCTATTCCAACACCTCCACAATTTTTCCCATTTCCAGCACTTTCCCCTCCTTCTATTCCCCCCCCCCACCCCACCCTCTTTCCACCTTACCCCACCAAAATAAATATTAAAAAACGCCTTATATAGTTTTCTGTTTCAACCCTTTTTCAATGTTCATTGGCTGCTCTAGATTTTCTAATTATTCACTCGACCCTTAACCTCTAGCACGGGTACTTGTTTTTGTCAATCACCATCTCTGCTGCTGCCTCATAGAATCGCCATCTCTCGCTGCTGCATCAGAGAATCGCCATCTCTCGCTGCTGCCTCGGAGAATCACCATCTCTTGTTGCTGCCTCAGAGAATCGCCATCTCTCGCTGCTGCCTCAGAGAATCACCATCTCTCGCTACTGCCTCAGAGAATCACCATCTCTCGTTGCTGCCTCAGAGAATTGCCATCTCTCGTTGCTGCCTCAGAGAATCACCATCTCTCGTTGCTGCCTCAGAGAATCGCCATCTCTCGTTGCTGCCTCAGAGAATCACCATCTCTCGCTACTGCCTCAGAGAATCGCCATCTCTCGTTGCTGCCTCAGAGAATCGCCATCTCTCGTTGCTGCCTCAGAGAATCACCATCTCTCGCTACTGCCTCAGAGAATCACCATCTCTCGTTGCTGCCTCAGAGAATCGCCATCTCTCGTTGCTGCCTCAGAGAATCGCCATCTCTCGCTTCTGCCTCAGAGAATCACCATCTCTCGTTGCTGCCTCAGAGAATTGCCATCTCTCGTTGCTGCCTCAGAGAATCACCATCTCTCGCTACTGCCTCAGAGAATCGCCATCTCTCGCAGAGAATCGCCATAATTATTGTTACTCAGTTTCACTGAATTTATGGGGATCCAAAGAAATTAGGTTAAAAACACAAATAAAAATGTTCAACTTCAATGTTAAGTCAGTCTTATTTTATGGCTGTGAAACATGGAGAACAACAAAAGTGGCAATCGTGAAGATACAGAACATCATTAATGGATGCTTTGCTTCGAAAAAAAAAAATATCGATATGGCAGGACAAAATTACTAACATAGAGTTAATATAACAGTCAATTACCAGTGGATAAAGAGATACAGCAAAGACGATGTCGCTATATAGAAGACACACTGCAGAAGCCAACTGAGAGTATTACACTGTAGGCCCTTTATTTGAATCCCCAAGGAAAAAGACAAAGGTGAAGATCAAAATATTTTTGGAGAAGACAGGTGGAAGCAGAGATGAAAATGATGGGGAAGACATGGAATGATCTTGAAAGAATGGCAAGAAACAGATCGACTTGCGAAGTGTTTGTTGAAGACCTTTGCTCCACAGGGAGCTGAAGGGTAGAAGAAGAGAATTTCATTGAATTTAACTTGTTTGTCTATTTCACGTAGCTACCGTTCACATGAGCTGTCTACTAAGTATATTGGTTTAGTCTATTAATCATTTGATTTTCTTTCCTTGTAATATTATTCGTCAATCCTTCTATCGTCTTGATGTTGTTTCCTTGTAATATTTTTTTTTCATTTCATCTGTTAAATTTATTTTTATTAAATTGTACGTTTCTTTAATCTGTTTTCCACCTAGTAATTATTTCAATAATACCTTCCAAACAGGGGACGTCTGTTGATACAGAAGATCTAGTCTTGCAGCATTTATTGAATTTCCATGATCCAACATCTCCAACAGAACACATGAAATCGAGAAAGGGGGATTGGTTGGTGTCGAGGCAAGACACCGACCTCGAGACAGAGAGGTTGTGGGTTCAAATCCCGGCTGCACCAGTTGGGATTGTTATTTATGATTTCTCTCTGCGGTAACCACCTCTGGTCTCAGCAGCGAGGTCCGGCTTGAAACTTCAATTACTCATTAACGGAAAAAAATATGAGTACCTCCGAAGACTAATTTATCTGCCTGTGCGGCGAGAGACCCCTGCGCACACGGCTGCCAGGGAAAAACGGATTAACACGCAAAATTCAGTTCAATGTCTCTAGGGACTTCGTCAAAGGTAAAAGATGGCGAACGAAAAAAAAAATTGAAGAATTGTGTTACCTATGATCAATGGGTTGTCATGAAGTGTACATGTATTACAAGTTGGAGTATTGTACACCCACTGTGGGTTGTCATAAAGTGTACATGTATTACAAGTTGTAGTATTGTACACCCACTATAGGTTGTCATAAAGTGTAATTGTCTTACAAGTTGTAGTATTGTACACCCACTATGGGTTGTCATAAAGTGTAATTGTCTTACAAGTTGTAGTATTGTACACCCACTATGGGTTGTCATAAAGTGTAATTGTCTTACAAGTTGTAGTATTGTACACCCACTATAGGTTGTCATAAAGTGCAATTGTCTTACAAGTTGTAGTATTGTACACCCACTATAGGTTGTCATCATAAAGTGTAATTGTCTTACAAGTTGTAGTATTGTACACCTACTATAGGTTGTCATAAAGTGTAATTGTCTTACAAGTTGTAGTATTGTACACCTACTATAGTTTGTCATAAAGTGTAATTGTCTTACAAGTTGTAGTATTGTACACCCACTATAGGTTGTCATAAAGTGTAATTGTCTTACAAGTTGTAGTATTGTACACCCACTATAGGTTGTCATAAAGTGTAATTGTCTTACAAGTTGTAGTATTGTACACCCACTGTTGATTGTCATGATGTTCAGTAAAATTCGTTGTTCATTTGTGTTCTCTTTTTCTGAAGAAGTTCTCATGTTGGCCGAAACGTCAGTATTTTGTTGTGTTCATTTTTGTAAAGCTGTCACCACACCTTAACGAAGTGTAGGTTACACCCCACTACTGGCTCCTGTCATTAAGTGCACTTGTATTACAAGTTGTCATATTGCATTTATTTACAAATACTATGGATTGTGATAAAATTCTCGTCTATTACTAGTTGTCAGCCACTGCAAGAATTACAAAAGACATTACAATTTATACAGGAAACGACATTGCAGATATAGACAATACTTCAGACGAACGAAAGATATATAGACAAGTTGTCATATAGTATTTATGTACACACACTATGATTGTCATAACGTGTACTTGTGTTACAAGTTGTCGTATTTATGCACACACTATTGATTGTAATAAAGTGCATGTTCATAATCAATATACGTTGGTTTGATGAAACTAAGCGCACAACCCACAATTTTTCTTCATGTGTTCAAATGGTATCCTCCTAGATGCGTAAGGTATCTTCCTATATGTATAAGGTATTATCTTATATGTGTATGGTATCCTCCCTTATGTGTAAGATGTACTCCTATATGTGTAAGATATCCTCCTATATGTGTAAGGTATCCTTCTATATGTGTAAGGTATCCTCCTATATGTATATTTCCGCACACATTACAAGCTGTATTTAATGCTATATGTGTACATGTAATACAGGCTATATCCTTAACCTAGTACATATATGTGCGGGAGTCAAATAATAATAAATGAATATTATTATGGAGGGAGACTTCCTAGGCGATAGATCAGCGAATCGTTTCAGGGGGAAAAGTGTGCTCACAATAATCAGGAAAAAAAAATTATAAATAATCAACAACAGAACAAAAATAAAGAACAACAGACTGCCCGAAACAAGATCGAACCAGTACTCCTCGACACAGCGCCTTGTCAAGAGAAACAAACGCTAAAGCACATGGCCAGTTAAGCTTTATTTTTACTGCTGTTGATTATTCGTGACTTTTTTCCGAAGCGTTGTAAACATACTTCTTCCCCTGAAATGATTCACTTCGCGCGCACGCTCCACTAATGGTCTTGCTTGACTTGTGCACATTCACAATTTAATATCATGAAGCACGGTTTCACATTCATTTCCACTATGGGCAACGTCAATCACACACACACTCCGGGTAACAAAAAGACAACTCGCACTTAGTATGCACAAAGTGTTAGAATATTTAAGGATGTAATAACAATATAATGCCATACAAAGGCATGCACCCATATTTACATTTTAAATATGTATTCTCACTCGATACATAGGCCTACGTATAGTACCTGAGATAACTAGAAAAATGGAAATCAATAGAGGAATGGGATACAGATAACTGTGACAAGAAGAAGGATCCCATTGACTTTAATTCAGAGGCTACCACTACCATTACATCGCTGACACATTTGTGTTCATCTTTTTGATTTGTACAATTGTACATTCTTATCGGGGAGCCGCGATAGCTCAGTGGTTAGTGAACTGGACTACAAAGGACAAGAGGTAGGGTTCGATCCCAACCGACGGCATCCGGGTTCACCCAGCCTTAAATGGGTACAGGATTTTTTCTGGGAAAGTAAAGCGGCACAGGCGTAATACCGACCACATTACCCCAAAAAAATCAAGTGCTGAAGGTCTGTCAAATGTATGGCCACTAACACTATATTCCCTATACGCCACTTGGCGTGACGGGGCTCTTTACTACTTTAGCATTCTTATTGGTAAAGTTTGTGATTCCTATATCTCTGAGAGTTTCCTCTATTTTGTGTGATCATGTTGCTTATTTCACTTTTAAGTGAAACTAAATGATGTGTCATTAGTTGTGTTCATTTCGCACGCAAGCCTGTCTGCGCTTTGTAGAATGTTGATAAGTACACGCGTCCTTATATTCTTGGATCGGCATCATATTTAAGCCTAAAATTACATAGATAATAAACCACACGGACAAACATGTAAATGTAAGCACTTCTCTGGAGTGATTATTTTTTGCAAATTATCAGTTCGACTTTGATTTGCGTGAAACATTCTAAATGTTGCAGATTGAAACTCAGTGTAAATGGCGTTTGTTTGTTGTTAGGATCATTGTCATGGCATACCAAACGAAATTATAGGTGCTCCGTTATCTCCCTTGAGGAAATTCAAGGAGAGTTTAGGCCAGGTGCACGAACTCCATAGTACGACCTGGGATTCACGGTGTGAGGTTTCTGTTGATAATTGTGGGGACACACACACACGTGCACACACATAGTGGTGGTGGATATTCAGAGGAGGCAGCGGAGGCCACGACTTCCCCAATATTTGATGAGGAAGCGTTCACAACACAGTCACGTTCCAGCTCAATGAGTTAAATGTCGGTGTACAACCAGCCACAACATCCCAGCTCAATGAGTTAAATGTCGGTGTACAACCAGCCGCAACATTCCATAGTCTGCCGTGACAGAGTTCCATTAATTCGAGCCGTTGCCCGTAAACAGGCTTCAATGTCTATGGAGGTCTAAATGAGTAAAACTGTACAGTGGTATCTGTCGAGCTTGTCACGCGCATGAGAACTAGGTAGACCATTTCTGCAGTCAGCTCCCGATTACTAAGACAACAGTCGAGCAAGTAATACAATGACGCACTTTACTGAGATATATAGATGCACTAATATAATAACCTAAGATATGCTGATGATAATGTATTACTAGCAGAGATCCTAAAGAACTACAGCAATTACTTAATGAAATAAATATGATAAGAAAAAAATATGGAATATATATGAATATAATATATGACCTTTGGTGTCTTGACAGACGGTTGGTAGCAAGCAATCATGATAAGTCAGTAGTTTGGTAAAGCATTAGTGTCTCATCCTAGGTGCTGTTTTACTGAACATCTTCTCTCGTGGCTGAATTTGTCAATCCTGGACAGAAAGATCCGAACGAGCAAGGTGTATTTGCGGTAGCTGGCCTTGTCTCTTTTCTCTTGCACCTTTTGTCTTCTGAATTTGATATCAGCACTGTCTCGAAAATTTCTGTGCTATTTTTTATTTTTTTGCTCTCCATTTGCTACGATCCGCAGCCATATTTTCCCAGTTTCATTTACTTATAGAAAGTCTCTCAAGGATGCCTTGCAAACTTCCTTATATCTCAGCACTGGTCTGCTTATTTGTCACTTTCCGTCCTCCATACAATATTTGTTTGGAAATACGATTGTTTGCCATTCTTCTTACATGGCCCAGCCACCTTAGTCTACGAATCCCAAGTGTTGCCATGATCCATGGGAGTTTGGCTCGTTGTAAGACATTAGAGTTAGTTACTTTGTCCTGCCATTTGATATTAATTAATCTTGCGAAGGCAACGTACATGAAAGCTGTTTAACCTTTTCTCCTGCCCTGCATAGTTAGTCCAAGTTTCTGATCCGTATAGAAGTGTACTAAGCACACAACTTTGGTAAATTTGAATCTTAGTCTTGTGTGTTAAATTGGTGTTGGCCCACGCTCTATCTTTAAGTTTCCAAAATGTGGAAGCTGCCTTTCCGATTCGAGAATTTATTTCTTCTTCAAGGGAGACATTGGTTGTGACCATAGAACCGAGATAGGTGAGTTTTCTCACAGGTTCAAGGGGTATGTTATTTAATGATATATTTGCCGGGCAAATACATGAATGTAAAAAGACTAAAACTATGATCATAAACAAAGATAACACTCAAAACCTACAAGTTGATATCAAAGTTGAAGGAATATACCTGGAGACAGTTCAAAGCCACAACTATCATGGACATACTATAATTAGTGAGGAAAATGTAAAAATGAAATAAACAAAGAATCATCATCATCAAGTACCGGGCCTACTGGCGTAGGTGATCATGTCTCTCCACAACTTTCGATCTCGACAGTTATTTGTCATTTCTGTTGTTGCCAAGCCATTCTCTTAAGTTGACTGGTATCTTTTCTCTTTGCTTCCCTCTATCTCTTCGTCTTTCAATTTTCCCAGTTGTTACAATATATTCCAGCTGTTCTCTTCTCATTACATGGCCAAAAAATGAAGATTGTTTCTTTCTAATATTGGAAATTAGTTCTCTTTTTGCTATGGCCTCTTTCAGTACGTTTTTCATTACTCTTCTTAGCTGTCCATGGTATTCTCAACATTCTTATGTAAAACCACATTTCTACAGGCTCCAGTGATTTTTTTTTCTGTTGTCCTATTGTCCATGATTCACATCCATATGTTAAGACTGGCTCTACATAACATTTAAGAACTCTCTTTCTTGTTTCTATTGTCAAAAATGGATTGCATAGTATCTTCCTTATTTTTTGGGAAGCTGCTTTTGCCTGAGCCATTCTCATTCTCCTTCTCACCTCATTTGTACGTCTTCCGTCTGAGATTAACAAAGTTCCCAAATATTTAAATTCATTTACCTGTTTTAATATTGTTCCACTTGTCTTTATTTTTGCACTGAGGTGATGTTTTTTTCGTTGTTGTTACCATTACTTACGTATTTTTCCTATTAATGCTGGGTCCTTTATTTTTGCTTTCTTTCACTATAATATCTAACACTTCTTGCAACTCGTTTTCACTCTTAGCGATTAAGACTGTATCATCAGCATACATCAGATTATTTATATTATGACCTCCGATTCTATTATTGTGGCAATTAATGATTGTACAAAGAAGTTACGAGGGTGGTTTTCTGTTGACTCCCGTCGATTTGATTACGGTTGGCTCCGCTAGCCTTTGACTAAAAAGTCTCACCCACATGGCAGGGAGGTTGTTTTACTTTGAGGTACCCTCCCTTAACCCTTTACTCTCCCGAGCTTACCTGTAAGGCAGAAGGACAGTCGTAGGTTGTACTGTTTACTGCATGCAGTAGCAGGTACAATTGCCCGACCTGACCACACATAGTACTTTAACCTACAATGCCAATAACTAAACTAATATAATGAAATTTAATTACGATAATTTAGGGCAGAAATTGAAGGCACTATTTTACTTAGCGTAAAATGCAGTAATCATTATGTCGTGAATTATACGGTTAAAGGTCAACCTAAGAGTTCAGTCTCACTTCCTGGCTTCATCAAGTTTCGAACCCACATCTTCCCCTGATATACAATGATGCTCGTGCTTCCAACTGAACTGGTTTCAGAAGACATGACCTGCATGAATGTCAGAAAGTGTCCCTCTAGTACATTGTTGTATATTTATACAGTGGGAGTTCCTGTGAAAATACTCAGTTGAGTGGCACCACTTACAGGCACACCTAAGAGTTGGAATTTATGGGTATGTTTTGGTCGTGGTACACAGGCGTTACAGAGTCTGGCCGATATATTTATTTTAGGAGGATACGATTACATTGTTCCAGGCAATTGTAGGTTGTTATTGGCGCCAGTTCAAGCACACCCGTTTGTGTATGGGTGAGTGTGTGTGTGTGTGTGTGACAAATAGTGTTGAAATTATCCGGTTCTTTGTTTGTTCTGTGAGTGTGTGTTTTTAATTTATCGTTTTTTTTTTTTAGCCAACGATAGACATTACCATTAGGAACCCGTGGACTTTTCTTCCGGATCATGCACATCCGCATTTTATACATTCTTTATCTGCCCACCTCGAACGATATAGACAAGACGCCAATAGATTATTTTCTTTAAAATTATTAACTTCCCGCTCTCTTCCTTTCGCTCGATTCCAATTCCTGAGTTTTATCAACTTCCAACTGTAGACAGTCCGCCTAGGAAAATTCAAGGTTATAGAATTATTAGAACATGTTTGATGTCCTTCATCACATAACAGTGAAATTAACACTCGGTTTGACTTCTTATACGATTTTTGCCACCAATATTAGGTCTTGTTGTCTCCTAAATTAAAGAGACAAGCTAATTGTTTCAATTACATTTATCTATCAGTGCTTGCACATTAAAGTTGAGTTCAAATGTGGAACGGAACATGAATATTTAATTAGATTTCAGCAATTTAATATATATATATATATATATATATATATATATATATATATATATATATATATATATATATATATATCTTAACGTCATAATCATTAGGTACCATGCCTGCTGGAGTAGGTGATCATGTCTCTACACAACTTTAAATCTAGATTTATTTATCACTTCAGTTGTTGACCTCATTGTCCCTCAATTATCCCAGTTGTCACAATATATTCCAGTTGTTCCCTTCTCATTCATCATCATCATCATCAAGTACCGGGCCTGCTGGCGTAGGTGATCATGTCTCTCCACAACTTTCGATCTCGGCAGCTATTTATCATTTCTGTTGTTGATCTTCTGCCAAGCCATTCTCTTAAGCTGTCTGTTATTTTTTCTCTTTGCTTCCCTCTGTCTCTTTGTCCCTAAATTTTTCCAGTTGTTACAACATGTTCCAGTTGTTCTCTTCTCAATACATGGCCATAAAATGATGATTGTGTCTTCCTATTATTGGAAATTAACTCTCTTTTTGCTTTGGCCTCTTTCATGACGTTTTCATTACTCTTCTTAGTTGTCAATAGTAACATTCTTCTGTAAAACCATATTTCTACAGCCTCTAGTGATTTTCTTGTCTGTTGTCCTAATGTCTATGATTCACATCCATATGTTAAGACTGGCTCTACATTACATTTAAGGTGTAATTATTTTCATCACACTAGTAAAATTAGACAGAAACAAAGTTGAACGCATTCGAAAATAAATGTCTAAGGACGATACTTGGTATAGCGTGGAACGAATTCAAAACAAACCAGGAAATTAGAGAAATCGCCAATTAATCACTAATATTTTCAGTAATCAAGAAAAGACGATGGTCATATGTTGGACATGTGAGAAGCGATAATAACCGAATAGTAAAGCAAGCCCTCATGTGGGAAACAACAGGTAAGAGGAAAAGAGGAAGACCCAGAGAGACACTGAGAAGATCATTGATGAGAGAGGCAAGAGCAGCAGGAATCGGCTCTCTCAATGAGATAGAGCTGCTTGCACAGAACAGAGACAAATGGCGAGATTTGATAAAATATCTTTAAAGGAATTGAAAACTGCTAGAATAAAAATTTAGATAAGAGAAGGGGTATCTTGGTCTATGCCCTATGGGCCGGCTACGGCTCGAAAAGTCAATAGATAGATAGATAGTAAAATTATGTGTGTGTTTTCATATATACGGCAAATAAGACAACATAAAAACAGTTTGTTTGTTTCTATTTACATTTGATATAAATTGCATGAGGAAGAGTTTACAGAGCCACAGTCTGAGAGTTTTGTTTCTTGTAGGGCAGCAATATCGACACGTAGCCAATTTAGTTCTTTATCTATGAGGGCTGTTGTTCTAATTTGCCCTTCTGTCGGTGTGTTTGCTTTAATAAGTCCAGGGCACATAGTCCTTACGTTCCATGTGCCAAGTTTAAACATTGGTGCTTTCTTCCCCATTTCACTTTGCCTACTCTGCCTGGGCACGGAATATGGAGACAGTGCTTTTTCCAGTCGCACTATCCCCCTCTCGACTTCGTTCCAAGAATTTTCGAAGCAGGGACAAGGTCCATACGTTCGGAATATATATATATATATATATATATATATATATATATAAAACATCATGACAATAAACAGTTTACATACACAATTTTGACAATTGAAACCAAACGGATATTAAGTTATAGCACTTTGAAGGAGTATGAGTTTTAGAACGGACTATAGCTTCTGTCTGACAATGTAAGTAACAAAACGCTGTAATTATTATACACACACAAAGGAAAGAATAGATAATGCCGTATTAAACTGCATATGTTTTTAATGTGACAAAAATAAAGTAAAAGAAATTTCAATCAACTCTTAAAAAAAAAAAAAACTGTAGATGAGAAACAAATAAATGTTCCTATTACATGAATTAATCCAGAGCGAATGATGATAGGTATAACCATAACGTAGATGGAAAACTAACAAAAGAAATCAGCTCCGCGGAAACTCGCAATTTGGTTTGATTGTTTCATGAGCCACGTAATGTCACTCTTCAGTGCTTAGAATTACATCTCATTCAATGAACACGGAAGAGCGTAATGTGCGGCCAACTATTTGCATTGAGCTTCAATTATCCCTGATCCTAAGGCTGGTGACTTACCGTTGGGTCAAGGACGCCAGAGCTCAGCAGCAAACCCTGGTCGGGCGTGGGCAGTTAGCTGGGATCTGCATGCTACATACTTGCGGTCTAACACATGCACGTATAACCGAACTCAACAACTCATTAATTAACTTGCTAACTCATCAAATAACTAACTAATTAATTATCTAGCAAACTGATCAAACAACCTAGTAAACAAACAAATAAATAACTAACTAAATAACTAATTAACTAGATAACTAATTAAATAGCCAAACAGCCAACACATTAACTAGCTACCTAATTAAATAATTAACTTACTATCTAATTAAAAAGCTGACATATAAAAAATAAGTAACTAGATAACTAGTTAACTCGCTAACTAATGAAATAACAAATGAACCAATTAACTAGATAATTAATAAAATAACACACTAACTAATTAACTGGCTAATTAATCAAATAACAACCTAACTAATTAACTAGCTAATTAATCAAATAACAAACTAACTAATTAACTAGCTAATTAATCAAATAACAAACTAACTAATTTAACGAAGTAACTAATTTAACGAACTAACTAATTAACTAGCTAATTAATCAAATAACAAACATACTAATTAATTACCTAAATAATAAAATAATTAACTAACAAATTATCTAGCTAACTAATTCACTCACTCATTAATTAACTCACTAACTCAACCATTAACTAACCAGCTAACTAACTGGTTATAAAATAAACATAACATGGTATATAAAAAAAAAAAGTAAAGAGCCACCGTCACGCCAAGTGACGTATAATCAATATGATGTTAGTGACCATACATTTTACAGGCCCTCAGCACATAATTTTTGGGGTAATGTGGTCGGTATTACGCCCGTGCCGCTTTACTTTCCCAGAAAAAAATCCGGTACCCATTTAAGGCTGGGTGGACCCGGAAGCCGTCGGTTGGGATCGAACCCTACCTCTTGTCCTTTGTAGTCCAGTTCACTAACCACCGAGCTATTGCGTCTCCCATAACATGGTATAGAGCTGCTAAATTAATACACACTATGAAAATTAGGTACATAAATAAAACAAACACCTCTAATTAACTGACCGACTGACCAGCCACCTCACTCACTCATTCTCTCACTAACTCTTTTACTTTTTCGCTCGCCCGTCCTGTTGTTTACTACTTCACTTCATTGTTCACTCAACAATCACAAATTGTGAATAGTGTTCATTCAAGTTTATTAATCATCAAATGTACACGTGAAGGTAAATTATGGAGTACCTTACAGTTCTAAGATCAATGTTCTTGATTTGGATGCGTTCACGAGGTTACCACCCATGGTTATGGAGTCATCTCTTGGTACTTATTGTCTATGACTTTTATCATTCTAACTTTCATTCACAACTTGTCTTGGTAATACTTTTATTCTATCTCAATGTCTTAACTGCAGCCGGCAATAACAAAAAAAAAAAAAAAAAAAAAAAAAAATAGGGAGAAATACCTCTACTAGACGTACAATCTTACATATATCTGGGCAGTAATATGGATAAAGAGGGAGGAACAGAAAATGATACCAAAAGAAGGATATCAAAAGCAAGAGGAGCTTTTGTTGCACTTGGAAACATATGGAAGTCTAAAGAAATTAGGTTAAATACAAAAATAAAAATTTGCAAATCCAATGTTAAGTCAGTCCTATTACATGGCTGTGAAACATGGAGAACAACAAAATTGACAATCATGATGATACAGACTTTCATTAATGGATGCTTACGCAGAATAAAAGGATAAAAATGGCAGGACAAAATCATTAACATAGAATCATGGAAAAGTACCAGTCAGATACCAGTGGATAAAGAGATACAGCGAAGACGATGACGCTGGATAGGACACACACTACAGAAGCCAACTGAGAGTATTACACATCAGGCTTTTTTTTTTTCGAATCCCCAGGGGAAAAGACAAAGAGGAGGACCAAGAAATTCTTGGAGAAGACAGACAGAAGTAGAGATAAAGTTGATGGGGAAGACATGGAATGATCTTAAAAGAATGGCAAGAAACAGAACGACTTGGAAAGTATTTGTTGAAGACCAATGCTCCACAGGGAGCTGAAAGGTATATTATGAAGAGGTGTCTTAATTCTTAATCGACTTATAACGACTTACTATTGTTCTTTGGAGCACAAAACTTATGAATATAACCTGAAACACTCCTCAACAAAACCATATCTTGTAGACTAATCTTCACTACGTGATTCTCTCTCTCCGGGTATCTACTCTACGAGTTTCTCTCCTCGGTGTTTGTGGAGGTTGCTCTGGTGTTTCTGAACTCAAACTTACTCCCAACCTCTACATGTTTCTTGTCCTCTTGAAATCTTTTAATGCATGAGGTTAAATACCTCAGTCTTATTTGAACTGAGTTCGTGGCTCAGTCTCCGCACGTCCAACTCTTAGCCAATGAATAACTGCAAAGTTGAACCTTAGATAACTTTTGTTAGAATTGTCAAAACAAATCTCCATCTTGACATCTAGTTAACATCTGAGCTCCAAAAACAAAGCTACAATTAACTCTGATAGTAACATCTGTCTCATAAAATTGACAGGCCCCCGAGTTTGTTTGTCAACCTATTTCCTGGACAGGTAACAGTCAAGTCATGTTACATCTATTCCCCAAAACTTTTTCCAATAACAGCTAGGAAATTTCGATTGCTTCATATACCTTCAAAACTGGTTACTGTCTATGTCTGAGTTCATTTAGTTACTGTTATAACCTACTAAGTTAAGGGTAACGACTAAATTATCCGGCCCAAGATATATCTTTATATCCCATTATGTGATTTATTCTATCCTGGTCCATATTATATTACTACACAAACCCACTCACTCGTTCTCTTACTTCCCAACTATTTCAGCTATCATACATACCCACTCACTTGCTCACTTACTCTACAGCTATTTCAGCTATCACACATACCCCCTCACTAGCTCACTTACTCTACAACTATTTCAGCTATCACACATACCCACTCACTAGCTCACTTACTCTACAACTATGTCAGCTATCACACATCCCCCCTCACTCGCTCAATTACTCTAGAACTATTTCAGCTATCACACATACCCACTCACTAGCTTAGGAAATATGCAACCCACTCATTATGCTCATTAATGGACTCTTCAAAGTAATCATGGACGACATAACCTAAGGACTCACTATTTTAAGAAATAAGTATTCACTCACTAACACACACACACTTTCTTATCTTAGTAACACACACACACACTCTCCTCTCATTCATTCTCTTTCACTCACTCTCAGTCACTAACACACACACACTTTCTTATCTTAGTAACACACACACACACACACTCTCCTCTCATTCATCCTCTTTCACTCACTCTCAGTCACTAACACGCACATTGTTTCACTCATCACTCACTCACTCACTCACTCACTCACTCACTCACTCACTCACTCACTCATTCATTCACTCACTCACTCTCTCAATCGCTCACTATTTTTAGAATCCACTCATTCGTGTATTGAGAAAGTTGTGGGAAGGAGGTGTAAATATATGTAATCATGTCCAATAGTTAGAAGGAGTGAAGAGAGGAGGAAAGAGGGCAGTGAAGATATGAGGAAAGAGAGAAGTGAAGAGAGGACGAAAGAGAGAAGTGAAGATATGAGGGAAGAGAGGAGTGAAGAGAGGAGGAAAGAGGGCAGTGAAGATATGAGGGAAGATATGAGGGAAGAGAGGAGGAAAGAGAGGAGGAAAGAGAGGAGGAAAGAGGGCAGTGAAGATATGAGGGAAGAGAGGAGGAAAGGGAGGAGGAAAGAGAGGAGGAAAGAGAGGAGGAAAGAGGGCAGTGAAGATATGAGGGAAGAGAGGAGGAAAGGGAGGAGGAAAGAGAGGAGGAAAGAGAGGAGGAAAGAGAGGAGGAAAGAGGGCAGTGAAGATATGAGGGAAGAGAGGAGGAAAGGGAGGAGGAAAGAGAGGAGGAAAGAGAGGAGGAAAGAGGGCAGTGAAGATATGAGGGAAGAGAGGAGGAAAGGGAGAAGGAAAGAGAGGAGGAAAGAGAGGAGGAAAGAGAGGAGGAAAGAGGGCAGTGAAGATATGAGGGAAGAGCGGATGAAAGAGAAGAGGAAAGAGAAGAGGAAAGAGAGCAGTGAAGAGAGGAGTGAATTGATGAATGAATAGAGGAGTGAAGATACAAGGGAAGAGAGAAGGAAAGAGATCAGTGAAGAGAAGAGGAAAGAGAGGAGTGAAGAGCAAGTGGAGGTATATTTAACCATACAGTGTAGCATATGTCGTACAGGAGTGAAGTTATATGTAACCATACGCGGCCGCCGCAGTTGTACGAGATCTGACCACCATGTCTTCGTGGCCCTACTTTTGTTTTGTTTTACCTGCGTAAAGCTGTTCCCATACCACTTTTCCTTTATTGTAAAGTTTCATTCTTATCATCAGCTTTACAGCAGCTTCTATGCCTCTTGATGCATCTTTATACCTCTACCTTCCATGATATGTTCACCTGTTCTCCACTCTGTGAGATATCCATTCCTTAATCAGCCTAGTCGTCAGGAGAGAGCCTAACAGCGTTTAAACCCTACACAAATATCTCTATACAGTTAAAATATTTCATTTTTGTAATTACAAAAAAATAAAGCCTTTGTATTAATCTTTACTTTTGTCATTGTTCATAAGTTTTATTATTTTTTTTACGGAATAACAGTGATGTACACACTGTTACGTCCGCTTCTCCTAGCTTTTCCATGTACAAACTTATCTAATTGCTTGCTTGCTTGCGTTCGCCCGATGACTAAAGTATTCTAGAGTATTCGTAGAATTCCTCTTCGTCATCCGTCCTTAAAAGAACGTTAAGTGGGCGTGGGTGCGTTGTGTTTCGGTTTACAGTATAACTGTTATATTTGGGCTTTTCGGCCCAACACATCCGACTTCAGCACGACATTTTTGAGTACCGGGTTGACTTCCCTCTTCGATCCCTGCTCGCTTGGCCAGACTAGACAGGTTAGTCTGTTACTGGAGGCACCACGGAGAGGTGGAGCAGGGTCTCGATGTTTTTGGTTCACCGAAAGGAGGTTGATTGTTGGCTTGACAAGCTGTCATTGTAAAAAGTATTGTTATGGGAACAGCGCCATATATTTTAGAGCAGTGATCTCTGCAATATGTGCCGCTTTGGCACGCAAGGTTTCTGTTTTTGAGATTGTGGTTCTGCCCTATGTGCCGTCTTCGGCTCGAAAGGACAATAGATAGATAGATCCTGGTGCAAACCATCAGCTGTGTGTCGCTGACAACTTCCAGCTCTGGTGCTGGGAGGCGCGCCTTCACCTCAACTTATCTAATTGACGTCGTCTCTACGATACACAAGTACAGTCTCTTCGTGTACACAGAACAACATAAGACATTTTCAGTTTACACATTTATAAATGACATACATATGTTCTCCCAGGTTTACACATCTATAAATGATATACATTGCTCTCTCTCTCTGGTTTACACATCTATAAAAGGCATAAGTATGCCCTCCAGTTTACACATCTACAAATGACATTCATATGCTCTCTCTCCAGTTTACACATCTATATATGACATACATACACTTTCTCTCAGGTTTACACATCTATAAGTGACATACATATATTCTCTCAGGTTTACACATCCATAAATGACATACATATGTTCTCTACATCAATGATAAATTCCTTAAGCATATTGACAATAGTTTTCTGACATATTTTCTGACTGGCACATTTTCACATTTAATTAAACGCTTTTTCATTTATCTGTTATCAGAACACATACGAAACGAAACTTCAACATGCCAGCTCTGTGAACACTCACATGAAGCAGTAGAATATAAAACATCACCTGTTTGACTGTCCAAAGCTCGCTGAAATCAAAGCAACCAAACATCAGCAAAGACCTGATAAAGGGAATACCTTGCATGGAACTACAAGGGCAATACCTGCAGATATCATCACATAGTGTTTATCGAGGGGTGTCTGTTCACAGGCTGCTGGATCCAGAACAACAACTACATTAGAACACATACATACGTTAATTAACGCTTCTTTCGCTCTTGGTCAACGCTATCAGGTCTCATGTCTTTTGTATTTGCCACAGCCAGTCTGAAAGAATCTATGTCTCTATCCAGATCTTCCACAGAACTTTGCATTCACCACAATTCGTCTGAAAGAATCTCTGTATCTAGTCAGATCTCCCACTTCTTTTGTCATGTTCAAGATCATCTCATTGATGTTATGAAACTACCTTCTTCTTGGTCTGCCACTGGTGCGTCGTCCAGGAACCATCATCATCATCGAGTGCCTTCTCCGCAACGAAGGTTGGCTACCATGGAGCGCCATTCTGCTCTGTCTCTTGCTTTGATGGTGCAGATTGTCATAGGCTGATTTGTCCATCTTTTGATGTTACTCGTCCATGTTAGTCTTGGTCTGCCTCTACCTCTTTTACCTTGTATTTTCCCCTCCAGGATTACTTTTAGTAGGCTGTTGTGTCTTTTAACATTGCCCAAAAATCGCATTTGTCTTGTTTGAATTGTGCTTAGTAGTTCTATTTTCATTTTTAGTTGTTTTAAGACTTCATCATTTGTTTTCTTTTCCTTCCATCCAGTTCTACCTATTCTTCTATAGTTCCACATTTCAAAGGCTTCAATTCTCTGTTCAGTTTTCTTGTCTAATGTCCATGTTTCTGCACCGTATAGGAATATTGAGAAGATGTAACATTTTGCTATTCTTAGTTTTAGCCCTGGTGTTATTTGTTTTGATGTTAGTATATTTTTCATGACATTAAAATTACTTTTTACCATTCTTTTATTTATTTCATTTGTACATTTTCCCACACTGGTTATAGTATGTCCAAGGTAGTTGTAGTTCTGAACTGTCTCCAGGTCTATTCCTTCTAGTTTGATATTCACTTGTGGGTTTTGAGTATCTTCATTGTTTATGATCATAGTTTTAGTCTTTTTGATATTCATATCTAGTCCATATTTTTTTACTTTTCATGTTTATTTCATTAAGTAATTGTTGTAGATCTTTAGGATTTTCTGCTAGTAGTACAGTATCGTCAGCATATCTTAGGTTATTGATTATCTTCCCATTAATTTGTAGGCCTGGCATCTCTGTGATGTTATTAAAGATTTGCTCAGTGTATAGATTGAACAAGCTTGGTGATAGGATGCATCCCTGTCTTACTCCTCTTTTTATATCAATGGGTGTAAAGTTCTCTTTGTTATATTTTATTATTGCTGTTTGCTCCCAGTATAGATTACATATTAGTCGTATGTCCATGTCATCTAGGTGTATCTCTTTTAGACATTCTATAAGTTGTTTGTGGTGTACTCTATCAAAAGCTTTGGTGTAGTCTATGAAGCAGGCATATATTGGTTTGTTTCCTTCTGTGTATTTTTCGATTAATGTTCTCATGCAGAATATGGCTTCTTTTATCCCGTTATTTTTCCTAAATCCAAATTGCTGCTCATCTAATTGAGTGTTGATTTTATTCTGAATTCTTCCTTATATAACTTTTAGCAAGATTTTTGTAACATAGCTCATTAGGCTTATTGTTCTAAAGTCACTGCATTCAATTGTACCATTCTTTTTAGGCAATGCAATGAAAGTTTATGTTTTTAGTTCATTTGATATGTATCCTGTGTGGTATATGTCGTTGCATATGTCTGTAATCACTTCAATGCCAAAATCTTCTAGTGCCTATATCATCTCTATCTGTATGCTGTCAGGTCCTGCTGCTTTTCCCCTTTTCATTGTTTTTATAGCTTTTTCCACCTCAGATTTTAAGATTGTATAGCCTGATGTACATTTTATAACTGGTTTCTTGTCCCTTTGATCCTGAAATAGTTATGTTATATATTCCTGCCATCTATCTATAATATCCTTATTGTCTGTTATCATTTTTCCTTTTTTGTCTTCAATGCATCCACCTTCTGCCCAGGAACCATGCCTTCCAGTATTGTTTTTTCCTGTCCGCTATGTCTTTTGACGTGGCCATTGTATTTTAATTTACTCTGTAGAATGTTGTTTATAAGTCAGTTCTTTTAATGTTTAAATCTTTTAATATGTTTTTATTGATTTTTTTCATTATCCAGAGTATCTTTAAGATTTTTCTGTAATATTTGGTTTCGAAAGGATTTATTTTTTTCCTCATCTCTTGGTTAAGACTTAAAACACTTATTCGGTTTTTATCAAAGCACTGGATGTGAAAGCAATTAGTGACTCATAGCTGAACGCTAGTGTCACTGTCAGTGAACCCGAACTATCAAGAACCATCTCCACCTCTTCGCAGTGCCCCCAAAAACAGACTTATCCGTCTGACCATGAGAGGAGCGATCGAGAGGGAAGTCAACCCGATGCTCAAAAACGATCTACTGAAGTGACATGTATTGGGCCGAAAGGCGCACATATTTTATCTTTGCTATTAATAACACACTGACGTATCTGCGTCTAGATAACGACATTTCTAGTGCAGACAACGAAAGAATTAGTTTTTTGATTAGTTAACTAGTTAATTAGTTAGTTAGTTAGTTAATTAGTTAACTAGTTAATTAGTTAGTTAGTTAATTAGTTAACTAGTTAATTAGTTAGTTAGTTAATTCGTTAACTAGTTAATTAGTTAGTTAGTTAGGTGGCTAGTTATTTAGTTAGCTACTTAGTTAATTAGTTGGTTTAATAGTTAGTTTACCAGCTTTCACCATTGTTAAGACATCCAAACATTTCTATGCCAGCTAAACAACAAATAATAAATAGCATTATCTTACCAACTTTGTGCTATGAAAGTCAAACATGGACCCTTTCTAAATCCCATTTAAGAAAGATCAATACATGTGAGATGCGATGCTTGAGAAAAGTAACAAACAACACAAGAAGAGATTGAATACCAAATGAAACCATAAGAAAAATGGTAGGAACTAAACCCTGCCAAGAATATATAGAACAACTTAAATGGTTTGGCTACCTGGTCAGAATGAACCCTTACCAATCACCATCAAGGGCGTTCTTCTCGAGAATGCATGGAAAAAGACCAAGAGGAAGACCCAGCAGAAGATGGATAGATGCAGTGACAGAGACATGTAACAACAAAGGAAAATCACTAATTCAGACAGTTCGAGCAGCTCAAGAACGACAAATGATATAAATCACGACACCTTTTATGTATCAGTGAAAATAGAAGAAAGAAGAAAAATAGTTAGTTAGTTATTTGATTGGTTATCCCTTGAATGGTCAGGTGAATGCTAGAAAGAACAAGAATTAAAATACCTTTGTAGTTTTCTAAAACACGAATTTCCATCTTGTTATAACAATTCGTTTCTGGTTCAAATTAAACTTATTTGTTGTTAGAACACATACTGAACTCCAGATGAAGCACATACACATATTTAATGATTGTTGTATATCGTTTCTACAAATACTGGAAACGTATACAAACGAATCTGCCATACCTGCTACAAACTTTAATATCATTGAACATGTCGAATCGTACACATTTCTTATTTACATTATCTGCTTCTTTTCCTTCTTATTTCCTTCTTTTTCTCTATCTTTTCTGTATATGTGTGATTCTATCCGTACTCTAAACTTTCCATTTACTTTTTTTGCTTTCTTTCTTCTTCATTTGTTTTGTACACCCTCTCCCACCTTCTCCCACATCACACATTTATGAATAATTTATCAATTTCTCTAACGATAGTCATTAATATAGGGAACAGGTAAATAATTGTAGTGCTGCGGTAAAGCTGGTAGCAAGGAGCCAGTAGTGAGGTGTAACGTATCTTCTATAAGGTATAGTGACAGCTTTACAAAAAAGCAACACAACAAAATACTGGCGTTTCGGCCTACATGCTGTCTTTTTCAGAAAACGAGAACATCATCAACAAACAATGAAAAATATATCAATGTTATTGCATCTAGGATGAACGAACAGGTAAGTCGAGGAGAAGAAACTATTAAGTAGAACCATATGAGTAGCCATTAAGGAGAAGTAATCATTAACATACATTCACTTTCTTTCTTTCTCCATGTCTGTCTGTCTGTCTATCTGTCTGTCTGTCTTTCTTTCTTTCTTTCTTAAAACATTGAATTATCTATTCTCACTAAATAAGCATACCTTTCTTCCACACATGCACGCGCCTATATTTCTCTTACTCACAGGCCCGGAAAGCACACACACACACACACACACACACACACGCACACACATCTGCCCTGCTGTCTGAAACATACATCTGCTCATCACCAAACACATCTGCTCACCCCCACTACCCACACTTCTTCACGCATACTCTCTCTCTCTCTCAATCAGCCACTAACAATGTTTGTACAAGGGAGATAATCCACCGGTGTTACATTGCAGTAATCACACGTAATCCGCCAGTTTTATGCAGACCAGCAGGCGGTCGTCATGCAGTAATCCCAGTTAAGCCGACTCCCAACAACTAAGTAAAGTGGGCTGGGGGCTGACTGGGCTTGCAAACGTTGCTCACTGAAGTTGAACACCCCACTATATTGTGGTTAATGCTGCACGCTGTATCAGAACACACAATTCAACTGTCTCAAGCGAGTGTTTCAAACCATTTATACCATAGCTTCGACCAACACAAATGATGCCACAAATGATATTAGTAAAGGTGAGAGAAGATGACATAGTTACGTCTATGAGAAAAAGTAAATATCATTCAGCTAAAGTAGATCCACAACAACATCTTTGGGCGTCGTAAATCGTGAGAGCAGCAACGAAACATACGTCGAATCTGAGAGCACGGAGACAGACCTGATCCGACGCTGATCTGGTTTGGACTAAAGCAAATTCCCAGTGTTTAGGGGCGTAGATCAAGACTGAGCCTTGCCAATCTCCAAGGAAAATCTTCCAGGATTTGACTGACGTGTATTGTTGGCATACTTTACTGCAGCAACAAATCTGCTACAAGACCAGCCATGTTTGTGTTGTGAAAGTCCTAATCTACGAGATAACACCACATCACGACGCCTTGCTGTGATTCTGGCGATTACCTTAATTGAGACAATGGGATACTAGAAGATGTAAATAAACTCTCGAGTCCACAGCAGACTGTCTTGATCCACAGTCTTGTTTACATTGTTACAAGGGTCTACGTCTCCTTTCCTCCGTCGTCATTATATTTATAACTATTACTTTAAACTATCTTATCTCAGACGAAGAATAGCAATGTTTAAACTTCCACGGATTACCCTTTTACATTATCTATCCTATAGTAGGTAGCTTTGGGCATACCACCAAAAGTGAATAGTAAAGGTAGCTGTATGACAATACTAATATAAAGAAGGAGAAAGAGAGAAATAACCGTCGTTATGACTGTGACGAATAGGGATTGTGGTGTTATTGCCAAAATGTGTTATAGTGTTATTGCCAAAATGCGTTATAGTGTTATTGCCAAAATGCGTTATAGTGTTATTGCCAAAATGCGTTATAGTGTTATTGCCAAAATGAGTTATAGTGTTATTACCAAAATGCGTTATAGTGTTATTACCAAAATGCGTTATAGTGTTATTGCCAAAATGCGTTATAGTGTTATTGCCAAAATGCGTTATAGTGTTATTGCCAAAATGCGTTATAGTGTTATTGCCAAAATGCGTTATAGTGTTATTGCCAAAATGCGTTATAGTGTTATTGCCAAAATGAGTTATAGTGTTATTGCCAATAGAGATATGGCGTTAGTGACAATAGTAATTATTGTATTTTTTCAATAAGGATAATGGTGTTAGTGTCAGTAGAAATGATCCCGTTATTGTTAATAGGGACTGTCGCGTTAGTGCCAAGAGGGATTATGGTGTTAGTGTAAATAGGGATTATGGTGTTAGTGTAAATAGGAATTATGGTGTTAGTATAAATAGGGATAATGGTGTTAGTGTAAATAGGGATTATGGTGTTAGTGTAAATAGGGATTATGGTGTCAATGTCAAAAAGGATTATGGTGTTAATGTAAATAGGGATTATGGTGTTAGTGTAAATATGGATTATGGTGTTAGTGTAAATATGGATTATGGTGTTAATGTAAATATGGATTATGGTGTTAGTGTAAATATGGATTATGGTGTTAATGTAAATAGGGATTATGGTGTTAGTGTAAATATGGATTATGATGTTAGTGTAAATAGGGATTATGGTGTCAGTGTAAATAGGGATTATGGTGTTAGTGTAAATAGGGATTATGGTGTTAGTGTAAATAGGGATTATGGTGTCAGTGTAAATAGGGAATATGGTGTTAGTGTAAATAGGGATTATGGTGTTAGTGTAAATAGGGATTATGGTGTTAGTGTAAATAGGGATTATGGTGTTAGTCTAAATAGGGATTATGGTGTTAGTGTAAATAGGGATTATGGTGTTGGTGTAAATAGAGATTATGGTGTTGGTGTAAATAGGCATTAAGTTATTGCAAATAGAGATTATGGAGTTAATGTCAAAATTGACTCTTTTCTTAGTATCAATAGAGATTATGGAGTTAATGTCAAAATTGACTCTTTTCTTAGTATCAATAGAAATTATGGAGTTAATGTCAAAATTGACTCTTTTCTTAGTATCAATAGAAATTATGGAGTTAATGTCAAAATTGACTCTTTTCTTAGTATCAATAGAGATTATGGCGATAGTACCATTAGTTTTCGATATGTGCACATTTAGGTAATATGGTCAGAACAACGCCAGTACTTTCTTTCTCGGAACAATCTTCGTTTTCCCTTAAAGGTTGGGTTAGAAACCGCTGATTGGCACCGTACCCAGCTCGTGACGTCAGCAACTAACCACAGCTCTCATCACAATATAAAATGTTGACCCGTCTCAGCAGCCAAAAGGTCAACCACAACTAAAACAGACAAAGCGACTTACAAACGAGTGAAAATAAACAACAACAAGCATGGACAATAAAAACAATTTAGGATCGTCATCAAAAATATATTATCCAGTCTAAGTTACAAGCATGTGAGGAACACAAAAAAGAAATAGAGAATAAACAAGATATTATAAAAACATAAGTCTCAGGAAAATACTGTGTGTCTGTCTTCTTCTTCTTTCCTTCCTCATCTACCTTTCAGCGTCGAGGGGAGATATAATTTGCGGTCTTTTGCTTTTCTGTTCGCCTCTGCTGCTGTTATGTTTCCTAGTGCTTCTAATATTCCATCGATCCATCTTTTTCGTGGTCGACCCTTCGGTCTGGTGTTCTCAACGTTTGTTGAAGGCTCGTTGTGTTGCGTTTTGTTCTTTCTGCCTTGTCACGTGGCCAAACCATTTTATCTGTTGTTTCCTTATATATTCTATGGCGGGAGCTATTCCTAGCTTTTTCCTCAGTTCTTCATTTCTGATCTTATCTCTCAGACTGTTTCCAGTCGTTCGTCTAACATATTTCATCTCCGTAGAGGTTATTTTTCTTATTGTTCTTGCATCTAGGGTCCAGGTCTGGCATTGGTAGCACAAAGTTGGGATGAAGATTGTATTGTATAGTGCTCGTTTTGTCTCCAGAGTTATTTCCTTGTTGGACAATAGTGGTGATAACTGTCCGATGATTTGACAAGCTTTGTTGCATCTTGATTCTATCTCTGCCGTTTGAGAATTATCGTTCGTCATTAGACTTCCTAGGTATTTGAATTCCTCTACTTGTTTTAGTTGTCTGCCTTCTATAGTTATGTTGATGTTCTGTTTATTTTTGGCGACATTCATGACTTCTGTTTTGTTGATGTTGATTTTCATGTTGTATTTTGTGCCTGAGA
The DNA here is from genome assembly GCA_032433765.1 of Megaustenia siamemsis. NCBI lineage: Eukaryota > Metazoa > Mollusca > Gastropoda > Stylommatophora > Ariophantidae > Megaustenia > Megaustenia siamemsis. The sequence continues at coordinate 7,271,297 of JAVIAB010000073.1, forward strand.
TGTTGAGAATGTTTAAGTGTTCTTGTAGGTCTTCTATTCTAACTCTGTGTGTAATTGAATAAAATCGATATTCAATTAGAGAAACAACAATTTGGATTTAGGAAAAACAGTTGGACAAAATAAGCCTATTCTGCATTAATCAAAAAGTATGCAGATGTAAACAAACCAGTATAAGTCTGCTTCAAAGACTACAAAAAAGCTTTTGATAGAATAGATCATATAAACAACCTACAGTCTGCCTAAAAATATACATTTAGAAGACACAGACATACATACGACTAATATGTAATGTATACTGGGAGCAAACAGCAATAATACAATATAACAAAGAGAACTCTACACATATCGATATAAAAAGATGAGTAAGTAAGGGATGCATCCTATCACCAAGCTTGCTCAATATATATACACTGAATAAATCTAAAAAAATATGACAGAGATGCCAGGCTTAAACATTAATGGACAGATAATCAATAACCTAAGATATGCTGATAATACTGTATTACTAGCAGAAAATCCTAAAGATCTACAACAATTACTTAATGAAATAAACATGACAAGCAAAAAAATATGAATTACATATGAATATCAAAAAGACTAAAACTATGATCATAAATAAAGATAATACTCAAAGCCTACAAGTGGATATCAAAGTTGAAGGAATAGACATACAGACAGACAGCTACATTGGGCATACTATAACCAGTGATGGAAAATGTAAAACTGAAATAAACAAAAGAATAGGAATGGCAAAATGTAATTTTAATGTCATGAAAAATATACTAACATGAAAATAAATAACACAAAAAAGAAAATACTACTACAACTAAGAAAAGAAAAATGTTATATCGTCTCAACATTCCTGTATGGTACAGAAACGTGATCATTGGACAAGAAAACAGAGCAAGAAAATTAGCCTTTGAAATGTGGATTTATAGAAGAATTGGATATAAAGAAAATAAAACAAACGATGAAGTCATAAACCAACTAAAAATGAAAAGAGAACTACTGAAAACAATTCAATCAAGACAAATGAGATAGTTGGGGCATGTTAAGAAACACAGCAGCCTGCTAAAAGTAATCTTGGAAGGGAACATACAACTTAAAAGAGGCAGACCAAGACTAACATGGACGAGTAACATTATAAAATAGACAAGTCAGTCTATGAGAAATGGCATCATCAAAACATGAGACAGAGTGAAATGACGATCAGTGGTAGGCAACCTTCGATGCGGAGATGGCACTCAACGATGACAATGCAATAAATTACGCGGATCTAAGAGCGGATGATTATGCAGCCTAAAATGTTATCTACAATAAAAGAAAGAAAGTGGGCATATGTCGGTTATGTGATGGGAAGAAATAACAGAATGTTATAACAAGACCTAACATGGGTCATCATCATCATCAAGTACCATGCTTGCTGGCGTAGGTGACCATGTCTCTCCATAACTTTCGATCTCGACAGTTATATATAATTTCTGTTGTTGACCTTCTGCCAAGCCATTCTCTTAAGCTGTCTGGTATTTTTTCTCTTTGATACCCTCTATCTCTTCGTCCCTCAATTTTTCCAGTTGTTACAACATATTCCAGTTGTTCTCTTCTCATTATATGGCCAAAAAATGATGATTGTTTCTTCCTAATATTGGAAATTAGCTCTCTTTTTGCATTGGCCTCTTTCAGAATGTTTTCATTACTCTTCTTAGCTGTCTATGATATTCTCAACATTCTTCTGTAAAACCACACTTCTACAGCCTTCAGTGATTTCTTGTTTGTTGGCCATTTGTCCATGATTCACATCTTTATGTTAAAACTGGCTCTACATAACATTTAAGGACTCTTTTTCTTATTTCTATTGTCAAAAATGGATTGCATAGTATCTTCCGCATATTTTGGAAAGCTGCTTTTGCCTGAGCCATTCTGCATCTCACCTCTGTTGTACATCTTCCGTTTGAGGTTAACAATGTTCCCAAATATTTAAATTCATTTACCTGTTTTAATATTGTTCCACTTGTCTTTATTTTGCACTGAGGTGATGTCTTTTTCTTTGTTGTTACCATTACCTCTGTCTTTTTGCTATTAAGGCTGAGTACTTTATTTTTGCTTTCTTCTAAAATGGGTAGGAACATGAAAAAGAGATGGATATCGAGAGACATAAAGATGAACACTGATTTTAAAAAAGGCAAGGAGAGTAGCATCTACTTTCTTTGTGATGTTATTAATTTAATATAAATATTCTTTAAAAGTAATAGTTAACATTAACAGCAATTATATGAATACTTAATGAATTAGCACCAACATAAAGTACGTGAGCATGTTATGAATTATATTACTAGTAATTTATTTTCAGAAAATTTAATTATCTTTGTACAAAAAATTTTCCTTGATAATATTCCTATAATTTATATTGGAGTATGTCAGTGTTGAAATAACAGCAACCGGGGCTGCATAACTCTAATTTAACGAGCTGTTGACAAAGACAAGAGTACTCAGTTATGTTCCATGTGTATATGTTAATGTAAAGAAAAGGGTTCCATGTGGAGATAGAATAATAGGGATAATATATTCGGTTATGTAAGGTTCAAATGTAATAGTGGTAAGGTGGGTTTTCCATGGGTCAGATTTGTTGTCTTTGTGCTGAAATAGGACTTGTCGTGTCAACATTTAGTGATGAGGAACTTGCTAGAAACACGAGAGTTATGTGAGTTGGCGATGTGGGCTCGGCATGTCTGAGACGGGTACGATTGTCCCGTTGTTTGTCTGAACCAGCTGTCGTCTGCTTACATCGGCTCTTGCTACAACAGTCAGATCTCTCATCACAACATCAACCTACACCACCCCCGGTAGCAACACAAACATCGGGCACCCTACACCGCCACCAAGAGAGCCGAAACATTGCAAGAACAACAGACCAGACAAACAGAGTAATCCACTTCTTTCCTTCCTCATTTCCTTTCATCATCAGGGGAAGTAATCAAAAAGGACGTAAATATGCAATAACAATAAATTAATATCAGATTTGGTTGTCAATATTAACGACCAATAAAGGGCCACAGACAATTTCAATTCATGAACCGGTCCTAGCATTGCTAAAGTGGAAGAGCTGTGTAGGAGTAGACTTGTTATATCTGAGCTGACCAAAGAGATACGTGATCAGAACATTAGAGGTGTGGGTTATGATGTCGATATGAAAACTAAGTTTGGGTTCAGGACACTAAACTGGACTGTTTGCGTTAGGATAGCTGAATTATAGCTGACCAAGATAATACTGTAAACAGTCATCCGTTTGACCATGCTGGCATAAACCGAAAAAGGAAGGCCATTTGGTACTCAAATTGACAAGTTACTCTGAATTCAATCTCGCAAGCAGCAAGGGAAAAAAATTCATTTATTAGAAACAAAATGCTACAGAAAAATCCTTAAGATACCTTGAATAATGTAAAAGAGCAATGAAGACGTATTACAAGCTTTAAACATTAAAAAGAACTAGCTTACAAACACCATTCTACGCATGAAATATAAATCTCTTCCTGGTGTGGAGTATCATGTGCATTGGTTAATCTTAATAAAACATCAGTTGCATGGTTCTCACTTAATAATCATATCGTTAACACGGAAACACCGGTGGTCCGAATGGGAGCTGATGAGGTGACCAGGGACAGGTTGATGACGTACCTCGGAGTTTAGTTTGATCGCAGTCTGCGTTTTCTGAACCACGTAGACCATGTGATATCAAAATCCCGCAAAGGATTAGTCGCCTTGAAGGTCATGGCAGCTGCCAACACCAGTAGAGGCTACTTACCCTTCTGTTCCAGGGACTAGTTCTTGCACCAGTCGAGTATGCTCTAGCAATTCTTATCTTCAGTACAACGCAAATTGACAGGCTGGAGAAAATACAGAATGAAGTTACGTACATTATCTTGGAGTGTACGAGGGACACTCCCTGTGTAGCAATGAGGTATCTTCTCGACTTTCTAACCGTGGATGACAGGATTAAAATCTGGAGGGCACGAGTATACCTGAAGATAAGTGGAGTTAAAGAGCATCCATTACATCATGAGCTCAACATAGAGAAGGGCGTCAGGCTAAAAAGTGACAAATTATGGGTGGGCCGAGCACAAAATGTCATCAAATAGGTCTGTGGGCTTACCAATATCAACTCTTGTGAGGAATGGATCCCAGTGCCTACGTCAATTGTTATTGATTATTTGTAATTTTTTCCGAGTGCTGTAAACATACTCCTTCCTCTGAATTGATTGGCTGCGGTGAATGTAACGTTCTGCAAAAGAAGTGCGACCAGATGATGATTCTGAATTCGGATGGGGGTGTCAAAATGCAGATATAAGTTGTTGTTAGGATAATCATCACTCCGAAAGAATCAATAAGTGCTCCGATACCCCCCTCAAAAATCTCGAGAAAATATATAGAGAACACTGACACCGCAAATATATGTGCTTGATGGAAGTGACAACGTAACAAAATAAAACTACGCCACTTAAAGTTTTTTTTAGTTTTAAAGGACGGAAGATGAAAAGTTGTTGTGTGAACACAGTTGTAGGGGAGGAGGAGAAGTCGTTGTTTGAACACAGTAGTAGGGGAGGAGGAGAAGTCGTTGTGTGAAGACAGTAGTAGGGAAGGAGGAGAAGTCGTTGTTTGAACACAGTAGTAGGGGAGGAGGAGAAGTCGTTGTGTGAGCACAGTAGTAGGGGAGGAGGAGAAGTCGTTGTTTGAACACAGTAGTAGGGAAGGAGGAGAAGTCGTTGTGTGAAGACAGTAGTAGGAGAGGAGGAGAGGTCGTTGTGTGAGCACAGTAATAGGGAAGGAGGAGAAGTCGTTGTGTGAGCACAGTAATAGGAGAGGAGGAGAGGTCGTTGTGTGAAGACAGTAGTAGGAGAGGAGGAGAGGTCGTTGTGTGAGCACAGTAATAGGAGAGGAGGAGAGGTCGTTGTGTGAGCACAGTAATAGGAGAGGAGGAGAGGTCGTTGTGTGAGCACAGTAATAGGAGAGGAGGAGAGGTCGTTGTGTGAGCACAGTAGTAGGGAAGGAGGAGAGGTCGTTGTGTGAGCACAGTAATAGGAGAGGAGGAGAGGTCGTTGTGTGAGCACAGTAGTAGGGGAGGAGGAGAAGTCGTTGTGTGAAGACAGTAGTAGGAGAGGAGGAGAGGTCGTTGTGTGAGCACAGTAGTAGGGGAGGAGGAGAGGTCGTTGTGTGAGCACAGTAGTAGGGAAGGAGGAGAAGTCGTTGTGTGAAGACAGTAGTAGGAGAGGAGGAGAGGTCGTTGTGTGAGCACAGTAGTAGGGGAGGAGGAGAAGTCGTTGTGTGAAGACAGTAGTAGGGAAGGAGGAGAAGTCGTTGTTTGAAGACAGTAGTAGGGGAGGAGGAGAAGTCGTTGTGTGAAGACAGTAGTAGGGGAGGAGGAGAAGTCGTTGTGTGAAGACAGTAGTAGGGGAGGAGGAGAAGTCGTTGTGTGAACACAGTAGTAGGGAAGGAGGAGAAGTCGTTGTGTGAAGACAGTAGTAGGGAAGGAGGAGAAGTCGTTGTGTGAAGACAGTAGTAGGGGAGGAGGAGAAGTCGTTGTGTGAAGACAGTAGTAGGGGAGGAGGACAAGTCGTTGTGTGAGCACAGTAGTAGGGGAGGAGGAGAAGTCGTTGTGTGAGCACAGTAGTAGGGGAGGAGGAGAAGTCGTTGTGTGAAGACAGTAGTAGGGGAGGAGGAGAAGTCGTTGTGTGAGCACAGTAGTAGGGGAGGAGGAGAAGTCGTTGTGTGAAGACAGTAGTAGGGGAGGAGGACAAGTCGTTGTGTGAACACAGTAGTAGGGGAGGAGGACAAGTCGTTGTGTGAAGACAGTAGTAGGGGAGGAGGACAAGTCGTTGTGTGAAGACAGTAGTAGGGAAGGAGGAGAAGTCGTTGTGTGAACACAGTAGTAGGGGAGGAGGACAAGTCGTTGTGTGAAGACAGTAGTAGGGGAGGAGGAGAAGTCGTTGTGTGAAGACAGTAGTAGGGGAGGAGGACAAGTCGTTGTGTGAAGACAGTAGTAGGGGAGGAGGAGAAGTCGTTGTGTGAGCACAGTAGTAGGGAAGGAGGAGAAGTCGTTGTGTGAACACAGTAGTAGGGGAGGAGGACAAGTCGTTGTGTGAAGACAGTAGTAGGGGAGGAGGAGAAGTCGTTGTGTGAAGACAGTAGTAGGGGAGGAGGAGAAGTCGTTGTGTGAAGACAGTAGTAGGGGAGGAGGAGAAGTCGTTGTGTGAAGACAGTAGTAGGGGAGGAGGAGAAGTCGTTGTGTGAAGACAGTAGTAGGGGAGGAGGAGAAGTCGTTGTGTGAAGACAGTAGTAGGGGAGGAGGAGAAGTCGTTGTGTGAGCACAGTAGTAGGGGAGGAGGAGAGGTCGTTGTGTGAGCACAGTAGTAGGGGAGGAGGAGAGGTCGTTGTGTGAGCACAGTAGTAGGGAAGGAGGAGAAGTCGTTGTGTGAACACAGTAGTAGGGGAGGAGGACAAGTCGTTGTGTGAAGACAGTAGTAGGGGAGGAGGAGAAGTCGTTGTGTGAAGACAGTAGTAGGGGAGGAGGAGAAGTCGTTGTGTGAAGACAGTAGTAGGGGAGGAGGAGAAGTCGTTGTGTGAAGACAGTAGTAGGGGAGGAGGAGAAGTCGTTGTGTGAAGACAGTAGTAGGGGAGGAGGAGAAGTCGTTGTGTGAAGACAGTAGTAGGGGAGGAGGAGAAGTCGTTGTGTGAGCACAGTAGTAGGGGAGGAGGAGAGGTCGTTGTGTGAGCACAGTAGTAGGGGAGGAGGAGAGGTCGTTGTGTGAGCACAGTAGTAGGGGAGGAGGAGAAGTCGTTGTGTGAGCACAGTAGTAGGGGAGGAGGAGAGGTCGTTGTGTGAGCACAGTAGTAGGGGAGGAGGAGAGGTCGTTGTGTGAGCACAGTAGTAGGGGAGGAGGAGAAGTCGTTGTGTGAATACAGTAGTAGGGGAGGAGGAGAGGTCGTTGTGTGAGCACAGTAGTAGGGGAGGAGGAGAAGTCGTTGTGTGAGCACAGTAGTAGGGGAGGAGGAGAGGTCGTTGTGTGAGCACAGTAGTAGGGGAGGAGGAGAGGTCGTTGTGTGAGCACAGTAGTAGGGGAGGAGGAGAAGTCGTTGTGTGAATACAATAGTAGGGGAGGAGGAGAGGTCGTTGTGTGAGCACAGTAGTAGGGGAGGAGGAGAAGTCGTTGTGTGAACACAGTAGTAAGAGAGGAGGAGAAGTCGTTGTTTGAACACAGTAGTAGGGGAGGAGGAGAAGTCGTTGTGTGAACACAGTAGTAGGAGAGGAGGAGAGGTCGTTGTTTGAACACAGTAGTAGGGGAGGAGGAGAAGTCGTTGTGTGAACACAGTAGTAAGAGAGGAGGAGAAGTCGTTGTTTGAACACAGTAGTAGGGGAGGAGGAGAAGTCGTTGTGTGAACACAGTAGTAGGAAAGGAGGAGAGGTCTTTGTGTGAATACAGTAGTAGGGGAGGAGGAGAAGTCGTTGTGTGAATACAGTAGTAGGGGAGGAGGAGAAGTCGTTGTGTGAATACAGTAGTAGGGGAGGAGGAGAAGTCGTTGTGTGAATACAGTAGTAGGAGAGGAGGAGAAGTCGTTGTGTGAACACAGTAGTAGGAGAGGAGGAGAAGTCGTTGTGTGAATACAGTAGTAGGGGAGGAGGAGAAGTCGTGTGAACACAGTAGTAGGAGAGGAGGAGAGGTCGTTGTGTGAACACAGTAGTAGGAGAGGAGGAAAAGTCGTTGTGTGAATACAGTAGTAGGGGAGGAGGAGAAGTCGTTGTGTGAACACAGTAGTAAGAGAGGAGGAGAAGTCGTTGTTTGAACACAGTAGTAGGGGAGGAGGAGAAGTCGTTGTGTGAACACAGTAGTAGGAGAGGAGGAGAGGTCGTTGTTTGAACACAGTAGTAGGGGAGGAGGAGAAGTCGTTGTGTGAACACAGTAGTAGGGGAGGAGGAGAAGTCGTTGTGTGAGCACAGTAGTAGGGTAGGAGGAGAAGTCGTTGTGTGAACACAGTAGTAGGGGAGGAGGAGAAGTCGTTGTTTGAACACAGTAGTAGGGGAGGAGGAGAAGTCGTTGTGTGAGCACAGTAGTAGGAGAGGAGGAGAGGTCGTTGTTTGAACACAGTAGTAGGGGAGGAGGAGAAGTCGTTGTGTGAACACAGTAGTAGGGGAGGAGGAGAAGTCGTTGTGTGAGCACAGTAGTATGGGAGGAGGAGAAGTCGTTGTGTGAACACAGTAGTAGGGGAGGAGGAGAAGTCGTGTGAGCACAGTAGTAGGGGAGGAGGAGAAGTCGTTGTGTGAACACAGTAGTAGGGGAGGAGGAGAAGTCGTTGTGTGAACACAGTAGTAGGGGAGGAGGAGAAGTCGTTGTGTTAACACAGTAGTAGGGGAGGAGGAGAAGTCGTTGTGTGAACACAGTAGTAGGGGAGGAGGAGAAGTCGTTGTGTTAACACAGTAGTAGGGGAGGAGGAGAAGTCGTTGTGTGAACACAGTAGTAGGGGAAGAGGAGAAGTCGTTGTGTTAACACAGTAGTAGGGGAGGAGGAGAAGTCGTTGTTTGAACACAGTAGTAGGGGAGTAGGAGAAGTCGTTGTTTGAACACAGTAGTAGGGGAGGAGGAGAAGTCGTTGTTTGAACACAGTAGTAGGGGAGGAGGAGAAGTCGTTGTGTGAGCACAGTAGTAGGGGAGGAGGAGAAGTCGTTGTTTGAACACAGTAGTAGGGGAGGAGGAGAAGTCGTTGTTTGAACACAGTAGTAGGGGAGGAGGAGAAGTCGTTGTTTGAACACAGTAGTAGGAGAGGAGGAGAAGTCGTTGTGTGAGCACAGTAGTAGGGGAGGAGGAGAAGTCGTTGTTTAAACACAGTAGTAGGGGAGGAGGAGAAGTCGTTGTTTGAACACAGTAGTAGGGGAGGAGGAGAAGTCGTTGTTTAAACACAGTAGTAGGGGAGGAGGAGAAGTCGTTGTTTAAACACAGTAGTAGGGGAGGAGGAGAAGTCGTTGTTTGAACACAGTAGTAGGGGAGGAGGAGAAGTCGTTGTTTGAACACAGTAGTAGGGGAGGAGGAGAAGTCGCTGTATGAGCACAGTAGTAGGGGAGGAGGAGAAGTCGTTTTTTGAACACAGTAGTAGGGGAGGAGGAGAAGTCGTTGTTTAAACACAGTAGTAGGGGAGGAGGAGAAGTCGTTGTTTAAACACAGTAGTAGGGGAGGAGGAGAAGTCGTTGTTTAAACACAGTAGTAGGGGAGGAGGAGAAGTCGTTGTTTAAACACAGTAGTAGGGGAGGAGGAGAAGTCGTTGTTTGAACACAGTAGTAGGGGAGGAGGAGAAGTCGTTGTTTAAACACAGTAGTAGGGGAGGAGGAGAAGTCGTTATTTGAACACAGTAGTAGGGGAGGAGGAGAAGTCGTTGTATGAGCACAGTAGTAGGGGAGGAGGAGAAGTCGTTGTTTGAACACAGTAGTAGGGGAGGAGGAGAAGTCGTTGTTTAAACACAGTAGTAGGGGAGGAGGAGAAGTCGTTGTTTGAACACAGTAGTATGGGAGGAGGAGAAGTCGTTGTTTGAACACAGTAGTAGGGGAGGAGGAGAAGTCGTTGTTTGAACACAGTAGTAGGGGAGGAGGAGAAGTCGTTGTGTGAGCACAGTAGTAGGGGAGGAGGAGAAGTCGTTGTGTGAACACAGCAGTAATGGAGGAAGAGAAAACGTTGTTTGAACACAGTAATAAGGGAGAAGTCGTTGTGTGAGCACAGTAGTAGGGGAGGAGGAGAAGTCGTTGTGTTAACACAGTAGTAGGGGAGGAGGAGAAGTCGTTGTTTGAACACAGTAGTAGGGGAGGAGGAGAAGTCGTTGTGTGAGCACAGTAGTAGGGGAGGAGAAGTCGTTGTGTTAACACAGTAGTAGGGGAGGATGAGAAGTCGTTGTTTGAACACAGTAGTAGGTGAGGAGGAGAAGTCATTGTGTGAGCACAGTAGTAGGGGAGGAGAAGTCGTTGTGTTAACACAGTAGTAGGGGAGGAGGAGAAGTCGTTGTTTAAACACAGTAGTAGGGGAGGAGGAGAAGTCGTTGTTTGAACACAGTAGTAGGGGAGGAGGAGAAGTCGTTGTTTAAACACAGTAGTAGGGGAGGAGGAGAAGTCGTTGTTTGAACACAGTAGTAGGTGAGGAGGAGAAGTCGTTGTGTGAGCACAGTAGTAGGGGAGGAGGAGAAGTCGTTGTTTGAACACAGTAGTAGGGGAGGAGGAGAAGTCGTTGTGTGAGCACAATAGTAGGGGAGGAGGACAAGTCGTTGTGTGAGCACAGTAGTAGGGGAGGAATACAAGTCGTTGTGTGAAGACAGTAGTAGGGGAGGAGGACAAGTCGTTGTGTGAAGACAGTAGTAGGGGAGGAGGACAAGTCGTTGTGTGAAGACAGTAGTAGGGGAGGAGGACAAGTCGTTGTATGAAGACAGTAGTAGGGGAGGAGGACAAGTCGTTGTGTGAAGACAGTAGTAGGGGAGGAGGACAAGTCGTTGTGTGAAGACAGTAGTAGTGGAGGAGGACAAGTCGTTGTGTGAAGACAGTAGTAGGGGAGGAGGACAAGTCGTTGTGTGAAGACAGTAGTAGGGGAGGAGGAGAAGTCGTTGTGTGAAGACAGTAGTAGGGGAGGAGGAGAAGTCGTTGTGTGAAGACAGTAGTAGGGGAGGAGGACAAGTCGTTGTGTGAAGACAGTAGTAGGGGAGGAGGAGAAGTCGTTGTGTGAAGACAGTAGTAGGGGAGGAGGAGAAGTCGTTGTGTGAAGACAGTAGTAGGGGAGGAGGAGAAGTCGTTGTGTGAAGACAGTAGTAGGGGAGGAGGAGAAGTCGTTGTGTGAAGACAGTAGTAGGGGAGGAGGAGAAGTCGTTGTGTGAGCACAGTAGTAGGGGAGGAGGAGAAGTCGTTGTGTGAAGACAGTAGTAGGGGAGGAGGAGAAGTCGTTGTGTGAAGACAGTAGTAGGGGAGGAGGAGAAGTCGTTGTGTGAAGACAGTAGTAGGGGAGGAGGAGAAGTCGTTATGTGAAGACAGTAGTAGGGGAGGAGGAGAAGTCGTTGTGTGAAGACAGTAGTAGGGGAGGAGGAGAAGTCGTTGTGTGAAGACAGTAGTAGGGGAGGAGGAGAAGTCGTTGTGTGAAGACAGTAGTAGGGGAGGAGGAGAAGTCGTTGTGTGAAGACAGTAGTAGGGGAGGAGGAGAAGTCGTTGTGTGAAGACAGTAGTAGGGGAGGAGGACAAGTCGTTGTGTGAGCACAGTAGTAGGGGAGGAGGAGAAGTCGTTGTTTAAACACAGTAGTAGGGGAGGAGGAGAAGTCGTTGTTTAAAACAGTAGTAGGGGAGGAGGAGAAGTCGTTGTTTAAACACAGTAGTAGGGGAGGAGGAGAAGTCGTTGTTTGAACACAGTAGTAGGGGAGGAGGACAAGTCGTTGTGTGAAGACAGTAGTAGGGGAGGAGGAGAAGTCGTTGTGTTAACACAGTAGTAGGGGAGGAGGAGAAGTCGTTGTTTACACACAGTAGTAGGGGAGGAGGAGAAGTCGTTGTTTGAACACAGTAGTAGGGGAGGAGGAGAAGTCGTTGTTTAAACACAGTAGTAGGGGAGGAGGAGAAGTCGTTGTTTGAACACAGTAGTAGGGGAGGAGGAGAAGTCGTTGTGTGAGCACAGTAGTAGGGGAGGAGGAGAAGTCGTTGTTTGAACACAGTAGTAGGGGAGGAGGAGAAGTCGTTGTGTCAGCACAGTAGTAGGGGAGGAGGAGAAGTCGTTGTGTGAGCACAGTAGTAGGGGAGGAGGAGAAGTCGTTGTGTGGGCACAGTAGTAGGGGAGGAGGAGAAGTCGTTGTGTAAGCACAGTAGTAGGGGAGGATTAGAAGTCGTTGTGTGAGCACAGTAGGAGGGGAGGAGGACAAGTCGTTGTGTGAGCACAGTAGTAGGGGAGGAGGAGAAGTCGTTGTGTGAACACAGTAGTAGGGGAGGAGGACAAGTCGTTGTGTGAAGACAGTAGTAGGGGAGGAGGACAAGTCGTTGTGTGAAGACAGTAGTAGGGGAGGAGGACAAGTCGTTGTGTGAAGACAGTAGTAGGGGAGGAGGACAAGTCGTTGTGTGAAGACAGTAGTAGGGGAGGAGGACAAGTCGTTGTGTGAGCACAGTAGTTGGGGAGGAGGACAAGTCGTTGTGTGAAGACAGTAGTAGGGGAGGAGGACAAGTCGTTGTGTGAAGACAGTAGTAGGGGAGGAGGACAAGTCGTTGTGTGAAGACAGTAGTAGGGGAGGAGGACAAGTCGTTGTGTGAAGACAGTAGTAGGGGAGGAGAACAAGTCGTTGTGTGAGCACAGTAGTAGGGGAGGAGGAGAAGTCGTTGTGTGAGCACAGTAGTAGGGGAGGAGGACAAGTCGTTGTGTGAGCACAGTAGTAGGGGAGGAGGACAAGTCGTTGTGTGAGCACAGTAGTAGGGGAGGAGGACAAGTCGTTGTGTGAGCACAGTAGTAGGGGAGGAGGACAAGTCGTTGTGTGAGCACAGTAGTAGGGGAGGAGGAGAAGTCGTTGTTTGAACACAGTAGTAGGGGAGGAGGACAAGTCGTTGTGTGAGCACAGTAGTAGGGGAGGAGGACAAGTCGTTGTGTGAGCACAGTAGTAGGAGAGGAGGAGAAGTCGTTGTTTGAACACAGTAGTAGGGGAGGAGGAGAAGTCGTTGTTTGAACACAGTAGTAGGGGAGGAGGACAAGTCGTTGTGTGAAGACAGTAGTAGGGGAGGAGGACAAGTCGTTGTGTGAAGACAGTAGTAGGGGAGGAGGACAAGTCGTTGTGTGAAGACAGTAGTAGGGGAGGAGGAGAAATCGTTGTGTGAGCACAGTAGTAGGGGAGGAGGACAAGTCGTTGTGTGAAGACAGTAGTAGGGGAGGAGGACAAGTCGTTGTGTGAGCACAGTAGTAGGGGAGGAGGAGAAGTCGTTGTGTGAAGACAGTAGTAGGGGAGGAGGACAAGTCGTTGTGTGAGCACAGTAGTAGGGGAGGAGGACAAGTCGTTGTGTGAAGACAGTAGTAGGGGAGGAGGACAAGTCGTTGTGTGAGCACAGTAGTAGGGGAGGAGGAGAAGTCGTTGTGTGAACACAGTAGTAGGGGAGGAGGAGAAGTCGTTGTGTGAGCACAGTAGTAGGGGAGGAGGAGAAGTCGTTGTGTGAACACAGTAGTAGGGGAGGAGGAGAAGTCGTTGTGTGAACACAGTAGTAGGGGAGGAGGAGAAGTCGTTGTGTTAACACAGTAGTAGGGGAGGAGGAGAAGTCGTTGTGTGAACACAGTAGTAGGGGAGGAGGAGAAGTCGTTGTGTTAACACAGTAGTAGGGGAGGAGGAGAAGTCGTTGTTTGAACACAGTAGTAGGGGAGTAGGAGAAGTCGTTGTTTGAACACAGTAGTAGGGGAGGAGGAGAAGTCGTTGTTTGAACACAGTAGTAGGGGAGGAGGAGAAGTCGTTGTGTGAGCACAGTAGTAGGGGAGGAGGAGAAGTCGTTGTTTGAACACAGTAGTAGGGGAGGAGGAGAAGTCGTTGTTTGAACACAGTAGTAGGGGAGGAGGAGAAGTCGTTGTTTGAACACAGTAGTAGGAGAGGAGTAGAAGTCGTTGTGTGAGCACAGAAGTAGGGGAGGAGGAGAAGTCGTTGTTTAAACACAGTAGTAGGGGAGTAGGATAAGTCGTTGTTTGAACACAGTAGTAGGGGAGGAGGAGAAGTCGTTGTTTAAACACAGTAGTAGGGGAGGAGGAGAAGTCGTTGTTTAAACACAGTAGTAGGGGAGGAGGAGAAGTCGTTGTTTAAACACAGTAGTAGGGGAGGAGGAGAAGTCGTTGTTTCAACACAGTAGTAGGGGAGGAGGAGAAGTCGTTGTTTAAACACAGTAGTAGGGGAGGAGGAGAAGTCGTTGTTTGAACACAGTAGTAGGGGAGGAGGAGAAGTCGTTGTATGAGCACAGTAGTAGGGGAGGAGGAGAAGTCGTTGTTTGAACACAGTAGTAGGGGAGGAGGAGAAGTCGTTGTTTAAACACAGTAGTAGGGGAGGAGGAGAAGTCGTTGTTTGAACACAGTAGTATGGGAGGAGGAGAAGTCGTTGTTTGAACACAGTAGTAGGGGAGGAGGAGAAGTCGTTGTTTGAACACAGTAGTAGGGGAGGAGGAGAAGTCGTTGTGTGAGCACAGTAGTAGGGGAGGAGGAGAAGTCGTTGTGTGAACACAGCAGTAATGGAGGAGGAGAAGTCGTTGTTTGAACACAGTAATAAGGGAGAAGTCGTTGTGTGAGCACAGTAGTAGGTGAGGAGGAGAAGTCGTTGTGTTAACACAGTAGTAGGGGAGGAGGAGAAGTCGTTGTTTGAACACAGTAGTAGGGAGGAGAAGTCGTTGTGTGAGCACAGTAGTAGGGGAGGAGAAGTCGTTGTGTTAACACAGTAGTAGGGGAGGAGGAGAAGTCTTTGTTTGAACACAGTAGTAGGGGAGGATGAGAAGTCATTGTGTGAGCACAGTAGTAGGGGAGGAGAAGTCGTTGTGTTAACACAGTAGTAGGGGAGGAGGAGAAGTCGTTGTTTAAACACAGTAGTAGGGGAGGAGGAGAAGTCGTTGTTTGAACACAGTAGTAGGGGAGGAGGAGAAGTCGTTGTTTAAACACAGTAGTAGGGGAGGAGGAGAAGTCGTTGTTTGAACACAGTAGTAGGGGAGGAGGAGAAGTCGTTGTGTGAGCACAGTAGTAGGGGAGGAGGAGAAGTCGTTGTTTGAACACAGTAGTAGGGGAGGAGGAGAAGTCGTTGTTTAAACACAGTAGTAGGGGAGGAGGAGAAGTCGTTGTTTGAACACAGTAGTATGGGAGGAGGAGAAGTCGTTGTTTGAACACAGTAGTAGGGGAGGAGGAGAAGTCGTTGTTTGAACACAGTAGTAGGGGAGGAGGAGAAGTCGTTGTGTGAGCACAGTAGTAGGGGAGGAGGAGAAGTCGTTGTGTGAACACAGCAGTAATGGAGGAGGAGAAGTCGTTGTTTGAACACAGTAATAAGGGAGAAGTCGTTGTGTGAGCACAGTAGTAGGTGAGGAGGAGAAGTCGTTGTGTTAACACAGTAGTAGGGGAGGAGGAGAAGTCGTTGTTTGAACACAGTAGTAGGGGAGGAGAAGTCGTTGTGTGAGCACAGTAGTAGGGGAGGAGAAGTCGTTGTGTTAACACAGTAGTAGGGGAGGAGGAGAAGTCTTTGTTTGAACACAGTAGTAGGGGAGGATGAGAAGTCATTGTGTGAGCACAGTAGTAGGGGAGGAGAAGTCGTTGTGTTAACACAGTAGTAGGGGAGGAGGAGAAGTCGTTGTTTAAACACAGTAGTAGGGGAGGAGGAGAAGTCGTTGTTTGAACACAGTAGTAGGGGAGGAGGAGAAGTCGTTGTTTAAACACAGTAGTAGGGGAGGAGGAGAAGTCGTTGTTTGAACACAGTAGTAGGGGAGGAGGAGAAGTCGTTGTGTGAGCACAGTAGTAGGGGAGGAGGAGAAGTCGTTGTTTGAACACAGTAGTAGGGGAGGAGGAGAAGTCGTTGTGTGAGCACAGTAGTAGGGGAGGAGGAGAAGTCGTTGTGTGGGCACAGTAGTAAGGGAGGAGGAGAAGTCGTTGTGTGAGCACAGTAGTAGGGGAGGAGGAGAAGTCGTTATGTGAGCACAGTAGTAGGGGAGGAGGACAAGTCGTTGTGTGAGCACAGTAGTTGGGGAGGAGGACAAGTCGTTGTGTGAGCACAGTAGTAGGGGAGGAGGACAAGTCGTTGTGTGAGCACAGTAGTAGGGGAGGAGGACAAGTCGTTGTGTGAGCACAGTAGTAGGGGAGGAGGAGAAGTCGTTGTGTGAAGACAGTAGTAGGGGAGGAGGACAAGTCGTTGTGTGAGCACAGTAGTAGGGGAGGAGGACAAGTCGTTGTGTGAGCACAGTAGTAGGGGAGGAGGACAAGTCGTTGTGTGAGCACAGTAGTAGGGGAGGAGGACAAGTCGTTGTGTGAGCACAGTAGTAGGGGAGGAGGACAAGTCGTTGTGTGAGCACAGTAGTAGGGGAGGAGGACAAGTCGTTGTGTGAAGACAGTAGTAGGGGAGGAGGACAAGTCGTTGTGTGAAGACAGTAGTAGGGGAGGAGGACAAGTCGTTGTGTGAGCACAGTAGTAGGGGAGGAGGACAAGTCGTTGTGTGAGCACAGTAGTAGGGGAGGAGGACAAGTCGTTGTGTGGGCACAGTAGTAGGGGAGGAGGACAAGTCGTTGTGTGGGCACAGTAGTAGGGGAGGAGGACAAGTCGTTGTGTGAAGACAGTAGTAGGGGAGGAGGACAAGTCGTTGTGTGAAGACAGTAGTAGGAGAGGAGGACAAGTCGTTGTGTGAAGACAGTAGTAGGGGAGGAGGACAAGTCGTTGTGTGAAGACAGTAGTAGGGGAGGAGGACAAGTCGTTGTGTGAAGACAGTAGTAGGAGAGGAGGACAAGTCGTTGTGTGAAGACAGTAGTAGGGGAGGAGGACAAGTCGTTGTGTGAAGACAGTAGTAGGAGAGGAGGACAAGTCGTTGTGTGAAGACAGTAGTAGGAGAGGAGGACAAGTCGTTGTGTGAAGACAGTAGTAGGGGAGGAGGACAAGTCGTTGTGTGAAGACAGTAGTAGGAGAGGAGGACAAGTCGTTGTGTGAAGACAGTAGTAGGGGAGGAGGACAAGTCGTTGTGTGAAGACAGTAGTAGGGGAGGAGGACAAGTCGTTGTGTGAAGACAGTAGTAGGAGAGGAGGACAAGTCGTTGTGTGAAGACAGTAGTAGGAGAGGAGGACAAGTCGTTGTGTGAAGACAGTAGTAGGGGAGGAGGACAAGTCGTTGTGTGAAGACAGTAGTAGGGGAGGAGGACAAGTCGTTGTGTGAAGACAGTAGTAGGGGAGGAGGACAAGTCGTTGTGTGAAGACAGTAGTAGGGGAGGAGGACAAGTCGTTGTGTGAAGACAGTAGTAGGAGAGGAGGACAAGTCGTTGTGTGAGCACAGTAGTAGGGGAGGAGGACAAGTCGTTGTGTGAAGACAGTAGTAGGAGAGGAGGACAAGTCGTTGTGTGAGCACAGTAGTAGGGGAGGAGGACAAGTCGTTGTGTGAAGACAGTAGTAGGAGAGGAGGAGAAGTCGTTGTGTGAAGACAGTATTAGGGGAGGAGGACAAGTCGTTGTGTGAAGACAGTAGTAGGGGAGGAGGAGAAGTCGTTGTGTGAAGACAGTAGTAGGAGAGGAGGACAAGTCGTTGTGTGAGCACAGTAGTAGGAGAGGAGGAGAAGTCGTTGTGTGAAGACAGTAGTAGGGGAGGAGGAGAAGTCGTTGTGTGAGCACAGTAGTAGGAGAGGAGGAGAAGTCGTTGTGTGAAGACAGTAGTAGGGGAGGAGGACAAGTCGTTGTGTGAAGACAGTAGTAGGGGAGGAGGACAAGTCGTTGTGTGAAGACAGTAGTAGGGGAGGAGGAGAAGTCGTTGTGTGAAGACAGTAGTAGGGGAGGAGGAGAAGTCGTTGTGTGAAGACAGTAGTAGGGGAGGAGGAGAAGTCGTTGTGTGAAGACAGTAGTAGGGGAGGAGGAGAAGTCGTTGTGTGAAGACAGTAGTAGGGGAGGAGGAGAAGTCGTTGTGTGAAGACAGTAGTAGGGGAGGAGGAGAAGTCGTTGTGTGAAGACAGTAGTAAGGGAGGAGGACAAGTCGTTGTGTGAGCACAGTAGTAGGAGAGGAGGAGAAGTCGTTGTGTGAAGACAGTAGTAGGGGAGGAGGAGAAGTCGTTGTGTGAAGACAGTAGTAGGGGAGGAGGACAAGTCGTTGTGTGAAGACAGTAGTAGGGGAGGAGGACAAGTCGTTGTGTGAGCACAGTAGTAGGGGAGGAGGACAAGTCGTTGTGTGAGCACAGTAGTAGGGGAGGAGGACAGATGAAAATAAGAGCAAAGAGACTGTGAAACGACGTACTCTGAGATACAGAGAAACGTCTAACCCAATAAAAGATGAGAGTAAGAGCAAAGAGACAGTAAAATAACGTGCTCTGAGATGCACAGAAACATCGTCTTCTTTCATTTATCATGTGCCTTTCAGCGTCGAGGGAAGATATCATTTGCAGCCTTTTGTTTTTTTTGTTCGCCTCTGCTGCTGTAATGCTTCCTAGTGTCAAATATTCCGTAAATCCATCTTTTTCGTCGTCGACCCTTGGGTTTGGTGTTTCCGCAACGTTTATTGAAAGCTCTTTGAGTTTTACTTTGATCTTTCTGATTTGTCACGTGGCCAAACCATTTTATCTGTTGTTTCATTATATATTGTATGGCTGGGATTATTCCTAGCTTTTTTCTAAGTTCTTCATTTCAGATCTTATCTCTCAAACTGTTGCAAAACATTCGTCTAACTCGTTTCATAAGAAACAACTAGATCATTAAAAGATGAGAAAATAAGCAGAGATTGAGAGAGAGAGAGATAGAGAGAGAGAGAGAGAGAGAGAGAGAGAGAGAGAGAGAGAGAGAGAGAGAGAGAGAGTAAAGCAGCATGCTCTGAGATACAGAGAACAATCTAACAAATAAAAGATGAGAAACATGACCCTGTTATATAATTTTATGCATTTGACCGCAAGGACAAATCTTGTAAAGGGCTGTAACTGAGGAAAAATAAACACGTGCATCCATTTAGACTATCAGAGTAAGTAAAGTAACGGTTCCCTCCACGCCTTGCTAGGCATATAGGGAATACGGTGTTAATGATCATATTTGTGTGGTCGGAATGACGCCAGGTCGCCTTAACGTGCCAGAAAAATTTATGGCACCCATTTTTAGAAGCTAATCCACTATAATTACGTGGGCTGAACAATTAAACTACAGAGCATGAATTATAGAACTGCTGAATGTTCTTGCTAGGAAATGGTGAATTAGTCCAAAGATTCAACAGTCAGCGTGGTCTAAAGATAAATAGTCGTCAGATGATGCAAATACCAGAAAGGTGATCACAGGAAGAAAAAGAATAAAATATTTGTGGGTGGGTTTATATTTAAATCACATTCATTTATGCGTCAAATAGTTTTAGTGAATATATGTAATATATTGTACTTATATTTAGAAGGCGAATGCGTGTCCCACAGCAGCAGAGCTGGAAGTTGTCAGCGACCCACAGATGATGGCTTGCGCCAGGATCGGTGAACCAGAACCATCCAAACCCCGCTCCACCTCTCCGCTGTACCTCTAGTAACAGACTAACCTGTCTAGACTGGCCAATCGAGTAGGGAGCGAAGAGGAAAGACAACCCGGTGCTGAAAAATAACACGCTGGATTCGGATGTGTTGAGCCGAAAGATGAAGCTTCAGTTATACTGCAAACCACAACACAACGCAGACACGCCCACTAAACGTCCTTTTACGGACGGATAATGAAGAGGTATAGTCCTTTAGTCATCGGCCGAACGCAGGCAAGTAGCATATCAGAGTTAGCCTTGCTCTAAAATACCGACACATCAATCAAAGTCGACATTATTGTAGAATGTGTAGCTTTAGTTTATACATGGATTGGCAAGTTTTCCTGGATCTTTCAGGTCAATCTGAGGGTCAGTTCGCTAAGCAGAAATTGTACAAGATGAATGTTGTCAGACCACTTCCACACAGACACAGACCACTTCCACACAGACACAGACCACTTCCACACAGACACAGACCACTTCCACACAGACACAGACCACTTCCACACAGACCACTTCCACACAGATACAGACCACTTCCACACAGACACAGACCACTTCCACACAGACACAGACCACTTCCACACAGACACAGACCACTTCCACACAGACAGACCATTTCCACATAGACACAGACCACTTCGAAGTTAGATCAGGTGTAAGACAGGGGTGCGTACTATCCCCTACTGTTTATTACATACATGGACCATATATGCAAGCTAGTCAACCCATCAGAGACAGAGGATATCAACAAGCTTTTATTTGCAGACGACCAGGCACTAATGTGAATACCTACAAGAACACTTAAACAAACTCAACATCTCAGGCACAAAATACAACAAGAAAATCAACATCAACAAAACAGAGGTCACGAATGTCGCCTAAAATATACAGAACATTAACACAACTATAGAAGGCAAACAACTAAAACAAGTAGAGGAATTCAAATACCTAGAAAGTCTAATGACAGACAATAATTCTCAAACAGCAGAGATAGAATCAAGATGCAACAAAGCCTGTCAAATCATTGGACAGTTATCACCACTATTGTCCAGCAAGGAAATAACTCTGGAGGCAAAACGAGCACTATACAATACAATCTTCATCCCAACGTTGTGCTACCAATGCACCTAGGACCTGGACCCTAGATGCAAGAACAATAAGATAAATAACCTCTACAGAGATGAAATGTGTTAGACGAATGATAGGAAACAGTCTGAGCGATAAGATCAGAAATGAAGAACTGAGAAAAAAGCTAGGAATAGCCCCCGCCATAGAATATATAAAGAAACAACAGATAAAAGGGTTTGGCCACGAGACAAGGCAGAAAGAACAAAACACAAAACAACGAGCCTTCAACAAACGTTGTGAGAACACCAGACCCAAGGGTCGACCACGAAAAAGATGGATCGATGGAATATTAGAAGCACTAGGAAACATAATAGCAGCAGAGGCGAACAGAAGAGCAAAAGACCGCAAATTATATCTCCCCTCGACGCTGAAAAGCTGATGAGGAAGGAAAGAAGAGGAAGAAGAATGTTGTCGTGATACTGGTCGCTTTGTTAATCCTTGATATATATTTAAAAAAAAAAAATTTCACTGAAAAAAGGGCTAAAGTCAAACAAAATAAGTCTGAGTGTAGAAAACACTGCTGATGATATTTTAATATTTTCAAACTGAGTGTTAGGTAGTTTAGTTGGGCGTGTACTTTAGCGTTTGTTTCTCATGACAAGGCGCTGTGTCGAGTAGTACGGGTTCGATCATGCTTTGGGCTGTCTATTGTTCTTTGTTTTTTTTGTGTTGTTGATTATTTGTTATTTTTTCCGAGTGTTGTAAACATACATCTTCCCCTCAAATGATTCGCTGATCTGTCGCCTCGGAAGTTTGCGTCCACAAAAACATATTCATTTATTATTATTACTTGCTTGCGCTCGCCCGATGACTCAAGGAGTACACATATTCACCATCCACCTTTAAAAGGACGTTAAGTGGGCGTGTCTGCATTGTGTTGTGGTTTGCAGAATAACGGTGATATTTGCACCTTTCGGCCCAATACATCCGACTTCAGCATGACATTTTTGAGTACTGGGTTGTCTTCCCTCTTCGATCCCTACTCGCTTGGCCGGACTAGACAGGTTAGCCTGTTACTAGAGGCACCACGGAGAGGTGGAGCCGGGTCTGGATGGTTCTGATTCACCAATCCTGTCGCAAGCCATCAGCTGTGGGACGTTCATAACTTCCAGCTATTTGTCTCTTGTCTTGAGTGTAGGAAACGCTGATGTCGACACTCTAATGTTATCAGACTGAGTGTAGAAAACTCTACCTGTTTACACTCTAATGTTATCAGACTGTGTTTAGAAAACCCTGCCTACTTACACCGTAATGTTATCAGACTGTGTTTAGAAAACCCTGCCTACTTACACCGTAATGTTATCAGACTGTGTTTAGAAAACCCTGCCTATTTACACCGTAATGTTATCAGACTGAATATAGAAAACCCTGCCTACTTACACCCTAATGTTATCAGACTGAATATAGAAAACCCTGCCTGTTGACGCTGTAATGTTATCCGACAAAGCCGAAGCGACTTTCTTATCATTAAAATAGATTACGACATTCGAGTCTCGGGCTGCACAGACATTTCCCGCGTTTTCAGACTTTTCAAAGGTGTGAAAACCTAAGGTTCAGATAACCGTGCTGAAGTTACGTCACGGTAATCAGATTAATTCTCGCCACAATGGAGACGGGCTACCACGCATGCCAGGTGGATGTGGTTTATTTTAGCAAGACCGGAAAACCCAGACATAAACAGTTGAGTAAAGGACACAAGAGGCAGTTTATGTTGAACCGCAATTGACCCAATGACCAAGGCGAAACTGATCTCGGATCACATCAACAAATGAGTAAATAATCGAGAGGGTTTCATAAATGAGGTTATATATTCGTGATAAAAGATAAACAAGGCTGAAGTGAAATAAAAATGTTCAACTCCATGTTAAGTCAGTCCTATTATATGGCTGTGAAACATGGAGAACAACAGATATAACAATCATGAAGATACAGACCTTCATTGATGGATGCTTGAGCAGAATAAAAAGATGAAAATGGAAGGACAAAATCATAGAACATAGAATTATGGAAAAGTACCAGTCAAATACAAGTGGATAAAGAGATAAAGTGAAGGCGATGGCACTGGAAAGGAAACACACTGCGGAAGCCAACTGAGAGTATTACTCAACATGCACTTTTCTGGAATTCCCAAAGAAAAAGACAAAGTATAAGAGCAACATATTCTGTGAGAAGACAGAGGGCAGCAGAGATGAAGAAGATGCGGAAGACATGGAATGAATTTCAAAGAATGACAACTAATAGAACGGCTTGGAAAGTGTTTGTTGAAGATCTATGTTCTACAGGGAGCTGAAAGGTAGTAGTAGAAGAAGAAGGCTATAGTGATCCAGTAACACATAAACGAAAGAGTATTATCTGAACTACCAGCAAACCATGTCACATGAGACAGGTTTATAAGTCACAAGAGAACTCAAAGGAGTTACTTGAAATATCATCTAAAAGGGCAATAGCTGTCCAATAGAACTTGGAGGTTCCCCATTACGAGATAGAACAGATAGTGTCTCAAGCATACAGAAGGACCATCCGACACCAGATAACCTTGAAGCCTTAGGTTAAACCATCGCCGACCATATCTGGTGAGCCTGTCCGCTGGAGACAGACCAATAGTTGTAACGTTTTCAGCGTTGCCAGGAAGTGCGGTTGTGGGTAAAATGAGGTTAGCCGACTAAGGCTCGAGACGTCACAAGTATTGGGATGCTTTCTGGAAAACCACCTCAGCGGGCTGGCTCAAAGATATCGGTTGCAACGGTTGAACAAATCGTGCACGCCAAGAAGTTGACAAAACCCACAGAACAGTGACAACAACATCATCACCATCAAGTACCATGCCTACTGGCGTAGGTGATCATGTCTCTCCACAATTTTCGATCTCAGCAGCTATTTATCATTTCTGTTGTTGACCTTCTGCCAAGCCATTCTCTTAACCTGTCTGTTATATTTTCTCTTTGCTTCCCTCCATCTATTAGTCCCTCAATTTTTCCAGTTGTTACAATATATTCCAGTTGTTGAATTCCAGTTGGTTTGCTTTGACCTCTTTCAGAACTTTTTCATTACTCTTCTTAGCTGTCTATGGTACTCTCAACATTCTTCTGTAAAACTACATTTCCATAGACTCCAGTGATTTTCTTGTCTGTTGTCCTATTGTCCATGATTCGCATCCATATGTTAAGACTGGCTCTATATAACATTTAAGAACTCTTTTTCTTGTTTCTATTGTCAAAAATGGATTGCATAGTATCTTTCTCATTTTTTGGAAAGCTGCTTTTGCCTGAGCCATTCTGCATCTCACCTCTTTTGTACTTCTTCCGTCTGAGGTTAACAAAGTTCCCAAATATTTAAATTCATTTACCTGTTTTAATATTGCTCCACTTGTCTTTATTTTGCACTGAGGTGATGTCTTTTTCTTTGTTGTTACCATTACCTCTGTCTTTTTGCTATTAAGGCTGAGTCCTTTATTTTTGCATTCCTTCACTATAATGTCCAACATTTCTTTAACGCATTTTCGCTCTTAGCGATTAAGACTGTATCATCAGCATACCTTAGATTATTTATATTATGACCTCCAATTGTTATTCCAGGCATGTCCCTTATAGATCTTAAAATAATCTCACTATAAATATTAAACAAATCTGGTGACAGCACACAACCTTGTCTAACACCCCGTTTTATTTGTTGAAACATTTCCAATTGGTTTCCAGTTCTTATGACCCCTGTTTGTTGCCAGTACATGTTCTTTATTATTCTTAGATCTTTGCTGTCTACGTTTATGCTTTCTAAAATTTTGATTATTTCTTGGTGCTTTACTTTATCAAATGCCTTGGTGTAATCTATGGAACATTGGTATAGATCTGTTTTCACCTCTATGGCTCTTTCTACTAAAGATCTTATGATATAAATGGCATTGCTTGTTCCTTTATCTCTAACAAAACCACACTGTTCATCGCTAATTTCTGGACTGATTTTGTTTCGCACTCTTCGCATGATGATTCTTAGTAATATCTTAGCCATATGACTCATAAGGCTTATTGTGCGATGATCATCGCATTCAATCGCACCCGATTTCTTTGGTAGGGCTATGAATATTGATTTGAGCATGTCGTCTGGTATATATCCACTGTTGTAGTTATCATTCAATATTTTTGTTATTATTTTTATTACAAAATCACCCATGGCTTCAATCTCTTCTTTAGTTATATTTTCTGGTCCAGGAGCTTTGATTGCTTTCATATTGCGCAAGGCATCTTCCACTTCTTCTCTGAGTATTTCTGGTCCTTCTCATTATCCTTAATATTTACTTCCGTTCGTTCATCATTATAAAGATCTTTAATGTATTCTAATTTATTCCAATGGATTCCAAGACATCACCTCAGTGCAAAATAAAGATAAGTGGAACAATATTAAAACAGGTAAATGAATTTAAATATTTGGGAACTTTGTTAACTCAGTCGGAAGATGTACAAAAGAGGTGAGATGCAGAATGGCTCAGGCAAAAGCAACTTTCCAAAAAATGAGAAAGGTACTATGCAATCCATCTGTGACAATAGAAACAAGAAAAAGAGTTCTTAAATGTTATGTAGAGCCAGTCTTAACATATGGATGTGAATCATGGACAATAGGACAACAGACAAGAAAATCACTGGAGTCTGAAGAAATGTGGTTTTACAGAAGAATATTGAAAGTACCATGGACAGCTAAGAAAAGTAATGAAGATGTTCTGAGAGAGGTCAAAGCAAAAAGAGATCTAATTTCCAATATTAGGAAGAAGCAATCATCATTTTTTGGTCATGTAATGAGAAGAGAACAACTGGAATATATTGTAACAACTGGAAAAATTGAGGGACTAATAGATAGAGGGAAGCAAAGAGAAAAAATAACAGACAGCTTAAGAGAATGGCTTGGCAGAAGGTCAACAACAGAAATGATAAATAGCTGCCGAGATCGAAAGTTGTGGAGAGACATGATCACCTTCGCCAGTAGGCCCGGTACTTGATGATGATGAATGTATTCTGTCCATCGTTCCCTTATGTTTTCTTGATCAATCAACAGTTCTCCTTCCTTTGATCTTAGGCATCCATTTTTAATTGCGTTTTTCTTCCTGTTAATTCCTCAATTTGTGTGTATATAGCTTTAGCATATCCTTTTTGTTGCAATTCAATCTCTTTGCATCTCTCTTTTAGCCATGCTTCTTTTGCTTCTTTGCATTTTATCACAATTTCTTTATTTAATCTCTTATACTCATCTTTATTTTCTTTATTTCTTCTTCTTGTATCCATTAGCTGCAAAATGTCGTCTGTCATCCATTTCTTCCTTGAATTTGTCCTCACTGGTGGTATGAACTCTTTTGATGTTTGTTGCATTGATTCTTTTAGCATTTCCCACTGTTCATCAATACTTTGTATCTTCTCTATTGCATTGTACCGATTCTGAGTTGTGATTTTATATTTGTCTTGTAACTTCTTGTCTGATTTTAGTAAATATAAATTTAACTTGATGTTAACTGAGGCTCGTTTTGTTGTTTTTAATTTTACTCTACGCTTTCCCACAACTGGTACATGATCACTATTGCAATCTGCCCCTGGTCTAGTTTTCACACACACCAGACAGTTTCTAAATCTATTGCTTATCATTATATAATCAATTTGATTACGCGCGTTGTCCCCAGGGCTTTTCCATGTCCACAGACGTCTTGGATGTTGCTTAAACAAGGTATTTCCTATCATCATGTTGTGTGTTCTTGCCCAGTCAATAAGTTTCTCACCTCTTTCATTCCTCTCGCCTGAGCCATAATGACCAACTACTTCCTCAACTCTTTCCTTTCCTACTGTTGCGTTAAAATCCTCTAGAACTATGGTGTTTTCATGTGGTTTGCATTTATGAAGTGATTCATTGAACTCGTTGTAAAATGTATCAATTGTTTCCTCTAGACTGTCTGCTGTTGGTGCATAAACTGTATAAGATTTATGTCTATTGGCTTTCCATTCAATTTCACTAAAAGTGCTCTGTCAGATATTGGGTAAAAGCCTTTCACTGTTTTTGTTCTTTCTGCATCCAAGATGATACCTACTCCTTTTTGGTGTTCAGTACCTCCAGAATAGATTATTTTATGTTTATCAGAATACATCTCCCCTTATCCGGTGTACCTCATTTCGCAAAGTCTCAGTAATTGTAAACCCATTCTTTTCATTTCTTGTATGATGTTTTCTAGTTTACCCTTCTGCATGAGTGTTCTCACATTCCAAGTACCTATCTTTAAAGTTTGTTTTATCTTTATTTTGCTTACAGTAGCTTGATGACGATCGGGTATCACCTGTAGCACATGATGTTCCCTACCGAACGAGGGTTTTCTATTGGAATCCCCCTTAACGTTGTTGTCGTTATTTCTACTGTTGTGGCGATTCATGATTGTACAAAGAAATTACGACGGTGGTTTTCTGTTGCCTTCCGTCGGTTTGTTTACGGTTAGCTTTTAACTAAAAAGTCTCACCCACAAGGCAGTGGGGTTGTTTTATTTCGGGGTACCCTTCCTTAGCCTTTTACACTCCCGAGCATACCTGCAGGGCAGCCACAGGTTCTACTGTTTACTGCATACAGTAGCATGTAAAATTACCTGACATGACCCCAACAACAACATGATGACAACTACATCAGGTCACTACAACTCGCTAGCCATGCTACGAACTTCAGTCACGCATGGGCATCAGACCCTAATAGTTTTCATTATCATTTTTATTTATGGATGATAACTGCGGTCTAATATATAACTTTAGATGACAATTGCGGTCTAATATATAATCTTAGATGACAATTGCGGTCTAATATATACTCTTAGATGACAATTGCGGTCTAATATATAATCTTAGATGACAATTGCGGTCTAATATATAACTTTAGATGACAATTGCAGTATAATATATAATCATAGATGACAACTGCAGTATAATATATAATCATAGATGACAATTGCGGTCTAATATATAACTTTAGATGACAATTGCGTTCTAATATATAATCATAGATGACAATTGCAGTATAATATATAATCATAGATGACAATTGCGGTCTAATATATAATCATAGATGACAATTGCAGTATAATATATAATCTTAGATGATAACTGCGGTTTAAATATATAAATTGAGATGGCAATTACGGTCTTATATATAACCTCAGATGACAATTGCAGTATAATATATAACCTCAGATGACAAGTGCGGTCTAATATATAACCGTAGATGACAACTGCGGTGTAATATATAACCTTAGATGACAATTGTGGTCTAATAAATAACATTAGATGACAATTGCGGTCTAATATATATAACCTTAGATGACAATTGTGGTCTAATATATAACATTAGATTACAATTACGATCTAATATATAACATAAGATGACAAATACTGTCTAATATATAACCTTAGATGACAAGTGTAGTCTAATATATAACCTTAGATGATAATTGTGGTCTAATATATAACTTTAGATGATAATTGTGGTCTAATATATAACCTTAGATGATAATTGTGGTCTAATATATATATATATATATATATATATATATATATAACATTAGAATACATAATATGAGGTTGAATGGATCGTGCCAATGACAACTTTTGTTACAAAAGCTGAAAATTTTAACTTTTGTTGTGAATCTGATAATGACAAATTTTGTTACTAAGCTGATAATAACAACTTTTGTTACTAAGCTGATAATGACAAATTTTGTTACTAAGCTGATAATGAAAACGTATGTTACGAAGCTGATAATAACAACTTTTGTTACGAAGCTGATAATAACAACTTTTGTTACGAAGCTGATAATGACAACTTTTGTTACTAAGCTGATAATGACAACTTTTGTTACTAAGCTGATAATGAAAACGTATGTTGCGAAGCTGATAATAACAACTTTTGTTACGAAGCTGACAATAACAACTTTTGTTACGAAGCTGATAATGACAACTTTTGTTACTAAGCTGATAATGAAAACGTATGTTACGAAGCTGATAATAACAACTTTTGTTACGAAGCTGATAATAACAATTTTTGTTACTAAGCTGATAATGACAACTTTTGTAACGAAGCTGACAGTGACACCCTTACACAGTATTTCTCTCGGTTTTTCTAAACAACCTCTTGGTTATGGAAGCTGTTCATGTTTAACAAGTAATCTTTCAAATCCCCTTTAACGAAATGATAGGGGTGCTTAGATACTTTACATATCACATCATTGCCTCTCATCCATGATGTATCACATATTTTGTCCAAAATCTTTGATATTATCACACATCACTTGAGTATCACATCTTAGCAAAGGTTACCTTATAGTTAATTTTTTTTAACGACAAGTTTTTAAACACTCCTGAGAGGGGTACATTATGCCGTGATTGCATTTCATGCTGGCGCCCACTTGCGGGGACTTCACGTAATGGGAAGTGACTCTAAGGAGGTTGTAATTAAGTCACAGCTAATCTCATTGGTTGCCCAGTTAGAGGCTCTTTTCCTGTTCGACGCCATCAGGAAAAGGTACAAAATGTGACTTCAAATTAGGTTACCAGTGGACACGTCTCCATTTTGGTTTTCCCGAGAAATGAAGTTTGCACAAATTTAAACTTAATCTTGACTTGTGTTGAAGAAAACAGCTTGGGAATTCTGTTGTTTTTTGAGAGCAGCTATTTGCAGTGAGTGTGGATGGCGAAAGTGGATTACGTAATGTAGCTTGTTATCAGCGATCAAACTCAATGCACGTCTCCAGGTATCGCAGTGCAGTTCCTAACTGGTTCCGAGATTAAGTAGCCATTAGTCTGACTGTCTAATGCAGCGGTTTTCACATTTTTGAGAATCCGACGTTTTCAGCTCAAATTAGGGTTGTAGATAATGCAGCTCCGGTTCTCAACGATGGGAAACGTAATAACCGCGAGGAGCAGCCCTGCATTATCACAGCCAAATGCTGTTGCTTATTATTACAAGGTAAAAATCATGTTACATTTACATTTGTAACACGCTGACAGCTGATACTTTAAAATCAGTATTTGGATGAGAAGCAGACGCTCTTATTTTTCTCAGAGTTCACCCGTTAATAGGGTGTAGATTCTTGTGTCGCTAGTTTCTGGCAAAATAGCAATATTTGCGTCATTAGACCCGACACATCCGTATTCGACATAGGTAGATTTTTGTCACAATGTTTCCCGGGTAGAGACCAACATTTTTGGCCTACAATTTTCGACTTTTAACTTACACAAAGTTGTTAGTGTAAACGCGGCCTTCTGTTTTCCACTATTTTTCAAGAATGCTTGACGTCTGATCTCATTACCCAAAGACCAGCGTAGGGTAAAGCCACGAAGAAACCACGAATTAAAATTTGAAATATTCCCACTTCCTGTGGTGGGATTTGAACCTGACACTTTCCCGTCCAGAGCTCGTCATCTCGAAACCGATTTACCCCTGATTGATAACAAAACGTGACTAATTAAAGTTGTTTTTTGTTTCCTTTGTTTCTTTCTTATTAGGATCATAATCAATGCACACCAAACGAAACCATAGGTGCTCTGATATCCCCTTCGAGAATCTCGAGATAATACAAGAAGAACCCTGACCGAGGTGCACGAACTCCGATGCACAGCCTGGCATCCATGGTGTAGTAAAGTTTTAATTGTTGACAATTGTGCCTGGACAGGGGCCTATATTTAGGGCCTACTCTTTTCGTTATTAAATGCCAAATAATATTTAACGTGCACGTGTGCACACAGGATCTCCTGTTTATTTCAATTATCCGAGAGGACTAGGCATCAGATCTCGCTGACCAAGAGATCATGGAAGGAAGGGTACGTCATAAAAATATCACGGATAAATTTTCTTTATATTTTTGAACAATCACAAATTGTTTGCTTCACTTCAGTTTACCACTGTTATCACACCCCTCGCTAATGTTTCCTGTTTACCACTGTTATCACGCCGCTCGCCAATGTTTCCTGTTTACCACTGTTATCACGCCGCTCGCCAATGTTTCCTGTTTACCACTGTTATCACGCCGCTCGCCAATGTTTCCTGTTTACCACTGTTATCACACCCCTCGCCAATGTTTCCTGTTTACCACTGTTATCACGCCGCTAGCCAATGTTTCCTGTTTACCACTATTATCACACCCCTCGCCAATGTTTCCTGTTTACCACTGTTATCACGCTCCTCGCCAATGTTTTCTGTTTATCAATGTTCTCTTCGCCAATGTTTCCAGTTTTCATTCGTTTCAGGTAATACGTTGATGTAGTTCTTAATTGTGGGGGGGGGGGGGAGTATACAAACAATGTGCCTTGACTTTACACTGACGTGCAATTTATGAATAGTAAATGAAAGAATGAGGGGTGACTTATATCACATAATGTCAATGAGGGGTGACTTATATCACATAATGTCAATGAGGGGTGACTTATATCACATAATGTCAATGAGGGGTGACTTATATCACATAATGTCAATGAGGGGTGGCTTATATCACATAATGTCAATGAGGGGTGACTTATATCACATAATGTCAATGAGGGGTGACTTATATCACATAATGTCAATGAGGGGTGACATCACATATTATCAATGAGAGGGGACTTATATTACATAATGTCAATGAGGGGTGACTTATATCACATAATGTCAACGAGGGGTGACATCACATATTATCGATTCTT
Organism: Megaustenia siamemsis; assembly: GCA_032433765.1. Lineage (NCBI taxonomy): Eukaryota > Metazoa > Mollusca > Gastropoda > Stylommatophora > Ariophantidae > Megaustenia > Megaustenia siamemsis. Next base: position 7,302,301 of record JAVIAB010000073.1, read on the forward strand.
TCTATCTCTATTGTCCTTTCGAGCCGAAGACGGCACATAGGGCAGAACCACAATCTCAAAAAACAGAAACCTTGCGTGCCAAAATGGCACATATTGCAGAGATCATTGCTTACTAAAAATCTATGTTCCGTTTCCATAACAATGTTTTTTACAATAACAGCTTGTCAAGTCATCGATCAACCTCCTTAGTCGCCTCTTACGACATGCCTGGAAGGTCACATTGTCACTATTCTTTACTTCCTACATAATGAGGCCCCGGTAAAACACGGGAGTATTATCGATTAGGGGTGACTTATATCACATAATGTCAACGAGGGGTGACTTATATCACATAATGTCAATGAGGGGTGACTTATATGACAAAATGTCAATGAGGGGTGACTTATATGACATAATGTCAATGAGGGGTGACTTATATCACATAATGTCGATGTGGAGTGATTTTTTGCCGTGGTAGGCCTCAGCATTTGGACGAGAGGGGGCCAATGCTCACTATCGCTAACACAATTAATTGAGTCAGAAACACTTTTCTTAATCTGGTTCGACTAAAGGACACCAACCCATGGTTTGTCGAAAAATGACAGCATCACAACCACGATATGGACGCTCTAACATATTTGATACAAAATAAAAAATGTGTACACAGCCTGTGTAGACCAAGACAAAGCACAAAACTAAGTAAACATAGAACAACTATGGGAGATGCTAACAACATACGGCGTAAACCAACATCTAATCAACCTAACTAAAAGCCTCTACATCAATATCAGCTGCACAGTGAGAACAGTAGCGGGCTACACAGACAGATACCATTACAGTTAGAACAGAAGTATGACAGGGATGCCTACTATCTTCCTCGTTATTGATTACCTCTATAGACTACATATGTTCGCCAACACATCGAGGACAGAGAAGTTGAACGACTTTCTATTCGCAATGTGAGAAGGCATCGGTGGTCTAGTGGTAGAATACTCGCCTGTCACGCGGGTGACCCGGGTTCGATTCCCGGTCAATGCACAAATGTTTAGGGGGCCTCGGTAGCCTAGTTGGGAAAACCACCCGACTAGACTACCGACGTTCGGACAACCCGTGTTCGATTCCCGCTGGGAGCAGTGTGAATTGTACTCGTGGTTGGAAACAAACAAAAAAAATACCCCCACGGTCGACCCAGCCGTTGGCAGAAATGGGTACCAGGGTATTATCCTGGGAAGGTGAGGAATGTCGCTTCGCATCTGAGTTTCGATGCTTGAGGCGACACTATACAGAAATCTCCGAACATTTCTGGATAGGCGGCCGAGCACATATGGGTGTAAACTCGCGTGCTAAGATAGGCGGCCGAGCACATATTGGTGTAAACTCGCGTGCTAAGACGCCGGTTCAAGTCTCGTACTTTACCTTTACCTTTACCTTTACCTTTACCTTTAATGTGAGAACACCAAGCCCAAGGGCCGACCACGAGGTAATGTGAACTGATATCATATTAGAAACAGTAGGAAACATAGCAACAGCAGAAGTTATCAAAAGAGCAAAAGACAGAAATTATATCTGGACGCTGAAAGACAAATGAGGAAGAAAAGAGGAAGAAGAAAAAAGGTAGAAGAAGAAGAAAAACAAATATTTTAAACATTTTTAAATAAAAAGAAAACATAAACAGCTAAAACCAAACCATTCTTAAGTAGAGTAGGCAATATGTTAAATGTGTTCAGATTTCTATATGTTACAAAATGATTGTAGGTGATGTACTGCAGATACGCTAGTACGTGAACAGTTCCTTATACATTAACAATATGATTTTATTGCAACAATTTAGCATACACGGTTAATTAACCTTGATAAGATCAAGAAACCCTTATTTCAAATTATGATGTTTCCGTCCTATTTGTAATTTTATGTATGATCATTATCATTGTTTTTGAACAGTTTCCATTAGCCCTCTTATCTCGTTTTTAACCACAAAAGAAAATCCAAGCGTGTGCGTTAACGACATCGTTTCAGTGAGATATCCGGGGTAATTTCATTTCATTTGATTTCATAGGCAGAAATGTTCATTTTATGTTAAGAACGTAAAAAGCCGTTCGACGTACATTTTGTTTATTTTTATTTGCGGAAGTTTCCTTTCTTTCTCAATCTGAAGGGGGACTAGTTGGTCTCGAGGCTATACTTTGGTCTCGAGGCTACACGCCGGTCTCGAGGCTATACGCCGGTCTCGAGGCTATACGCCGGTCTCGAGGCTATGCGCCGGTCTTGAGGCTATACGCCGGTCTCGAGGCTATACGCCGGTCTCGAGACAGAGAGGTTGTGAGTTCAAATACCATCTGCATCAGTTTGGATCTTTATTTGTGATCTCTTTCTGCGACAACCACCCCTGGTCTCAGCAGCGAGGCCCGGCTTGAAACGTCAATTACTCATCGACGGAGTAAATATTAATATGTCCGAAGTCGGAGTTATCTGCTTGTGTGGCGAGGGACCCCTGTGCACACGACTGCCAGGGAAAAACGGATTTAACACGCGGAATTCAGTTCCTAGTCTCTATTGACTTCGTCAGGGGTGAATGCTGACAAGCGCAAATAATAATAATAATAATAATAAAAAGTAAAGTAAAGAGCCCCCGTCAAGTGGCGTATAGGGAATATAGTGTCAGTGACCATAGATTTTACAGACCTTCAGCTCATGATTTTGGGGTAATGTGGTCGGTATTACGTCCGTGCCACTTTACTTTCGCAGAAAAAAATCTGGTACCCATTTAAGGCTGGGTGAATCCGGAGCTGTCGGTTGGGATCGAACCCTACTTCTTGTCCTTTGTAGTCCAGTTCACTAATCACTGAGCTATCGCGGCTCCCAATAATAATAATAAATAATAAATAATAATAATCGGACCATAGAAATTATGTATTTGTGGTCCTCTTCTTATAGAGGTGTACACTCAATGTCACTTGGGTCAGAGGTCATTGATTCTAAACCTAAACATGCTTCAAACTGGATCTAACTCGAGACTTCGGAAAGTGAAGTAAACACTCTACCTCCTCGGCATTCACTTTCACGTAGAGCTGACGACATATTCAGAGATAAATAATGACATGAGTTGTGTCATGGCCGGAGTTGTCTTGTTGGTTTTGTGTCCGCTAGATAAAAGCATTTTAGTAATTGTGTGTGTGTGTGCCGTGTTTGCGTGCGTTTATATATGTGTACGTGCGTTTATATGTGTGTGTGTGTGTACATGCGTACGTGTGTATGCTGCGTGTATGAAGACACTGCTCAAATAGGTTTATTGCACAGACCTGAGGTTGAGTTTATGGGCAATACAGAAGCTATCATAATGTTAATAATAATGTGTTGTTTGTCTGCGTTACAATGTCAACTGTTCTACTGAAATGTGGGATTTGTCTGCGTTACACTGTCAACTGTTCTACTGAAATGTGGGATTTGTCTGCGTTACATTGTTAACTGTTCTACTGAAATGTGGGATTTGTCTGCGTTACACTGTCAACTGTTCTACTGAAATGTGGGATTTGTCTGCGATAAACTGTAAACTGTTCTACTGAAATGTGGGACTTGTCTGCGTTATACTGTCAACTGTTCTACTGAAATGTGGGATTTGTCTGCGTTATATTGTCAGTGTTATACTGAAAAGTGGGATTCCTTCTTCTTCAACCGTTCAGCTCCCTGTGGAGCATAGGTCTTCAACAAACACTTTCCAAGCCGTTCTGTTTCTTGCTATTCTTTTACGCTCATCTCATGTCTTCCACATCATTCATCTCTGCTTCCATCTGTCTTCTCCAAGACTGCCTTGGTCTTCCTCTTTGTCTTTTTCCCTGTGCATTCCAAAAAAAGGGCCTGTTGAATAATACTCTTAGTTGGCTTCCGCAGTGTGTGTCCTATCCAGGGCCTTCGTCGACGCTGTATCTATTTATCCACTGATATTTGACTGGTACACTTCCATAATTCTATGTTAAAATGAATTTCTACAGAAACATTGTTATTTATCTGCGTTACTTTGGTAGTGTTATACTGACATGTGCTATTTCTCTGCGTTACTTTTGTAGGATGTATGAGATCATTAAATATGTCACATTGACTGAGTTAGCAGGTCTTAACAGTAGGCACAATGATAGTGTATGCCACGTCTTACATAAAGGCATAATAACAGGTTGTTTCACAAGTGCTCTCCAGTTTTTTGGACATTAGACACCAAAAAAAAAAAAAAACAGAACAGTAAATTTAAGCCTTTAAAATGTGGATTTATGGAAAAATGTGAAGAGTTTCATGGAAAGAAAAGAAAACAAATGATGAAATTTTAAACTACTTTAAACAACTAAAAATGAAGAGAGAACTACTAAGCACAACTCAAACAAGAGAAATAAGATTTTTGGGCCGTGTTAAAAGACACAACTGAGAATAGTCTTGGAAAAGAAAATACAAGGTAAAAGAGACAGAGGCAGACCATGACTAACGTGGACGAGTAACATCATAAGATGGACAAGTCAGCTTACGTCAACCTTCATTATCAAAACAAGAGACGGAGCGGAATGGCGCTCCATGGTAGCCAACCTTTGAAGCGGAGACGGCACTGGATGATGATGGTGATAGAGGCTTGCAATTACACATTTCAATAATATTAAGAACATGGCGGCGTCTGACGCCACAAAACATTCATCTTTCTTCAGTTGCAGAGACTGTCGTCGATATGGAAATGAGTGGCCCGCCTGCCTTCTTCAAGCTCTTCATACTCAGTAACTTCTCTAATTACAAACCCTTGCATAAACAGTGTTTAGTCACGTTCATGAAAGCAAATTTCTCATTTTATAATATTAGTCTGTCCGCTTTCTCCTTCTATGTCTTGTATTTTCATTATTTAAAGTAACTGCTCCTTGATATGACGAATACCAGATCCTGTGTCACATTGCACTCAGTCAACTTCCGCTATGACCATTCCTGGAAATATGAGCAGCAAGACTGACCTAATGACCTCAAACAACACCGTCACTGATTGGCCAAATATTTTGTTTCACAACCAAGTCGAGTTTCATCTCTTTGGACACTTCTCACGTCCACATAAACCAATTCTCATTTGCAAGATTGCCCTCGACAGCTCTCGGAATTTTCAAAATTTTTTTGAGGGCTACTAGGAATATCTCAGGACGAGCGTACGCCGAGTCGAGTCGCGAGTGGTCGGCACTGCCCTTCTTGGGAGATGTCTTGGATTTGTATACACAGAGGTCGTGTCGGGCCAGCGCGGGACATTCATGAAATCACATTGTCGATAATTTAAAGAATGCGTCGTGAATTAAGGATTCTGGCCGCAGGATCAGAGTTGAACTTTTCGTAAACGAAGAAAATGTTGCTAGGATCAGACGGGAAGTTTATCTAAACGAATCTCGTCATTCCCGCGTCAGCTGAGAGCGCCAGAAGTGGCACAGACGACTAATCCCATGATTCCCAGGGCATCGGACAAGAGTTGTCCGGATGTGCTTATGAATACCTGAGGAAGCATGCACGAGAATGCTAAATCGGATCTTCGTCTCGTGCGACTAGAACTGTCCAGAACGGCAGCAAAATGTTGTCATTATTCCATCTGATGTTCCGCCATAGCCAAAATTGTCTCCCTTTTCCGATTATCTTCCGGCCTCTTTATGAATTTAGTTACACTTTCTGCTTCATATTTGCAATCTGGGAATAATATGACCATAAATCAAACTAGCAATTTCTGCTCTCATCAGCGACCGTAATCTGGGAAAACTTTAACAAATTATGTCCCTTTGTTGAATATAAATTAAAACGGAGCGTTAGGGTACGATCTAGCCAGAATACATGAACCCCACACACACCACGGGAACATTTTGTCAGGATGATAACGGGCTGATATATCTGCTTGACGGTGGACAGAGATGAAGTTGTTGCCTGTTCCAGTGCTGTGCTCTAGCAGTTTGATATCGCAGGATGTGGTTGGCTGCTGCAGCGCGTTGTGGCAGGTGATCTAAGATGTTGCTGACTGGAACGAGATGCTGCGATCTAGGCGTACCGAGCATTTAAATGTGTATTGGAGAATTGCCGGAAGAGATATACGGCAATTGCGTTGTGCTGACCATATTATCCAAAATCATTGTGGCCAGCGTAAAAAAATATCGACACTAACAGCGTGTTCCTTACCCATCATACTGTACTTTCTTTCTTTCTTTCTTTCGTTCTTTCTTTCTTTCTTTCTTTCTTTCTTTCTTTCTTTCTTTCTTTCTTTCTTTCTTTCTTTCTTTCTTTCTTTCTTTCTTTTTTTCTTTCTTTCTTTCTTTCTTTTTTATATATATTCAAACACACATAATACACATACAAACACATACTTAGATGAACATGTTTCTCACTTTCTCTGTTCTAATCTATGACATAACTGATGACGTAAGAGAAATATATGTTATATCGAGTCTAACATGGAGCAAGTAGGAAAGATCTAATACTTCAAATGAGTTTTGATGTCTAAAAAAAATCCGACATAATCTACACTTTCTGTTAAGACCATTACCACCCATGTTAAAAGCTGAAAATTGAGAGAATTTTCCCTAAAGTACCCCAAGCTTGTGACGAAGCACCCTAAGCTTGTGACGTAGCACCCCAAGCTTTAGACTTAGCACCCTAAGCTTGTGACGTAGCACCCCAAGCTTTAGACTTAGCACCCTAAGCTTGTGACGTAGCACCACAAGCTTTAGACTTAGCACCCTAAGCTTGTGACGTAGAACCCCAAGCTTTAGACTTAGCACCCTAAGCTTGTGACGTAGCACCCCAAGCTTTAGACTTAGCACCCTAAGCTTGTGACGTAGAACCCCAAGCTTTAGACTTAGCACCCTAAGCTTGTGACGTAGCACCCCAAGCTTTAGACTTAGCACCCTAAGCTTGTGACGTAGCACCCCAAGCTTTAGACTTAGCACCCTAAGCTTGTGACGTAGTACCCCAAGCTTTAGAAATAGCACCCTAAGCTTGTGACGTAGCACCCCAGTCTTTAGACTTAGCACCCTAAGCTTGTGACGTAGAACCCCAAGCTTTAGACTTAGCACCCTAAGCTTGTGACGTAGCACCCCAAGCTTTAGACTTAGCACCCTAAGCTTGTGACGTAGCACCCCAAGCTTTAGACTTAGCACCCTAAGCTTGTGACGTAGCACCCAAAGCTTGTGACGTAGCACCCTAAGCTTGTGACGTAGCACCCTAAGCTTGTGAAGTAGCACCTCAAGCTTCAGAGTGGCACCATAAGCTTGTGACGTAGCACTCCAAGCTTGTGACATCTTCAGCTTTGTTAGCTATTGACAGCTGACGTCATTTTACTCACAAAGGCCCCTGCTGGCACTGCTGAAAACGTCACAGACTTTGGGTGGTCCACTTTAATGGGCACACATTCAGTATAGATGGCATTGGATCATAGAAAGATAATGGTGCCGTTGGCGAATCGATGTATTACGTCATTTCAGTAGAGACTAACTCTGTAATCATAATCATGAACAAAGTGATAGGGAATTTTAATGATAAAATCGCTTCAGAGTTCACGATTATAAAAACAAATGAGACTGAGTCAGCTTTTAAGGCATTGGAAAACACTGATCTGACTGAGTCAGCTTTTAAGGCATTGGTAAAACACTGGTCTGACTGAGTCAGCTTTTAAGGCATTGGTAAAACACTGGTCTGACTGAGTCAGCTTTCAAGGCATTGGTAAAGCACAGGTCTGACTGGGATACAACTACAGGGTGTAAGTAAACTTTTCTGAAACATAACAAGAAGCACTCACATGGAAATCATACTTAGACAGATGCAAAACTCACACATTAAAGAACCGTAGACAACAAACAGCTGGAAGAAATCATGAATGAAGAGAAAGTAACTTAAACATATCAGAGAGCAACAAATGGGAGCCGCCATAACTTTGTGGTTAGGGAATTGGACTACAAAGGACTAGAGGTCGGGTTCGATCCTGGTCGACGGCTTTCGGATTCACCTAGCCATAAATGGGTACCGTATTTTTTCTGGGAAAGTAACGCGACACGGGCGTAATATCGGGTATATTACCCCAAAAATCATGTGCTGAAGGTCTGTAAAATATAGGGTTACTAACACCATATTTCCCTATACGCCACTCGGCGTGACGGGGGTACTTAACTTTTTTTTTTTTTACTATTAGCAAGAAACAACTCGGAGAGATCCCGAATAAAGTGAAGGTAAACGTTAAACACATGAAGGCACTACCGATGTCACACAGCAATGGATCAGCGCTGAAACTGAGCACCTTGTCCATCGTATTTTATTGGCAAAAGCAAGCTCCACGTTTAAATATTTCATTGACGAGACTGTTGAATATGTCCAGTGTATAGTGTTCTGTGTTTATGATTAGCTTCATGTGAAAGCAATTATTACTATTCATTACCCGAAAATCACGCAGCCTTTAATGGGTACCGGATTTTTTCCTGGGAAAGTAAAGCGGCACGGCGTAATACCGACCACATTACCCCAAAAATCATGTGCCGAAGGTCTGTAAAAATTATGATCACTAACACCATATTCCCTATACGCCACTTGATGTGACGGGGGTTCTTTATTTTACTTTTTTTATTACCCAAAAATAATTATCACTATCATAAGTAAACAGAAAGATTCCTTAACCAAAAATAATTATCACTATCATAAGTAAACAGAAAAGTTCCTTAACCAAAAATAATTAACACTATTATAAGTAAACAGAAAGATTCCTTAACCAAAAATAATTATCACTATCATAAGTAAACAGAAAGGTTCCTTAACCAAAAATAATTAACACTATCAAAAGTAAACACAAAGGTTCCTTAACCAAAAATAATTAACACTATCATAAGTAAACAGAAAGATTCCTTAACCAAAATTAATTATCACTATCATAAGTAAACAGAATGATTCATAAACCCAAGGCAATTACCACGAGTGAGTAAAACAGGTGAGCCTGTTCCGAACAGAAACGAGACAAAATGACCAGAGAGACACTTGTGCAGTCTTCGGCTGGTCTCAACACTCAAAAGCTCTCATAAACAAGCTAAACAGCAAAAGAATATACTGACATCTTTTACTGTAGAGTGGTTAGATTTTAGTCAATAGAGGACTGATAACTGATTAGAAGAGAATCATCGTCATCATGTGCCATACCGGTTAGCGTAGGCGATCATGTCCTTCCACAATCTTCTATCTACAGTGCATCCTATCAGTTCTGTTGTTGACTGTTTTCCATGCCATGACACCAAGCTATCCAGTATTTTCTCTCTTTGTCGTCCGCGATCTCTCTTTCCTTTTATTTTGCCTGTTGTAAACCAAGTATACCAACTTTCCCTTCTCATGATGTACCCAAAAAATGTTGATTGTTTCTTTCTGTTTTTTAGGAGCTCCCTTTTTGTGTTGGCCTCTTTGAGAATTTCCTCATTTTCTTTTTAACTGTCCAGGGAACTTTCAACATTCTTCTCTGTGGCCTCTAATAATCTATTAATTTGTTTGTCTACTGTCCATGATTCGCTTCCATAGGTCAGAATTGGTTCTATATAGCACCGATGAATTCTCATTTTTTTTCTCTTCTATTGACATAGATTTGTTGCATAAGATATTTTTCATTTTCTGAAATGCTATATTGGCCTGAGCTGTTCTGCTTTTTATTTCCGTTGTGCTTTTTCCACCTGATGTTATTGAATACCGAACTGTTTAAGCACAAGAACATATATTCAGAGAGGTAGACTTCCTTTGAAGCAGACAAAGGGTGAAAGAGGATTATGTCTGTTACTCTCTTCAATGATTGCCAGTTATGTACATTGTACAAGTAAAAAGAAAGAAATTAGTTTTAAAATTTAATTTGAAAGAAAACGTTAACTAAACAACAATTTAAAAATAAAATATCACGTGATATAATCAATTATGAGGGAAAAATGCTGCTCTTGTTTGTGAAATGTTCTCCATCTCTATATTTATAAGATGAATGACAGAGAGAAACAAAAATAAGAAGAAATGGGATTGGTACAGCTTTATGTAGGTGAAAGGCAGCACAAAATCTAAACGATGTTGTGGCCCAGTAGGGCCCTCAGCTGGGACAATGGAACACATAAACTCATACGCAAATATGTAAGTTAAAAAAATAACATTTACACAGTGACGTAATGAAATAATTTATGATGAAGTTGAATGAAGTCGTTATGTAGTTGTTATTTTGTTTATTGACATATTGGTGTATAATGTTCATTGCTGGTGCTGAAGGTTACTACCGTGATGCAACGTCGTTTTGATTTTGTGCTCTCCTCCATCTACGTCACACTGCAAATATACAATTTTTCCTTTTTTTTTCTGTTATTTTATAATCCTTATTACAAGCTTTACAGCAGTCTCGCATTTTTATGAATTTTAATACTCTTACACTTTACAAGACAAATTTGATATTTTGTTTATCACACTGTGATACATCTACCTGAACGGCTTAACATCAACTAATTATCCCCCGTGAGACTAGTTCATGTGAATAATGCTTCATTTATTTGTGTTTTCTTCATAATGACATAGTTTTTATGAATTTTTTTCTCTCATTCTGCATCACGGAGCAATAAGACAACAAAAAAAGAGCAACGCATCCGTTGCATAAATTAGCACTAACGACATACATTATTATTAGGAAAAATTAAAAAATAAAAAAATTGTATGTAAGAAGCTTTACGTGATAAGTGGTCTACAAGTATCTACATTATTATTACATTGAACAGAACATTTATTACATTGAACAGAACATCACCAGTCATGCGTATGTCGCATCAAACAACGCCACCTCCGTCCCAACCACCCTTCTTCCCCCCCCCAAAAAAAGCAAGTAGGTTGATAGTTTCAGAGAACATTCAAAGAAACAAGACTTCTCTTGAACAAATGTGGCTTTCACTTGCATAAGAGAAGTGATTCAATTCTGATCACTTCAAAGTCTACATTCAATAATTAAGGGCGGACATATAGAAAAGTCAACAATTTATGATCGTCACATTTAAGCGCTTTCTGAGGTCAAATTATTGGTATCCATTCCAACAGATTAGATGTGAGAGATTAGATGTGAGAGATTAGATGTGAGAAATTAGATATGAGAGATTAGATGTGAGAGATTAGATGTGACAGATTAGATGCGAGAGATTAGATGCGACAGATTAGATGTGAGAGATTAGATGTGAGAGATTAGATGTGAGAGATTAGATGCGACAGATTAGATGTGAGAGATTAGATGTGAGAGATTAGATGTGACAGATTAGATGTGAGAGATTATATGTGAGAGATTAGGTGTGACAGATTACTTACGAGAGATTAGATGTGACAGATTAGATGTGAAAGACTAGATGTGACAGATTAGATTAAATGTGTCTATTTTCCGACCAATGACCTCCCCATTCTCTCTCTCTCTCTCTCTCCCCCCCCCCCCTCCACTTTTTTCCACCGTTTAAGTTATATAGTGACTATTTTTAGAAACAAAGCAGCCAAAAGAACATGTTCGTACACCAAAGTGAGCACGTAGGATATGTCCCACCTATCAAGACAATGAGTTCTACAGTAGTACCTTTTACATCCATCCTATTTTACCGCACAGCTGGGAAATTTCACCCCATCTCATTATCTGAATATCTTCATAATTACTTCAAAATTATTTCGGAAAACACATTCGTTAAATTGTATCGCAGTTAACATACATTTAGGTTGCAGTATTTGTCACCAGGAATATCCGACTGTATCACATTAGATTTTTGGAACATGATTTGTGTTCCAATTTTGATTCCAAATTCTTCTAGTCAATAAAACATCCTCTTTTCAGAAATATCATAAGCTATGAGACGTTGGCTTTGTCACCTGACTCAACTATCAGCTATTATTCTCTGACATGAAACATGAGTCATACATCTGGATCTCTTGTACAGGAATGGAGGAGCTTACGCCATGCAACTAATTGGCGAAGATTAAGTAGAAATATGCTTCATCGTTTCCCACCTTTCTTAGTAACAAAAAAACATGTGTGCAGTAGTAAAACAAACTTGTGTGCAGTAGTAGAACAACTTGTGTGCAGTAGTAGAACAACTTGTGTGCAGTAGTAGAACAACTTGTGTGCAGTAGTAGAACAACTTGTGTGCAGTAGTAGAACAACTTGTGTGCAGTAGTAGAACAACTTGTGTGCAGTAGTAGAACAACTTGTGTGCAGTAGTAGAACAACTTGTGTGCAGTAGTAGAACAACTTGTGTGCAGTAGTAAAACAACTTGTGTGCAGTAGTAGAACAACTTGTGTGCAATAGTAGAACAACTTGTGTGCAGTAGTAGAACAACTTGTGTGCAGTAGTAAAACAACTTGTGTGCAGTAGTAGAACAACCTGTGTGCAGTAGTAAAACAACTTGTGTGCAGTAGTAGTACAACTTGAGTGTAGAAATAGAAGAACGCGTGTATTAGTAGAACAACGTGAATGTAGTAGTAGAACAACTTGTGGGTAGTAGTAGATCAATTTGTATGTAGTAGTAGATCAATTTGAAGTAGTAGTGGATACATTTTTGTCTAGCAGTAGATCAATGTATGTGTAGTAGTAGATCAATTTGTGTGTGGTAGTGGATACATTTTTGTCTAGTAGTAGATCAATTTGTGTGTAGTAGTGGATACATTTTTGTCTAGTAGTAGATCAATTTGTATGTAGTAGTAGATCAATTTGTGTGTAGTAGTGGATACATTTTTGTCTAGCAGTAGATCAATTTATGTGTAGTAGTAGATCAATTTGTGTGTAGTAGTGGATACATTTTTGTCTAGTAGTAGATCAATTTGTGTGTAGTAGTAGATCAATTTATGTGTAGTAGTAGATCAATTTGTGTGTAGTAGTAGATCAATTTGTGTGTAGTAGTAGATCAATTTGTGTGTAGTAGTAGATCAATTTGTGTGTAGTAGTGGATACATTTTTGTCTACTAGTAGATCAATTTATGTGTAGTAGTAGATCCATTTGTGTGTAGTAGTGGATACATTTTTGTCTAGTAGTAGATCAATTTGTGTGTAGTAGTAGATCAATTTATGTGTAGTAGTAGATAAATTTGTGTGTAGTAGTAGATCAATTTGTGTGTAGTAGTAGATCAATTTGTGTGTAGTAGTAGATCAATTTGTGTGTAGTAGTAGATCAATTTGTGTGTAGTAGTAGATCAATTTGTGTGTAGTAGTGGATACATTTTTGTCTAGTAGTAGATCAATTTGTGTGCAGTAGTAGAAAAACTAATGTGTGGTAGTTGAACAACATGTGTATTAGTAGAACAACTTGTGGGTAGTAGCAGAAAAACTTGTGTGTGGTAGTAGAACAACGGGTGTGTAGTAGTAAAACAACTTGTGTGTATTAGTGGAACAACGTGTGTATTAGCAGAACAACGTGTGTGTAGTAGTAGAACAATTTGTGGGTAGTAGTAGAAAAAACGTGTGTGGTAGTAGAACAACGTGTGTGTAGTAGTAGAACAACTTGTGTGTAGTTTTAGAACAACGTGTGTGTAGTAGTAGAACAACGTGTGTGTAGTAGTAGAACAACGTGTGTATAGTCTTAGAACAACGTGTGTGTAGTAGTAGAACAACGTGTGTGTAGTAGTAGAACAACGTGTGTGTAGTTTTAGAACAACGTGTGTGTAGTACTAGAACAACTTGTGTGTAGTTTTAGAACAACTTGTGTGTAGTAGTAGAACAACGTGTGTGTAGTAATAGAACAACTTGTGTGTAGTAGTAGAACAACTTGTGTGTAGTAGATGAACAACGTGTGTGTAGTAGTAGTAGAACAACTTGTGTGTAGTTTTAGAACAACGTGTGTGTAGTAGTAGAACAACTTGTGTGTAGTAGTAGAACAACGTGTGTGTAGTAGATGAACAACTTGTGTGTAGTTTTAGAACAACGTGTGTGTAGTAGTAGAACAACTTGTGTGTAGTTTTAGAACAACTTGTGTGTAGTAGTAGAACAACGTGTGTGTAGTAGTAGAACAACTTGTGTGTAGTTTTAGAACAACTTGTGTGTAGTAGTAGAACAACTTGTGTGTAGTAGTAGAACAACTTGTGTGTAGTTTTAGAAAAACTTGTGCGTAGTAGTAGAACAACGAGTATGTAGTTTTAGAACAACTTGTGTGTTGTATTAGAACAACGTGTGTGTAGTAGTAGAACAACTTGTGTGTAGTTTTAGAACAACTTATGTGTAGTAGTAGTAGAACAACTTGTGTGTAGTTTTAGAAAAACTTGTGTGTAGTAGTAGAACAACTTGTGTGTAGTTTTAGAACAACTTGTGTGTCGTAGTAGAACAACGTGTGTGTATTAGTAAATTAGTTTGTATGTAATAGTAGAACAACTTGTGTTTAGCAGTGGATCAATTTGTATGTAGAAGTAGAACAACGTGTTTGTAGTAGTAGAACAACTTCTGTGCATTAGTAGAACAACGTGTGTGTAGTAGTAGAATAACTAGAGCAGTAGTCTGTGTGTACTATGTCTGTGAGGACTATGTCTGTGTGTAATATGTCTATGTATACTGTGTCTGTACCTAATGTGTCTGCGTGTACTATGTCTGCGTACTATGTCTGTGTACAATGTTTGTATACCATGTAAATGTTAACTGTGTATGTGTGTACTATGTATGTGTGTACGATGTATGTGTACAGTAAAGGTAAAGGTAATGTACGAGATTTGAACCGGCATCTTAGCACGCGAGTATACACCCATATGTGCTCGGCCGCCTATTCAGAAAGGTTCGGATATTTCTGTATAGTGTCGCCTCAAGCATCGAAACTCACATGCGAAGCGACATTCCTCACCTTTCCAGGGTAATACCCTGGTACTCATTTCTACCAACGGCTGAGTCGACCGGGGGGGGGGGGTAATTTTTTTTTCCAACCACGAGTACAATTCACACTGGCTCCCAGCAGGAATCGAACACGGGTCGTCCGAACGTCGGTAGTCCAGTCGGGTGGTTTTCCCAAATAGGCTACTGAGGCCCCATATGTGTGTACTATGTCTGTGTGTCCTATGTCTGTGTGTACTATGTCTGTGTGTTCTATGTCTGTGTGTACTATGTCTGTGTGTACTATGTCTGTGTGTACTATGTCTGTGTGTTCTGTGTCTGTGTGTACTATGTCTGTGTGTTCTGTGTCTGTGTGTACTATGTCTGTGTGTAATGTGTCTGTGTGTACTGAGTCTGTGTGTACTATGTCTGTGTGTCCTATGTCTGTGTGTTCTGTGTCTGTGTGTACTATGTCTGTGTGTACTATGTCTGTGTGTACTATGCCTGTGTGTTCTGTGTCTGTGTGTACTATGTCTGTGTGTACTATGTCTGTGTGTACTATGTCTGTGTGTAATGTGTCTGTGTGTACTATGTCTGTGTGTTCTGTGTCTGTGTGTACTATGTCTGTGTGTCCTATGTCTGTGTGTCCTATGTCTGTGTGTACTATGTCTGTGTGTCCTATGTCTGTGTGTACTATGTCTGTGTGTACTATGTATGTGTGTCCTATGTCTGTGTGTCCTATGTCTGTGTGTTCTGTGTCTGTGTGTTCTGTGCCTGTGTGTACTATGTCTGTGTTTTCTGTGTCTGTGTGTCCTATGTCTGTGTGTACTATGTCTGTGTGTTCTGTGTCTGTCTGTACTATGTCTGTGTTTTCTGTGTCTGTGTGTACTATGTCTGTGTGTACTATGTCTGTGTGTACTATGTCTGTGTGTACTATGTCTGTGTGTTCTGTTAATGTGTATGCTGTCAGTGTGTACTATGTCTGTGTGTACTATGTCTGTGTGTACCATGTCTGTGTGTCCTATGTCTGTGTGTACTATGTCTGTGTGTTCTGTGTCTGTGTGTACTATGTCTGTATGTTCTATGTTTGTGTGTTCTGTGTCTGTGTGTACTATGTCTGTGTGTACTATGTCTGTTTGTCCTATGTCTGTGTGTACTATGTCTGTGTGTTGTGTGTCTGTGTGTACTGTGTCTGTGTGTACTATGTCTGTGTGTACTATGTCTGTGTGTCCTATGTCTGTATGTACTATCTCTGTGTGTTCTGTGTCTGTGTGTACTATGTCTGTGTGTTCTGTGTCTGTGTTTACTGTGTCTGTGTGTTCTGTGTCTGTGTGTACTATGTCTCTGTGTTTTGTGTATGTGTGTTCTGTGTCTGTGTGTACTATGTCTGTGTGTTCTGTGTCTGTGTGTACTGTGTCTGTGTGTTCTGTGTCTGTGTGTTCTATGTCTGTGTATCCTATGTCTGTGTGTACTATGTCTGTGTGTCCTATGTCTGTGTGTACTATGTCTGTGTGCCCTGTGTCTGTGTGTACTGTCTCTGTATGTACTATGTCTGTGTGTTCTGTGTCTATGTGTACTATGTCTGTGTGTTCTGTGTCTGTGTGTTCTGTGTCTGTGTGTACTGTGTCTGTGTGTACTATGTCTGTGTGTCCTATGTCTGTGTGTACTGTGTGTGTGTGTTCTGTGTCTGTGTGTTCTGTGGCTGTGTGTACTATGTCTGTGTGTACAATGTCTGTGTGTCCTATGTCTGTGTGTCCTATGTCTGTGTGTTCTGTGTCTGTGCGTACTATGTCTGTGTGTTCTGTGTCTGTGTGTACTATGTCTGTGTGTAATGTGTCTGTGTGTACTATGTCTGTGTGTTCTGTGTCTGTGTGTACTTTGTCAATGTGTTCTGTATCTGTGTGTACTGTCAGTGTGTTCTGTGTATGTGTGTACTATGTCTGTGTGTACTTTGTCTGTGTGTACTGTGTCTGTGTGTACTATGTCTGTGTGTAATGTGTCTGTGAGTACTATGTCTGTGTGTACTATGTCTGTGTGTTCTGTATCTGTGTGTACTATGTCTGTGTGTCCTATGTCTGTGTGTCCTTTGTCTGTGTGTACTATGTCTGTGTACTATGTGTGTGTGTGCAATATGTCTGTGTGTACTTTTTCTGTGTGTACTGTTTCTGTGTGTACTGTTTGTGTGTAACGTGTCTGTGTGTACTATGTTTGTGAGTAGTATGTCTGTGAACTATGTCTATGTACTATGTATGTGTATACAATGTCTGTGTACTATGTATGTGTGTACAATGTCTGTGTACTATGCCTGTGTGCACTCTATGGTTGCATTACTCATCACTCATATAATAGCACTTGTTTTATTCTAGTTTTAAGCGACTCAACTTTGATTACTGTTTTTATCTTCGTTACAGCACATTTGTTGTTCTTGTCTGGATGATTTTGTACACTACCTCCATTATAAAAGAACACAAACGAAGATGTCTCTGATCCTCAATTTGCGCTTAAATTAACCGATTTTGTGTCAGGTTGATGCATTATTATGAAGAGGCAATCATGCAAGGATTGCGTTGTTATAAAAAGAATATCCCCCCCCCCCCTTCCACCGGCAATCTGTAGCATATAACAATCTGTGAGAAGATGTTATTAAATATTTCCATGTTTGAATATTTGTATAATTCTCCCATTTGTAACGTTTATCCAGACACCTTTAGAGTCAGCGGGAGAGCAGCAAAAACACCAACGACTGTCTCGTCTAATGTACAATCACAGGGCGGGACAAATAAAAGGGTGTTGGGAATCTTCTTTATTTTATACATTCAAGTTGTCACGGGTTGTCATGGGTTGTTTAGTTGAACTTCAGAGTTGTCACGGGTTGTCATGGGTTGTTTAGTTGAACTTCAGAGTTGTCACGGGTTGTCATGGGTTATTTAGTTGAACTTCAGAGTTGTCACGGGTTGTCATGGGTTGTTTAGTTGAACTTCAGAGTTGTCACGGGTTGTCATGGGTTGTTTAGTTGAACTTCAGAGTTGTCACGGGTTGTTTAGTTGAACTTCAGAGTTGTCACGGGTTGTCACGGGTTGTTTAGTTGAACTTCAGAGTTGTCACGGGTTGTTTAGTTGAACTTCAGAATTGTCACGGGTTGTCATGGGTTATTTAGTTGAACTTCAGAGATACGAAGCGTTGACAGTAGGGAAGGTTAGATTTCGTTACGTGTGAATAGAAGGTGAGAATGAACTTAAACGAAAGCTGAAGCGAAGTGAAATTAATCCTGGATGAAAATATTTCAGATATTAGTCACAACACTAGAGCACATGAAAACAGAGTCAATAGACCTGTACATTCATCGTCTTCATTGAGTGCCGTCTCCGCATAGAAGGTTGGCTACCATGGAGCGCCATTCCACTCTGCCTCTTGCTTTGATGGTGCAGATTGACATAGGTTGACCTGTCACCATTTGATGTTACTCTTCCATGTTAGTCTTATGCTTGCCTCTGCCTCTTTTACCTTGTATTTTCTCTTTCAATATTACTTTTAGTAGGCTGTTGTGTCTATTAACATGCTCCAGAAATTTAATTTGTCTTGTTAGAATTGTGTTTAGTAGTTCTCTTTTCATTTTTAGTTGTTTTAAAACTTCATCATTTGTTTTCTTTTCCTTTCATCCAATTCTACCCATACTTCTATAAATCCACATTTCAAAGGCTTCACTTTTCTGTTCTCTTGTTTAATGTCCATGTTTCTGCACCATACAGGAATATTGAGAAGATGTAGCATTTTGATATTCTTAGTTTTAGCCCTGGTGTTAAGTGTTTTGATGTTAGTATACTTTTACTTGCATTAAAATTACTTTTTGCCACTCCTATTCTTTTGCTTATTTACGTTTTACATTTTCCATCACTGGTTATAGTATGTTCCAGGTAGTTGTAGTTCTGAACTGTCTCCAGGTTTATTCCTTCAACTTTGATATTGATATAGTTCATTGGTCTTGAACATGTTTTATATTACATGTAACCTGTACATTATGTATATAAAAATACATAATTTCATGGAGACCTTGCCACACGATGCTGGAAAAGGTAAAGAGTAATAGAAAAAAAAAACACGGAAAAAGATCGGGAAATGTTGGTCGGAGATAGGGGAATTCGAGAAAGCGTTGTTCCTTTAGTACAGAAGGCATTATTGCATGAAATTGTATTGTGATAAACGTGTCATGGGATGTAACTCCTATTGCGTCTGGGCTAGTCATGTGATGTCTGCAATCAACAATGGCTGCTCGGGAAAGCTTCTTTAATATATTCTTTACCTGCGAGTGTAAGGTGACACAAAGCGACCTGGCATGACCACGGCTTTGACATTTGTGGACGACTGATGCCAAACTGTATTTATTAAAGAAATTGTGCTTAACATAACAGCAGTGTAGTCCACGATTCATTGAGACTGGCGGGAGACTATTGTAGGCTCTCTCACAAGCTATGGAGCATGATTGTACGCGAACTTGACAATAATAAACGTGCTCGTTTGTTATGAATGCATTTTATTGTATAGACACGTGCTATGTTTTATAACATAGAAATGCACATTTTCGTAAACTTCGATCAAATATTGAAGCTTTGTTTCGTTTTATATCTTGTGTTTCTGTTTGATGATGAAGGGGGAAGATAGAAGTGGTGATGTGATGATGAATTGCTGGAGTCTCCTGTCTGGTTGGTTGGTGGTTTGGTTGGTTGGTTGGTTGGTTGGTTGGTTGGTTGGTTGGTTGGTTGGTTGGTTGGTTGGTTGGTTGGTTGGTTTGGTTGGTTGTTGGTTGTTGGTTGGTTGGTTGCGTTCGCCCGATGACTAAAGTATTCTAGAGTATCGTCGTAGACTACAATATTCCTCTTCATCATCCGCCCTTACAAGGACGTAGTGGACGTGTCTGCGTTGTGTTGTGGTTTGCAGTATAACTGTTATATTTGCACCTTTCACCCAACACATCCGACTTCAGCACGACATTTTTGAGTACCAGGTTGTCTTCTCTCTTCGATCCCTACACTCTTGGCCAGACTAGACAGGATAGTCTGTTACTGGAGGCACCGCGGAGAGGTGGATCAGTGTTTGGATGGTTTTGGTTCACCAATCCTGACGCAAGCCATCAGCTGTGGGTCGCTGACAACTTCCAGCTCTGGTGCTGGGGGGCGCGTCCTGTCTAGTGAGTGAGTTCGAACATTGTTATAGTTTTCTTTCTTTGTCTCGTTTGAGACCATCTTATGTAACCGGTGGAGGAAACTGGAATACAAACTTGACGCAACAACATGTTGATAATAGCGACAACAGAGACAAATTTGAGGAAAAATGTTCAAGAATTAATAAAAATCTAGTGAAAAAAGCGATGATAAGAAGGTAGACATGTGAATGAAGTAGCGTGAGGGCTGTATTAAACTTTGGGTGTACACGTGCATTCAATTGCAGTAGTTCATCCCAAATATTGTGCAATAATGAACAGTAGGCAAGATGTTTGGTATTAGAGCAAATATATGTTAACGTATGACTTTCCTATGATGTTAAATGTTTGCACAAGATTACATGATTAATCGAGAATATCATCATCAAGTACCGGGCCTCCTGGCGTAGGTGATCATGTATCTCAACAACTTTCGATCTCGGCAGCTATTTATCATTTCTGTTGTTGACCTTCTGCCAAGCCATTCTCTTAAGCTGTCTGTTATTTTTTCTCTTTGCTTCCCTCTATCTCTTCGTCCCTCAATTTTTCCAGTTGCTACAATATATTCCAGTTGTTCTCTTCTCATTACATGGCCAAAAAATGATGATTGCTTCTACCTAATATTGGAAATTAACTCTCTTTTTGCTTTGACATCTCTCAGAATATCTTCATTACTTTTCTTAGCTGTCCATGGTACTCTCAATATTCTTCTGTAAAACCACATTTCAACAGACTCCAGTGATTTTCTTGTCTGTTGTCCTATTGCCCATGACTTGCATCCATATGTTAAGACTGGCTCTACATAACATTTAAGAACTCTTTTTCTTGTTTCTATTGTCAAAAACGGATTGCATAGTATCTTCCTCATTTTTTGGAAAGCTGCTTTTGCCTCAGCCATTCTGCATCTCACCTCCTTTGCACATCTTCCGTCTGAGGTTAACAAAGTTCCCATATATTTAAATTTATTTACCTGTTTTAATATTGTTCCACTTGTCTTTATTTTGCACTGAACTGATTTTTTTTTCTTTGTTGTTACCATTACCTCTGTCTTTTTGCTATTAAGACTGAGTCCTTTATTTTTGCTTTCTTTCACTATAATGTCCAACACTTCTTGTAACTCATTTTCACTCTTAGCGATTAAGACTGTATCATCAGCATACCTTAGATAATTTATATTATGACCTCCAATTGTTATTCTAGACATGCCCTACATGCCAGTACATGTTCTTTATTATTCTTAGATCTTTTTTGTCTACGTTTATGCTTTCTAAAATTTTGATTATTTCTTGGTGCTTTACTTTGTCAAATGCCATGGTGTAATCTATGAAACGTAGGTATCGAGCAAATATATGTTTACGTATGACTTTCCTGTGATGTTAAATGTTTGCACAAGATTAGATGATTAATCAAGAATAGAGAAAATCCAAAATTGGATGCTATGCTATAAAAGGAATTAGTACTTAGTCTTTGGAATTCGGACTTAGAAAAAACTTCGAGGGAAACACGGTGACGGACATTGAGAGAGGAGTAATTGATTTAGTCCTTTTGGAAAGAGGAGCCGTGATAGTTCAGTGGATAGTGAACTGGACTACAACGGACAAGAGGTAGGGTTCGATCTCAACCAAAGGCTTCCAGGTTCACACAGCCTTAAATGGGTACCGGATTTTATCTGGGAAAGTGGAGCGGCACGGGCGTAATACCGACCACATAACCCCAAAATTCATGTGCTGAAGGTCTGTAAAATTTATGGTCACTAACACCATATTCCCTATACGCCACTTAGCGTGACGGGGTTTTTTACTTTTTTTTTTTTTTACTTTTGAAAAGAGGTGGCTCATCCGGAGATGTTAAGTGGAAGAATTATTCACAACTATTTGATTGAATGTGTGATGTATGATGTGTGATGTATGTGTTGAGTGTGATGTATGAGTTGAGTGTGATGTATGAGTTGAGTGTGATGTATGAGTTGAGTGTGATGTATGAATTGAGTGTAATGTACGAATTGAATGATTACCTCAAGGAGACTATGGCTGAAGGTGACTATAGCACAAGGTGATTATACTTCAAGGTGACTTTGACAGAAGGTTACTATGGTTCAATGTGACTATGGCTCAAGGATACTATAAATGAAGGTGACTATAACTAAGGGTGACTGTAGCTCCAGGAGACTATAGATAAAGGTGACTATTCCTGCGTTGACCCTGCTAATGTCGTCTATATATTCATTCATTTTTTCCCTCTCTAGCCGAAGACTTCACATAGAACAGAAGTCACAGTAGTTCTCCAAGACTGACAATCTGCCGTTAGTTCTTGTAGGTCTTGGTTTTTTCTGAGTTCCATGGTTGAGCTTTCCCTATTAATTGTTCTGCATAGCGATTCTCTTAGTCTTCCTTGTTTTCTTTTACCAGATGGTTTCCACACGAATTCCTAATTGGGAAGGATTTCTTCATTCATTCTCAGCACATGACCAATGTATTTCTAGGGCCTTCTTCTTTATAAAAATCGATACGTTTTCTTGTTTTGATTCATCTCTTATCTGTTCATTTGAAAGGTATTCTTTGCAGTTATTGTTTGAGATCTCATGACGACATTTGTTTTCAAAGCCATTTAATTTCCTATATATATATATATATATATATATATGACCGCTTTTATATATTACTATAGTGGCCTATATTTTAATACGTAATATGAGATTATTTTAGTACCCATAAGGGACATGCGTGGAATAACAATTGGAGGTCATAATATAAATAACCTCAGGTATGCTGATGGTACAGTATTAATCGTTAAGAGTGAAAATGAGTTTCAAGAAATGTTAGACATTGTAGTGAAAGAAAGCAGAAAAAATGACAAAGTCTTAATAGGAAAAAGACAGAATTATGGTAGCAACAAAGAAAAAGACATCACCGCAATGTACAATAAAGACAAGTGGAACAATATTAAAACAGGTAAATGAATTTAAATATCAGGGAACAAAGATGCCCTCAGAAGGTAGATGTACAACAGAGGTGAGATGCAGAATGACTCAGGCAAAAGCAACTTTCAAAAAAATGAGGAAGATACTGTGCGACCATATTGTTTTTACAAAAGAAACAAGAAAACGAATTATTAAATGTTATTAGAGCCAGTCGTAACATATGGATGTGAATCATGGACAATTGGACAACAGACAAGAAAATAACTGGAGACTGAAGAAATATAGTTTTATAGAATAATGTTAAGAATATCATGGACAGCTAAGAAGAATAATGAAAACGTGCTGAAAAAGGTCAAAGCAAAAAAGAGAGCAAGGAAGAAACAATCATCATTTGTTGGCAATGTAATGAGAAGGAAACAACAGGAATATATTGTAACAACTTGGAAAATTGAGGGACGAAGAAATAAAGGGAAACAAAGAGAAAACGAAACCAGATAGGAGAATGCCGTGGTAGAAGGTCAACAACAGAATTGATAAATAACTGTCGAGATCGAACGTTGTCGAGAGACATGATCACCCACGTCGGTAGGCATGGTACTTGATGATGAGACCTGTTTCGAGGAGAAACGGCAAAATGATGAAGAATAAATTACATTCTGTTCACACGGACTATTGTCCACCGACCCAGCCGTTGGCAGAAATGGGTACCAGGTTGGTACTCTGGGAAGGTAAGGAATGCCGACTCTCATCGTGGGTTTCGATGCTTGAAGCGACACTATCCAGTAGTCTCCGAACACTTCTGGATAGGCGACTGAGCATTTTTGGGTGAAAACTTGCATGCTAAGACATTCAAGTCTCGTACTTTACCTTTACTTTTCCTTTACTTTACCTTTACTTTACCTTTACTTTACCTTTACTTTATCTTTACTGTACCTTTACTTTACCTTTAACCTCAAGATGGACAGAAGGCTAGAATATTGCAGGAACTCTTTGTAATATTATTTCTTTCTCTTTTTAGCTTTCACTCATTAAGTTGTGGATGGATGCGCTGTATCACCAATTTACGTCAAGTTGCTATAT
Organism: Megaustenia siamemsis; assembly: GCA_032433765.1. NCBI lineage: Eukaryota > Metazoa > Mollusca > Gastropoda > Stylommatophora > Ariophantidae > Megaustenia > Megaustenia siamemsis. The sequence continues at coordinate 7,326,260 of JAVIAB010000073.1, forward strand.
CTGTATCTTTAAGCCCGACACATCCGTCGTCAGCACGGGCTGATTTGCTTAGCAATTTATTGTACTGGCAGCAGATAATCCTCGGCTGTTCGATTGTTATCTGTCCAAGGTTCCTTCACTCCAGTCGTTCATCCGATGACTACTAAAGAAATTGATATCCTCTTCATCATCCGTCCTTACAAGGGCGTTAAGTGGGCGTAGATACGTCGTGTTGTAGCTTGCAGTAGAACTGATACTTGCGCCTTTCAGACCAACACATCCGACTTCAGCATGTTATTTTTGAGTACCGTGTTGTCTTCCTCCTTCGATTCCTACCTGCTTGGCCAGACTAAACATGTTAGTCTGTTTCTGGAAGCACCGCGGAGAGGTGGAGAAAGATCTGAATGATTCTGGTTCACCTATTCTGGCGCAAGTCATCAACAGACAGCTTTCAGTTCTGCTGCTGTAAGAAGCGCCGTTGCCTTCTGTTGAGAGTTCTTTAACGTGCGCGAATGCACACGGGCATCCTGCTGTTAACCGTTTTTTGAGAGGGGTAGATCTAACCAGAGGTCACTGTCTAACATCTAGACCACACAGCAGTTCTCAAACCGTTTAAAGTTTATCATATCTTGACGATAACACTTTTTGAAACTGTTTATTCTCGATTTTTGCAAAGTGTCATGTCCACAAGTCGTCCTGACATCGGATGTTTTGGGCCGAAAGGCGCAAATATTACAGTTGTCAGCGACCCACAGCCGATGACTTGCGAATAGATCGGTGAACCAGAACCATCCAAACACCTCTCCACGGTGTCTCTAGCTCGTTTCAAATCATGTGCCCAACTTCAAAACGCTATTACTCTCTAACCGTTTGTTAAAAACTTTTGAAATTTTCCAAATGTTATTAGAATGCAAAAGATCCTTTAAATGTATATTTAACAAATATCTTGCAGCTGCAGTTTTCTTAAAGCGGCGAATATCTTTGATGTTTGTCAAAATTGTAAATTGTGAACCCCTAAATAATAGAAATTACCGTAGTTGCTGGTCTATGACTAAGTTTCACTAGGTAAAGGCGTGGCCGTAATGGGGAAATAACTGGATAAGACAAAACACCAGGAGAATTGTTGTCTTCTCAGTTCGAGGACGGACGATAATATCAAGGTATACCTGTATGTCCAATTTTCATAGTTGTGTGGTCCTGAAAAGGACAGTTTGTTGAACTAATTTAAGGTAATATAGGGGCCAACATTGTGGGGGCTATATACTTTCATTCTGAATCAGACGAGTCTAAAAGATTAATAACTGTTTGGGGTTGAACATTCCACAAGCCATCATTTTTCCAATATTCCTCTTCCTGTTTTAAGACGTGGTCTTCACATTTAGCCCAATAATCTTTGTCTATATTTAATAAAGCGAGATTAGCAAGAGTCTTTACATCGCATATTTTGAATGTTGTATTTTCATCTGCCACTTGTCCTTTTAATTTTGCCCAGATTAGTTCTATTGGATTTAAATGAGCATGGTAAGGTGGCAGCCTCAAACTTATATGACCGTGCTCTTGGATAATCTTATCTATTTGAAAAATCTTTGTCCTCTGTTTTTGCTTTAGTAGAGATAGTAATTAAGGTTTTAAGTACATGTTATTAAATTGTATGTGCTCCTTTGTGCCCATTTCTTAATAGCATCTTTTGTACTGGATGACGTCGGGACTTTATCTTCAAGTGCAACAATGTTGTGGTACGCTGCATTGTCCATTATTAGGCAAGATGGTCGATCTAGTGATGGGAGAACAGAATGTTCAATCCAATGTCTAAATATGTGACCATTCATCTCAGAGTGATAATCCCAATTGTCTATGGATTTTGAAAGAAAAATGAGCTCTGCATTCTGTATTAATCCATGTTGTCGACTACCTGCATGAGCAATTATCAAGCGCTGTCCTTTGCTGCTAGGTATTAATCTCTTAATCTTTCCATCTGATGACTGCCATTCCCTTTGGTTAGTGTGGTGAGCATTGATCCATGTTTCATCCAAGTACACAATATCATAACCTTGCTTGCGCACCTCTTTTACTTCACGTAAGTACTTGCTTCTCATGACTACTATATGTGGCTTCTCACAGATGATGTTTCGTCCATTGGAATACTTTCTGAATGTAAAGCCTGCAGCTCTCACATTCCTCCATAATGTAGACTTTGATATTTCAATACTGTTGTTCTTTTTCAGCGATACTTTTAATTTTCTTATTGTAACAGTTTCATTCATACCCAATATTTTGCGAATTTCACTTCTAATAAGTTCACTGTCGAAATTATCCAACATTTTTGCTCTTCCTTGTGATTTTGTATATTTTGAACATTGACGGTCACTTGCTTGAATCCAGCCAAAATGTGTCTTGTCCTATCCTATTCTCATGGTTTTCTAAAGAATGAAATAATCTTCCTCGTTTAGCCTCTTTGCAAAAATAGTCATACATTTTTATTGCGATGTTTTGTAAACTGCAGAAATTCCTTTTAAGACTCATGATAAATGTTATTGTTCCACGTCTCCACCTATGAATGAACGGAAATGGAACACACAATGCCTCGTGTTTTCTACAAGTGTCTAATTGTGTCAGAAAGCCCACGTGGAAAGCGTTCAAAAACGTCAATTGTACCGTGTATGGATTTTTAATCGCTATTTTTAACTTAAAATACTGTAAACATTAAGTTTTGACTACATCAATGGGTCGTTATAAATTTATATAAATCAAATAAGCAACAATAATAACCAAATGTTTTTTTTTAATGAAATTAATTCCCTGTTGGGTTCTAATCATTATAACTTTACATGCAAATTTTGAAAAAATTACAAAAAGAGATCAAAAAGATATCGATTTTAAAAGTTGGGCATATGATTTGAAACGAGCTATAGTAACAGACTAACCTGTTTAGTCTGGCCCAGAGAGTAGGGATCGAAGAGGGAAGACACCCCGGTGTTAAAAAATGTCATGCTGAATTCGGATGTGTTGGACTGAAAGGCGCAATTATCACGGTTATATTGGAAACCACAACACAAAGCAGACACGCCCATTTAATGTCCTATTAAGGGCGGATGACGAAGAGGTGTAATCCTTTAGTCATCGGGCGAACACAAGCAAGCAGCAAGCATGTCCACAAGTGTGCTAAGCACGCAGATGTGTCGTTAGTGTTTGTATTATTGTCTTTTCTATTTGTCATCTCTAGTAATTCATCAACTGTCGTAGCTGCTTCTCGTATTTGTTTATCTATTCTCCTTTAAACGTAGAGAGCTGCTTCTTGGACTCACCTGTGGACTCATTGCAATTAACGCAACATAAACTTTTAAACGCAGTAATTTATGGCAGAGTTTGCGCCATTGTGATTAACTTACCTGACTGGTGATTTATCATCTTAATTTCTTATTTAATGCACATCGTATTACATACACACTGAATGTTAAATAAACATTTTGTCTTGTCTTCTTTTTTTTTTAAGTTGAAAGCACAAAAACATTATTTTTTGTTAATATGACATTTCATACGCACCTCTTTGTATGTTTTTGTTTTAAATATTATTTTTTATTTTTCGCACGCCCGCACACACACACACACACACATATACATATTACGCCAACACACACACACAAACACACAAACACACAATCACACACACACACACACACACACACACACACACACACTTACATGTGACATGACGTGTTCTGTATGCTTACCATTATTCAGTACGTGTTCTATTGACATTTAACATTTATCAGAACGGTATCATTTGTTTTCTTCCACAGGAAATGACGTAATTGAAACAAAAACCCGCCATGACATTTTCTGCATGCGCGGGCATCCATTAAACAAAAATAAAGCCAGCACGATGATCTTTGTGTCAGTTAGCGCGTGCGTCTGTTTGTGAACATATGCTGCAGTGGACACAATGCAAGAAATATATGTTGTTTAATGGAGCCTCGGTGACTGAGTGGCTAGTCGGCCTGGCGTGACACTGACCATATCACCTACAAATTTGCCGTCGTCATAAAAAGATTATGGTCACCAACACTATATTCCAGGGAGTGGGGGCTGGTTGGTTTCGAGGCAAGACACCGATCTCGAGACAGAGAGGTTGTGAGTTCAAATCCTGGCCGAACAAGTTCGGATTTTTATTTGTGATTTCTCTCTGCGGCAACCACCACTGGTCTCAGCAGCGGGGCCCGGCTTGAAACGTCAATTATTCACCAACGGAAAAAAATGGATTAGCACGCAAATTTATGTTGCTCTAGGGACTCTGGGGACTTTGCCAGGGATGAAAGATGACGAACACTAAAAACGGATGTTCCACATACGTCTAGCAAGGCAGGGGCGTGAATCGTTACTTCTATTATTTAATACTGTGCTCCGGACATCCGAAGCGACTTGCTTGTGCGGCTACAGTCATACACAACGAAGGCACTCTGTTCATCACTCAGGAATATATATATCACAGCAGTAGCCAGCAACAATGTCAGACTGGGCCTTACTCAATCCTACTATCAGCACTAAAATGGACTTAAACCTGGCATCTTTCTCATGCACATACATTAACCATCATTATACCATCATATGTCAGGTGGTGTTTACAAAACTCGAACAGGTTCTACACATTTCTGACAAACATTTAGAAGTCAACGACACTTATTGGAAGAGAGCATCATTGACACAGTGGTAGTACCTAGGCTAAGCTTTATAGTGGATTTGGGTTCGATTAAAGCTTGATGCTTTCTAGTGGGCGAAAATAGGCACCTAGAACATGAGATGGAAAATAAATAACAGCGAGGAAGATCACTGACCATCTTACTTTTGAATGTTTTGGCCTTGAATCTGAAGCGACTAGACTGTTGAACACTATTAAGTGTAGCTTGGCACTGAACCTCTCATCTTTCTAGGTTACGATACCGTCGTAAAAATTACGGGATAAAAATAAATATTCTTGAAATTCGATAGTTTGCAGCAGTCAAACATCTTTAACTGAGTGTTGAATATGTATATATAATCACCATCGCTTCTGGTGGGCTTTGAACCTGAGTCCTCTCTGTATTTAGACCGACGTCGTAGCTCTAAAAGGTCCAGCCGCACAGACGTGTGTCATTCTTTCATCTTTCAAGAATTTGCTGAAAAGTTATTTACAAGCAAATTTCAAACCTTTCAAAGACTTGGATGTAATTCATAACTAATGTGTGATCGCCAAAAATATATTTTTTTTCGTTCGCCAGCTTTTACCTCTGACCAAGTCCCTAGAGACTAGGGACTGAATTTTGCGTGTTAATCCTTTTTTCCTTGGCAGTCCGTGTGCGCAAGGCTCCCTCGCTGCATAGCTAGATAATATCATATAGTACTCATATTGTTTCCGTCGATGAGTAAAAACGTTTCAAGCCGAGATCTCGTCGCTGAGACCAGGCGTGGTTACCGCAGAGAGAAATCATCAATAAAAATCCCAACTGCTGTAGCCAGGATTTAAACTCACAACCTCTCTATCTCGAGACTGGCGTCTCGTCTCGAGACCAACCTCCTGTTCCCCAGAACAGCTCTCTGAGAGCGCCTACCGAAGATCAGCAACAGCCTGTTTCAGACCGTCTGTAGAAGCGAAAACAAAAATATACAAGCGACTATTAGTTGCAACGGTACTATGTCTGTTCCTCGTTGAAGGCTTTTTAGAGGAAAAATATTGGTTTGGTTAGTTATATTTTTCTCTTATCAAGCAACGCTGAAACATTTTCAGTATTAGTTTTTGTCATTATTTCGAACTATTGATGGTTCATATACACAGGGGGCCTCGGTAGCCTAGTTGGGAAAACCACCCGACTGGGCTACCGACGCTCGGACAACCCTTGTTCGATTCTCGCTGGACGCAGTGTGAATTGTACTCGTGGTTGGAAAATATACACATTCGGTCGACCCAGCAGCTGACAGAAAAGGGTAACAGAATAGTACTCTGGGATGGTGAGGAATGTCGCAACGTGAGTTTCTATGCTTGAAGCGACACTATCAAGAAGTCTTCAAACAATTCTGGATAGGCAACCGAGCCTATCACATACGAGTGAAAACTCGCGTGCTAAGACGCCGATTCAAGTCTCGTACTTTACCTTTACCTTTCGTATCCATGCTTGAATGATTGTGTCTGTAGTATAAATGCCGTGAGTATCCCCTTCCATTAATAAAGGTTTCCATAAACTAACATACAGTGTGTTGTTTAATGTGTAAAACAGAACTATTTGAGTCAGTTACTGCCCTTGACGAGTAAAATTAATATCCCATCGTGTGATAGTTAAACCAGCATGGCGTTCTCAATCACCAGAAAGCCAGCGTCACTAGAGACACTAATTTATGCGATGTCATGAGGTCAAGACAAACTCGCTATTAAAAGCAGCATTTTTTATAAATACGTCATAAAGTTGCCTGAACGGGTCGTGGTTTTTAACATACGGCGATGGTAGAGGGCACAAAGGTCGTCTGGTGTTTTTAACATACGGCGATGGTAGAGGGCACAAAGGTCGTCTGGTGTTTTTAACATGCGGCGATGGTAGAGGGCACAAAGGTCGTCTGGTGTTTTTAACATGCGGCGATGGTAGAGGGCACAAAGGTCGTCTGGTGTTTTTAACATACGGCGATGGTAGAGGGCACAAAGGTCGTCTGGTGTTTTTAACATACGGCGATGGTAGAGGGCACAAAGGTCGTCTGGTGTTTTTAACATACGGCGATGGTAGAGGGCACAAAGGTCGTCTGGTGTTTTTAACATACGGCGATGGTAGGAGGGTATGAGGTTGTTTGCTATTGCTTGTTCACGTTCAGAGGTAACAATATTATGAATAGATATTTAGTTCCAACAAGAAAAAGAGTTTTTAAATGTTATGTACGTCCAGTCTTAACATATGTATGTCAATCATGGACAATAGGACAAGAGACAAGAAAATCACTGGAGGCTATAGAAATATGGTTTTACAGAAGAATGTTGAGAATACCATGGACATTTAAGAAGAGTAATGAGAACGTTCTGAAAGAGGCCAAAGCAAAAAGAGAGTTAATGTCCATTATTTGGGATAAACAATGATAGTTTATTTGGCTATGTAAAGAGAAGCCCTCATGTGGGAAATAACAGGTAAGAGGAAAAGAGGAAGACCCAGAGAGACGCTGAGAAGAACATTGATGAGAGAAGCAAGAGCAGCAGGAATCCGCTCCCTCACTGAGTTAGAGCTGCTTGCAAAGAACAGAGACAAATGGCGAGATTTGATAAAAGATCTTTAAAAGAATTGAAAACTGCTAGAATAACAATTTATATAAGAGAAAGAGTATCTTGGTCTACGCCCTATGGGCCGGCTACGGCTCGAAGGGTCAATAGATAAATAGATAGAATGAGAAGGAAACACCTGGAACATGTTGTAACAAGTGGGAAAATTGAGGAACGAAGAGATAGAGGGAAAGAAAGAGAAAATATACTAAAGAGAATGGCTTAGCAGAAGGTCAACAACAGAAATGAGTAACAAATCTCGAGATCGAAAGTTGTGGAGAGACATGATCACCTACGCCAGAAGACACGGTGCTTGATAATAATAATGATGATGATAATTTAGTTGCAACCAAAAAGTGAACACACGGAAACAACATGAAAAGAAGAAACCATGAGCATCTTATGTCTTATCAACTGACACTCTTGGATCTTCACAGATCACCGTACAAACTAGACATCATCTCCTTCTTGCATTGTACCTCCTGGCGATGGCTGCTATGTCTCTGCACAACCTGCTATTCATATTGTTGAGCATGAATTTCAACGGTGGCTGTCTATCACGGCAAAATATCATTCTCCTACTGTCTTCTATCTTTGTTTTTCACCGTCTCTTTTCTCCTATATTTTTCCGTAATCACCGGATCTAATTGTTCTCTTCTCATTGATGATCCAAATAAAAAGAATTCTTTCTGGCGTTTATCCGGTGCATGCTAAAGGAAAGAATAGTGCACTTCGTCATCCGTCTTTTAAAGGACGTTAAGTGGGGGTAGACGCGTTGTGTTGCGTTTATTTACGCCTTTCAGCCCAACACATCCGACTTCATCACGGCATTTTTGAGTACCGGTTTGCCTTCCCTTTTGATTGCTACTTTCTTGGCCAGACTAGACTGATTAGTCTGTTACTGGAGGCACCACAAAGAGGTGGAGTAGGGGGTCCCAGTCTTTTAACCTGTCAAAACAACTCTTGGGGATATGAGCACACAGACTGCTCTCCCACTGTGTGGTGAAGACACGTCATAGGAGCACATTTGTCCAGATTCTCTACTGGTAAAGTTGTAATGCATGAAATCTCATCCTATAGTAGAAGATCTGTAGAGTTAAATGTTGCACTGTGTCGGATCTGATCGATCATGGCTGTAGCCGCCAGAGCTGGCTCATGCCTATTGATGATTGGCTTCCTTTTCATGTTTGTTAAGGACATTCCTTGAAAGTTGGCCCTATAAAGAAATCTTTCTTCGATATGTTCTTGGAACTCTTAACAGTTTTCTAAGAAACGATATCTGTGTGACCTCTTAAATGAAATTCAGATCAATGTGAAGGTAACTATATGTCAATTAATGTTGCAAACATACCACCTACCTTAGAGTTGTCATTTTTTTTTTTCACTTTGTACAATAAAACGGGCAAGCTGCCCTGCTCTTTAACATCAGGTGTCGTCACATATGATAGATTTTGAGTGATTCCTTAATTCCCCTGAGACCTACAATGTTGTTCATTGTCTTTCTCCATCTCCACAAATGTGCAATTTCTTGAATTATGTTTCCTTAGTAAGTCCTTGGTACCTTGAGTTCATACTTCCCGTATAAAATAACAATAAAATGGTATGGATCAGCTCAACTAATGGAGAGGCAAGACAAGCCGCAACGTTTCGGCAAAAGCATTCATCAGATATAATAAACATTGAAAACAAACTGTCTACAAGAGAGGATTAAACACTTTTATTTAATTTCTGGTCTCCTCTCACTTTTTTCATGTGTCCTCTTCCTATCCTTTCATGCCTTTTCTTTATTACTTATTTTACTCTTCTCCCCCCCCCCCGCCCCCCCCCCCCCACCTTTGCTTCCCCTAATCTCGCTATTTTTTTCACTTGTTCCTGTTTTTTTTGTACCCTATGGGACACCTCCTTTCCGTTTTCCAATGTTTCATTGTTTGGTTCCTTTTGATATAATTAAATCGCTCGTGCCCTATTGTCTATTTATCTGTTAGACTCTACATGAATCTTGGTCATCGTCTTTTCCCCCATTTTTTTTTAGATCTGTAGTGTTTTTTCTTATTTTTGATTTATGTGTTTGGTTGGTTGCGTTCGCCCGATGACTAAAGTATTCTAGAGTATCGTAGTAGACTAGAATATTCCTCTTCATCATCCGCCCTTACAAGGACGTAGTGGACGTGTCTGCGTTGTGTTGTGGTTTGCAGTATAACTGTTATATTTGCGCCTTTCGGCCCAACACATCCCACTTCAGCACGATTTATGTGTTTAACATGTACAGTATGTTCAGAGTGCAATGATGATGACCCGGAAATAACTCAATACGCATATTGTTTTCATGTCTTTCTATTAGATTAGCTGCTCCGTTCCATTTTCTGTTTATTTCACATGTTCTCTGCATTTATACTCGCGGTCCTGCATAGGATTAAATATTTTGTATATTTGATATTTGGATTGTCTTCAAACGTCCAGGCAAGACGCCGGCCTCGAGACAGAGGGGTTGTGGGTTCAAATACCGGCTACACAGATTGTGAGTTTTATTTATGATTTCTCTCTGCGGCTACCACCCCTGGTCTCAGCAGCGAGGCCCGGCTTGAAAGTTCAATTACTCATCGACGGAAAAAAATATGAGTACTTTCGAAGTCGGAGTTATCTGCCTGTGTGGCGAGGGACCCCTGTGCACACGGCTGCCAGGGAAAAATGGATTAACAGTTCCTAGTGAAATTCAGTTCCTAGTCTCTAGGGTCAGACGTGAAAGCTGACAAACGAAAAAAAAAAACAACAAAAAAACATCCGAGGGCAACTGGTGCAAGAGAAAAACTGTTAAACAAGAAAAGTAAGAACAGCCTTAGAAGTAAAAATAAGAAAAAAATGCCAATCAATAAAAAAAGCAGGACAAGACAGCTACAAAAACAGGATGTCAAGGAGCCGTTCAGCAACAGAGCTGAAAGTTGACAGTGAACCAAAGCTGATGGATCGCGCCGGGATTGGTGGACAAAAAAAACTGTCCAGATTCTACTCCACCTCGTCGCGGTGCTCTTTGAAACAGATTAACCAGTCGAGTCTGGCCAAATGAGTAGGGATCGAGAGGGAAGGGAAGCATGTATTAAAAAAATGTCGCGTTGCAGTCGGAAGTGTTGGGCCGAAAGGCGTAAATATCACAGCTTTACTGGAAACTCTAAAAAAATGCAATCATCAAATTAACGTCATTTTAAGGGCGGATGAGGGAGGATTCTACTGCATTAGTCATCAGGTGAACGCCATGAAGTTACACAAAATAGAGCGAAATGATTAGAAATAATGAGCAAGGAAAAAAGTAATCATCGTCATTGAGTACCGTCTCCGCATCGAAGGTTGGCTACCGTAGAGCGCCATTCCGCTGTCTCTTGCTTTGATAGTGCAGGATGTCATGGGCTGATTTGTCCATCTTTTGATGTTGCTCGTCCATGTTAATCTTGGTCTGCCTCTTCCTCTATTACCTTGTATTTTCCTTTCCAAGATTACTTTTAGTAGACTTCTGTGTCTTTTAATAGGCCCCAAAAATCATATTTGTCTTGTTTAAAATGTGTTTAGTAGTTTTCGTTTAATTTTTAATTCTTTTAAGACTTCATCGTTTATTTTATTTTCTTCCCATCCAATTTTTCCTATTCTTCTATAACTCCACATTTCAAAGGCTTAAATTTTATGTTCTGTTTTCTTGTCTAATGTCCATGTTTCTGCACCATACAGAACTTGTAACTTGTTGTTTACAAGTCTGTGTTCTGTCGCCGGATTTGTTTTCACTTTACAGCGAATATATTATGAGATCAATAGTAGACAGAAAAGGGATTGAAGTCAACGGTCACAACATAAATAATTTGCGATATGCGGATGACACAGTCTTAATAGCAGAGACAGAGAATGAGCTACAAGAAATGATAGATATAATAGTAAAAGAAAGCAACAAGAAAGGTCTCAGTCTGAATAGTAAGAAAACAGAAGTAATGATTATATCGAAGAAACAATCATCACCGTCATGCAGCATAAAAATAAACAAGACAAATCTGAAACAAGTGCAACGTTTGAAATACTTGGGCACAGTGATAATATCAGATGGAAGATGTAACACAGAAATAAAAATCAGAATAGCTCAGGCCAAAATAGAATTTCAGAAAATAAAAATATCTTATGCAACAAATCTATGTCAATAGAAATGAGAAAGAGAATTCCTCGGTGCTATATAGAAACAATTCTGACATATGGAAGCGAATCATAGACAATAGACAAACAAATGAAAAGACGATAGGAGGCCACAGAAATGGGATATCTCAGAAGAATGTTGAAAGTTCCCTGGACAGCTAAAAAGACCAATGAGAAAGTTTTCAAAGAGGCCAACACAAAAAGGGAGCCCTTAAAAAACATCAGAAAGAAACAATCAACATTTTTTGGGCACATCATGAGAAGAGGAAAGTTGGAATACTTGGTTACAACTGGCAAAATAAAAGGAAAGAGAGATCGCGGACAGCAAAGAGAGAAAATACTGTAATATCGCGGATAGCTTGGTGTCATGGCATGAAAAACAGTCAACAACAGAACTGATACGATGCACTGTAGATAGAAGATTCTGGAAGGATATGATCGCCAACGCCAACCGGTACGGCACATGATGATAATGAAACACTAAACATCAACGTTTTGGGAGTTCAACTTTTTGAATTTCCTTTCGTGTGCAACACATGCACGTTAACTTGTTTTATAATCTAACCCACGTGACCTGACCGGCATTATAAATGATGACGCTCAATGTATCTAACATGTGAGGCATGTTTTACGAGGTTAGGTCAAAACGTACATACAATTATATATTTATTGTAGATAGATATGATCAAATTGTACATTTGTTCAGGATAGTTTTGAAGAATCTACTAGAACATTGGATATGGAAGCATAGATATGTTGTGTTAATGCTAATGATGGGACACACATGTGTAAAAGCACTGTAAGACAATATACACAATGATGTTGCAATTGTGGACATTGCTAGGGGCAGATTCAGTTGCTAAATTACATGTTGAATGATTATGTTGTTGTCAGAATTCACATGCTAAATTATATGTTGAAAGGTTATGTTATTGTCAGAATTCATATGTTAAATTACACGTTGAAAGATTATGTTATTGTCAGAATTCATATGTTAAATTACACGTTGAAAGATTATGTTATTGTCAGAATTCATATATTAAACTACATGTTGAAAGATTATGTTATTGTCAGAATCACATTTTAAATTACATGTTGAAAGATTATGTTATTGTCAGAATTCATATGTTAAATTACATGTTGAAATATTATGTTATTGTCAGAATTCATATGCTAAATTACATGTTGAAAGATTATGTTATTGTCAGAATTCATATGCTAAATTAAATGTTGAAAAAAGTCTATTATTATCGGCAATAAATTCAGATGCTAAATGTACGTTGATATATTCATTTCTGTCGTTCGTTCCAGAAAATGCTCACCAGATGAAATTGTTATCAGTTGCAATACCTTCATTTTTCATCTCAGCTTTCACCTGTTAAGTAGGAGTAGACTTTTTGTGCGCTTAGATTACAGGAAAAGCTGAGATATCTGCATCTTTCGGCCAAACATAACGGTCATCGGCATTGCGATCTGATTAACAATTTTTATGCTCTGGTAGTTTTTAACCTACTTTTTTTTGGACTTCAAACTAGTAAGGGCTCTTTAACGTGCGCGAGTGCACACTAGATCTTCTGTTTTTTATCGTGTACCGAGAGGACCAGACATGGTTTCACTACCTAGAGAGGACCAAACATCAGATCTCACTACATAGAGAGGACCAAACATCGGATCTCACTACCTAGAAAGAGGACCAAACATCGGATCTCACAACCTAGAGAGGACCAAACATCGGATTACACTACCTAGAGAGGACCAAACATCGGATCTCACTACCTAGAGAGGACCAAACATCGGATCTCACTACCTAGAGAGGACCAGACATCGGATCTCACTACCTAGAAAGGACCAAACATCGGATCTCACTACCTATAGATGACCAAACATCGGATCTCACTAACTAGAGAGGACCAGACATGGGATCTCACTACCTAGAAAGAGGACCAAACATCGGATCTCACTACCCAGAGAGGACCAAACATCGGATCTCACTACCCAGAGAGGACCAAACATCGGATCTCGCTACCTTGAGAGGACCAGACATCGGATCTCACTACCTAGAAAGAGGACCAAACATCGGATCTCACTACCCAGAGAGGACCAAACATCGGATCTCACTACCTAGAGAGGACCAAACATGGGTCTCACTACCTAGAGAGGACCAAACATGGTTCACTACCCAGAGAGGACCAAACATCGGATCTCACTACCCAGAGAGGACCAAACATCGGATCTCACTACCTAGAGAGGACCAGACATGGTATCACTACCCAAGGAGGACCAAACATCGGATCTCACTACCCAGAGAGGACCAAACATCGGATCTCACTACCTAGAGAGGACCAGACATGGTTTCACTACCCAGAGAGGACCAGACATGGTTTCACTACCCAGAGAGGACCAAACATCGGATCCCACTACCCAGAGAGGACCAGACATGGTTTTACTACCCAGAGAGGACCAAACATTGGATCTCACTACCCAAAGAGGACCAGACATGGTTTCACTAGCCAGAGAGGACCAAACATCGGATCTCACTACCCAGAGAGGACCAAACATCGGATCTCACTACCTAGAGAGGACCAGACATCGGATCTCACTACCTAGAGAGGACCAGACATCGGATCTCACTACCTAGAGAGGACCAGACATCGGATCTCACTACCTAGAGAGGACCAGACATCGGATCTCACTACCTAGAGAGGACCAGACATCGGATCTCACTACCTAGAGAGGACCAAACATCGGATCTCACTACCTAGAGAGGACCAGACATCGGATCTCACTACCTAGAGAGGACCAAACATCGGATCTCACTACCTATAGATGACCAAACATCGGATCTCACTATCTAGAGAGGACCAGACATCGGATCTCAATACCTAGAAAGAGGACCAAACATCGGATCTCACTACCCAGAGAGGACCAAACATCGGATCTCACTACCCAGAGAGGACCAAACATCGGATCTCGCTACCTAGAGAGGACCAGACATCGGATCTCACTACCTAGAAAGAGGACCAAACATCGGATCTCACTACCCAGAGAGGACCAAACATGGGTCTCACTACCTAGAGAGGACCAAACATGGTTCACTACCCAGAGAGGACCAAACATCGGATCTCACTACCCAGAGAGGACCAAACATCGGATCTCACTACCTAGAGAGGACCAGACATGGTATCACTACCCAAGGAGGACCAAACATCGGATCTCACTACCCAGAGAGGACCAAACATCGGATCTCACTACCTAGAGAGGACCAGACATGGTTTCCCTACCCAGAGAGGACCAGACATGGATTCACTACCCAGAGAGGACCAAATATCGGATCTCACTACCCAGAGAGGACCAGACATGGTTTTACTACCCAGAGAGGACCAAACATCGGATCTCACTACCTAGAGAGGACCAGACATCGGATCTCACTACCTAGAGAGGACCAGACATCGGAACTCACTACCTAGAGAGGACCAGACATCGGATCTCACTACCTAGAGAGGACCAAACATCGGATCTCACTACCTAGAGAGGACCAAACATCGGATCTCACTACCTAGAGAGGACCAAACATCGGATCTCACTACCTAGAGAGGACCAGACATCGGATCTCACTACCTAGAGAGGACCAGACATCGGATCTCACTACCTAGAGAGGACCAGACATCGGATCTCACTACCTAGAGAGGACCAGACATCGGATCTCACTACCTAGAGACCAGGAGAGGGTAAAGAAAAAAAAAAATCCACGGATACAAACTGTAAAATTTTCAACGGCAGTTGTGGCGAGACTTAAACCCTTTGACATTCCTGTCTAGAGCCCGAAGTCTTACCTTTATACCACGCAGCCACCCCCCCCACCTTCAAAGTTGCCATGTAATATGTAACATCCGCCAAACATATGGTGACATTATTGGTATCGATATTGACTTCCCTGTTTGATCCCTTCTTATTTGATTTGTTTGAGTTAACCAGCTTCTAAGACCACACTGTGATTATAGAATGAGACCATAGTTCGCTCTTATTTGTAGACCGTGACTTTAGAGTCAGCTGTGAGATGCTAGAGATGTTGTGTCTGCTTTCATGTTGTAAATTCATCGTTTGTTTTCTTTTCTATCCATCTAGTTCTTCCTATTCTACTTTAAATCCACATTTACAATTCTTAAATTTTCTATGTTTGTTTCTGCACAATATAGGAATTTTGATAAGATATAACATTTTGCTATTCTTAGTTGATATTTTATATTAGGGAGCAAAACACGTTGTGGACATGTAGTGTTTTCAGTACGTTTGGTGAATCACATCGACCGATGCTCCTATAGGTCTGAGGCGTGCGTATCTCTCACACAGAAAGGCCGAGGTTTCTTACTGCATTATTTTTATGTTTAATTAAGTGAGTTGTCGTTCTTGGACCCAATCAGGATGTACCGACGCGAGATCCACTGGGATTAAGATAGAAACGTTAGAGCGAACATGAAGAATCAAACTGAGAAGGACGATAACTGTGAACGATACGGCAACCATTTGCAATCAAATTTACTGTCTGTTTGGGCTAACACGCTGGACAGTGCATTGAATGAAAGCACTCAGACACTCAAAGATGATTGCTAGCATACAGATCATTCATCCAGAACTCTAATGATCCTAAAATACTTCCCTTGGGTTGTCCTGGAAACACACTGACTAATGTGGCCAAATGAGTTGGGATCAAGGAGAGAAGACAACATGTAACACACTGACTAATGTAGCCAAATGAGTGGGGATCAAAGAGAGAAGACAACATGTTACACACTGACTAATGTGGCCAAATGAGTGGGGATCAAAGAGAGAAGACAACGTGTTACACACTGACTAATGTGGCCAAATGAGTGGGGATCAAAGAGAGAAGACAACAAGTTACACACTGATTAATGTGGCCAAATGCGTGGGGAACAAAGAAAGAAGACAACATGTTCACTGACTAATGTGACCAATTGCGGAACAAAGAAAAAAGACAACATGTTACACACTGACTAATGTGACCAATTGCGGAACAAAGAAAGATGACAACATGTTCACTGATTAATGTGATCAAATGCGGAACAAAGAAAGAAGACAACATGTTACACACTGATTAATGTGATCAAATGCGGAACAAAGAAAGAAGACAACATGTTACACACTGACTAATGTGACCAAATGCGGAACAAAGAAAGAAGACAACATGTTACACACTGACTAATGTGACCAAATGCGGAACAAAGAAAGAAGACATGTTACACACTGATTAATGTGACCAAATGCGGAACAAAGAAAGAAGACAACATGTTACACACTGATTAATGTGACCAAATGCTGAACAAAGAGAGAAGTCAACATGTTACACACTGATTAATGTGACCAAATGCGGAACAAAGAAAGGAGACAACATGTTACAGACTGATTAATGTGATCAAATGCGGAACAAAGAGAGAAGACAACAAGTTACACACTGATTAATGTGGCCAAATGAGTGGGGAACAAAGAAAGAAGACAACATGTTACACACTGATTAATGTGACCAAATGCGGATCAAGGAGAGAAGACAACATGTTACACACTGATTAATGTGACCAAATGCGGAACAAAGAAAGAAGACAACATGTTACACACTGACTAATGTGACCAAATGCGGAACAAAGAAAGAAGACATGTTACACACTGATTAATGTGACCAAATGCGGAACAAAGAAAGAAGACAACATGTTACACACTGATTAATGTGACCAAATGCTGAACAAAGAGAGAAGACAACATGTTACACACTGATTAATGTGACCAAATGCGGAACAAAGAAAGGAGACAACATGTTACAGACTGATTAATGTGACCAAATGCGGAACAAAGAGAGAAGACAACATGTTACACACTGACTAATGTGACCAAATGAGTGGGGATCAAAGAGAGAAGACAGCATGTTACACACTGACTAATGTGGCCAAATGAGTGGGGATCAAAGAGAGAAGACAACAAGTTACACACTGATTAATGTGGCCAAATGAGTGGGGAACAAAGAAAGAAGACAACATGTTACACACTGATTAATGTGGCCAAATGCGTGGGGAACAAAGAAAGAAGACAACATGTTACACACTGATTAATGTGACCAAATGCGGATCAAGGAGAGAAGACAACATGTTACACACTGATTAATGTGACCAAATGCGGAACAAAGAAAGAAGACAACATGTTACACACTGATTAATGTGACCAAATGCGGAACAAAGAAAGAAGACAACATGTTACACACTGATTAATGTGACCAAATGAGTGGGGATCAAGGAGAGAAGACAACATGTTACACACTGATTAATGTGACCAAGTGCCGATCAAGGAGAGAAGACAACATGTTACACACTGATTAATGTGACCAAGTGCCGATCAAGGAGAGAAGACAACATGTTACACACTGATTAATGTGACCAAGTGCCGATCAAGGAGAGAAGACAACATGTTACACACAATTTCTGCGCTGAGTTTGGATACGATCTTTAATGCATTGTGCGATTACTGGGGTCTGCCGGGGTGACTTATTTGTCCGCAAAATAAAGGTCGCTTATCCAGTGCAGTCGCCGCGATGTGTTTAGATCTGTGTTTATAGCCAGCGTAGGCATTGAAGCCATATCTTCATGTGAACACGGTATTTGTTAAGGACTAATTTCGTCTAGAACATTCGAGATATAACTAAAGACTTCAATAGAAGACCATTTACTGGAGAAAAGCTGTCAAAAAGTCAAGAATAGAAAGTACAAAATCGTATACGTGTAATTGTGTGCATATACATCTCTTACTAAAATACTGTTCTTTGTTTAATTATATAACAGTGCATATATATATATATATATATATTTATATGTATATATATATATATATATATATATATATATATATATATATATATATGCAGTAAATACCGGGATCTGTACGTATGCAATGGGTAGAGTCGTTGCAGAAGTCAAAAATACGTAAGGTCACATTTGTCTACGTCCCAGGACATGCGGGAGTAAGGAAATATGAAAGAGCGGATAGGTTGGCTAGCTGCGCTTTTGTTGAGGACGGTCAACCAATGGATCGGGCGCACATAATCAATGCCCTCCGGGAAATGGGAAGGACACAGGACTTCGACAACCATGAGTCCACGTCACTTTGTCGGATGAAAGAGATGGGAGTTAAGATGGGTACAGCCAGAAACGAGAAACTTAGTGGGCGTGTAAGAAGACTTATCAATCAACACAGAACTGGAGTCGTCAGCCGCTGGACACTGCGAGACTTGCTGAGGAGGGGATCTGAGCACCTATGGACATGTTCGGAGTGTTGTGATAATGACCCGCTAATAACTCAATACCAGTGAAACGTTTTCTTGTTGCTCTATACCAGTGAAACGTTTTCTTGTTGCTCTATACCAGTGAAACGTTTTCTTGTTGCTCTATACCAGTGAAATGTTTTCTTGTTGCTCTATACCAGTGAAACGTTTTCTTGTTGCTCTATACCAGTGAAACGTTTTCTTGTTGCTCTATACCATCGTAACATTAGATAAGAGGATACCGGAAACATGAAACCAATATGGCTCCGAGGTAAATATTATCTGTTACACAAATGGGATTATCAAATCGTTGATTACAAAAGTGAAATATTTATGTTGCATGTTCTATAAACACCCTGAGTGATTTTTTTTCTTTTTCTTCTCTCTTTTCTGTCGTTAACCCAATAATTACTAGAAGAAATGATTGTCCTCTTCGTCATCCGCCCTTAGAATTGTGAGGGAAAATTGAAAAAAAATAGAAAAAATGGTATGGTAAAAGCATTACGTGGTTAGTAGACGACACAGATTTGAACGACGTTTCGGCTCAATAGGCCTTCAGCAGGAACAAACAAACAACACACACACAGATATGTAAGTAAATAAAACTAATCCTACATAGCTAACTAGTAATGAAACATCCAAAACAAAATAATCGAAATATGTTAAAGAAAAGAAAATTGACTTCCCTGTGTCGTGGACGGTGGTCAGAATGGGAAAAGAATTGTTCCACGGATGTAGCTGTAATTATACCCTCTGGTCAGTGGTGAAGGGTTCTAAAAATACATGAGAGGGGGAACGCTGTCTAGGTTACGTCGACTGCAAAGACACTGACAATGTCTGAAAGTATCTAAAGGCCCATAAATACATGTATACACACACACAGATGCGTGTATATATATAAACACACGTACACATACTTATACATATCAACATACACATATATACATATATATATATGTATGCATACAAGCAAGCACACACATATATGCATATATATATATATATATATATATATATATATATATATATATATATATATATATACCAATACCCGTACATATGAACACATAAATGCATGTGCACATCCATACGGGGACAATCATATGTGTAGAAAAGTGCGCATAACGCACTAACTAGAGGAGTTCACACCGGGGTCAGTGTGCAAACTCGAAGGAGAAAGAATAGACCAGTAGAATAACATGTACTGTTCTATTCTACTGTTCTATTCTACTGTTCTATTCTACTGTTCTATTCTACTGTTCTATTCTAGGCCGAAATGTCGTTCAAATCTGTGTTGTCTACTAACCACGTTAATACCATTTTGTTCTATTTTTTTTTCAATTTTCCCTCACATTCAGCTTTACTGCAGCTTCGCATTTGTATGCATTCATTTGCGTTTCTTTGCCTTAACCCCTTAGAACTGTGACATTTGCGCCTTTCGGCCCAACACATCCGACTTCAGCATGTTACTTTTGAGTACCGGGTTTTCTTTTCTCTTTGATCCTCACTCGCTTGGCCAGACAAGACAGGTTATTCTATTTCTAGAGACACCGAGAAGATGTGGAGTAAAGTATGAATGGTTCTGGCTTACCGATCCTGGCGCAAGCCATCAGCAATGGGTCGCTGACAGCTTCCAACTCTGATGCTGTGAGGTGCCTATGTCTTCTGTTTGTGTTTTTTTTCCTTTTACGTTTAAGCCGACGACTTCTGAGGTAAATTACAGCTACATAAAAAAAAAATGCTGAATACGGTGTGAATCACGAAATGGATCATTAACCGACAGTGCTATATATTGTTACCTGAGGTAAATATGAACCATAAGTCTCGGTAGGCAAACCGTGTAGGAATTGTTTTCGATCAAAACTTTGCTGTTTTGTGGCTAGATCAATCCTTGTAAATGGCTAAACTCTGAGATCAATCCATGTAAATGGCTAAACTCTGAGATCAATCCTTGTAAATGGCTAAACTCTGAGATCAATCCTTGTAAATGGCTAAACTCTGAGATCAATCCTTGTAAATGGCTAAACTCTGAGATCAATCCATGTAAATGGCTAAACTCTGAGATCAATCCTTGTAAATGGCTAAACTCTGAGATCAATCCATGTAAATGGCTAAACTCTGAGATCAATCCGGGAGCCACGCCCTGCGTTCAAGTTTGTCATTGTACGAATTTTGGGAGGGGAGGGCTATGGGAGAACACCCAGACAGGAAGCACCGACATGGATGGCACAACAGCTCTGGCCGGCATCCACCCTTTGTGAGGGAAAACTCCTACGTCAAACCAAGATCTAGCTTACCAAAGACAGAGTGTGTCAGCCATAGCGCAAGTTTAAGGGAAAAATCAGGATTCATATGCATATACGAGTACTGACCATGCGACCAGCTCATATTGTGTCATTATTCCTACCACTCCATTATGAAATAGGACAGAGTTAAGTTCGCATGATCACACGACTTGAACACTGAGGTAGAAGTCATTATACTAAGTAAGATCGTAGCATCTCGTCTTAACTAACACAAACATCAACTTTAATTACGTGATAAGATCGCTTTCAGATCTATCCGGTCAAGTAGTTATTCCCCCTTTTAACAAAGTTCTTTCGCCTGTAAACAAACACCAGAAAGAATGAGTTATTCAGTGGACAAGACAACAGTACGACAGTTGATAACGCTACTTGAATGTCGTGATTTACGACCATACATGTTTCCCGTGCGGCAACTCTTAAATCATACCATGTCCACAATGTGGACTAGAGAGTGGACGCTGTGATAATATTTAACTGCAAGGACGCGGTCTTCTGACAGATTGTGCGGACAGCGCGTCCAATAATTTTTTTTCTGACGGACACGATACCTGCCGGCGCCATGAAGGGTTGAGTTAATGCCCCGCTCCACACGGGCCACTGACAGGAGACACCGACACCTGTAGGTAATTTAAAGTTTGGGGAAAATAAATAAACGTGTTCTACAGAGACGCCCAGTTATATTTAGTTGTATGAAGCGTCTGGAATATGAAACGCGAACATTATATTAATTAGTTGATGATAATACCAAATTTGAGTAATATATTCAGGTCTGGCGTCTGTCAGCACTAGAGTTTAAAAAGGGGTCAGCGACTCATAGCTGATAGTGGACCAGGATCTGTCAATTAGAGCTATACAGATCCTTATCCAACTCTTTCAGGTGCCTCTAGAAAAAGAAAAGACTTAACAAGTCCAGTATACAAGAAGAGATAGAATACCAAATGAAACCATAAGAAAAATGGTAGGAATAAAACCCTGCCAAGAATATATAGAACAACAACTTAAATGGTTGAGCCATCTGGTCAGAATGAATCCTCACCAATCACCATCAAGGGAGTTCTTCTCGAGAATGCATGGAAAATGACCAAGATGAAGACCTAGAAGAAGATGGATAGATGCAGTGATAGAGACACGTAACAACAAAGGAAAATCACTAATTCAGACAGTTTGAGCAGCTTAAGAGCGACAAATGATATAACCACTACCTCTTTTCGGTATTAGTGAGGAAGAGAAAAGACGAAGAAAAAGAACATAGAACACACAATCATATGTTCATTATATTAAGTGTCACCAAATTCTGTAATAACACGTTGTTCGGCTTGTCACACCTGGCTAAGGGGTGAGAGAGTCAACAAATGACATACAGTCAACGCCCATTCTCCATGTTTATCAAGGACGTCTATTGTGCAGTCTACTTGGAACACCCAGAAGAAAACAAAACCTAACGCTGTTTCTACGAACTCTCTGATACACGCCTTGGAATCTCCTGGAGTGGAACTAGTGACAAACGCTACTTGTAATTTCCTACAATGGAGAAAGTGACAAACGCTACTTGTAATTTCCTACAATGGAGAAAGTGACAAACGCTACTTGTAATTTCCTACAATGGAGAAAGTGACAAACGCTACTTGTAATTTCCTACAATGGAGAAAGTGTCAAACTATCTACGCTACTTAAAATTTCCTAGAGTAGAGAAAAATAGAAACTATCAAAAGCTACTTAGAATTTCCTGAACCAGAGAAGGTGACAAACTATCAAACACTACTTAGAATTTCCTAACCCAGAGAAGGTGACAAACTATCAAACATTACTTAGAATTTCCTGAACCAGAGAAGGTGACAAACTATCAAACACTACTTAGAATTTCCTGAACCAGAGAAGGTGACAAACTATCAAACATTACTTAGAATTTCCTGAACCAGAGAAGGTGACTATGAAAATTACTTAGAATTTCCTGAACCAGAGAAACACTATGAAATATTACTTAGAATTTCCTGAACCAGAGAAGGTGACAAACTATCAAACATTACTTAGAATTTCCTGAACCAGAGAAGGTGACAAACTATGAAACATTACTTAGAATTTCCTGAACCAGAGAAGGTGACAAACTATGAAATATTACTTAGAATTTCCTGAACCAGAGAAGGTGAGAAGGTGACAAACTATCAAACACTACTTAGAATTTCCTGAACCAGAGAAGGTGACAAACTATCAAACATTACTTAGAATTTCCTGAATCAGAGAAGGTGCCAAACTATCAAACACTACTTAGAATTTCCTGAACCAGAGAAGGTGTCAAACTATCAAACACTACTTAGAAGTTCTTAAACGAGAGAAGGTGACAAACTATGAAACATTACTTAGAATTTCCTGAACCAGAGAAGGTGACAAACTAGAAACACTACTTAGAAATTCCTGAAGCAGACAAAATGACAAACTATCAAACGCTAGTTAGAAATTAATGGAGCAGAGAAAGTAACAAACAATTGTTCGACGGAACATCTTGGAATATGACAGTGACAAAACATCAAACACTGTTTCTAGTTTTCTGGAATAATAATAATGTGACAAACGATCCAGTTCTGATGAAGATATACTAAGTATGTTTATTATCTTTCATCAACATCGCTGAGATAGTAAGGTCACCTACTCCGAATTAGAGTGGATTCCCCAAGACATCTATCTATATGTAGATACAGCCTCTAATAAAAGAAACAAGTCACCTTTTACAGTGAATACTTGAGTGCAACTCACTGCAAATACATGAGAATAATTGAGTAAACCTGGCTGCAAATAATGAGAATACTTGAATGAGCATGGCTGCAAAGACATGAGAGTATTTGTACAAACCTGGTTGTAAAGACATTAGAATACGTGAGCGAGCCTGACTGCAAAGACATAGGAATACTTGAGTGAACCTTGCTGCAAAGACATAAGAATACTTGAATAAACCTGGCTGTAAAAACATGAGAAAACTTGAATGAACCTGGCTGCATAGACACAAGAATACTTGAATGAACATGACGTTAAATAAATGAGAATATTTGAATGAACTTCACCGTATAGTGCTTGCTAGGTCCAACTGGAATCAGACAATAATTCCTGGTCTGAACGCAACAAACTCACATGATACAAACTGTCTATTTTATATTCGTTTAAATAAGAAATGGAGGCGAAGGCGCGCCTACCAGCACTAGAGCTGGAAGTTGTCAGCGACCCACAGCTGATGGCTTGCGCCAGGATCGATGAACCAAAACCTTTCAGACCCTGCTCCACCTCTCCGTGGTGCCTCCAGGAACAGACTAACCTGTCTAGTCTGGCCAAGCGTGCAGGGATCGAAGAGGGAAGACAACCCGGTACTCAAAAATGTTGTGCTGAAGTCGGATGTGTTGGGCCGAAAGGCGCAAATATAACAGTTATACTGCAAACCACAGCACAATGCAGACACGTCCTCTACGTCCTTGTAAGGGCGGATGGTGAAGAGGAATATTCTAGTCTACTATGATATTCTAGAATACTTTAGTCATCGGGCGAACGCAACAAACCAATCAAATAAGAAATGCAACCTAAGTCAAAATACTCTTTAGAGCACTAAATCTCGTGCCTCTGAATCTGTTTATAATCTTACAAACATAATGCCACACACGCGCACAAATATTATATTCAGCTTGGCCGCAGTCCCCATTAGAGAGCGCCAACACTAACACGGTTTTTGTTTTGTCTGGTTTCTGTTTGTGTTTTCTTTTCTTCGATTTACTTGAATAAATTGAAGTCGGAAGGGACTGTGAACACTCTCTTTTCGATGATGTCGTTTGAAATTGTCGCCCATGCAGCACATTTGGTTCGCACCGAAGTTCGACCTTGATATCGACAATACAAAATCAAAATGGCTACATGGCGTCCTGTTTTCGCAGAGACCAACGCAGTCGCTTAAATCGTTTCGGCTGTTTTGTTTGTTTTAAATATGTGTGTGTTTCGATGAAACTGGAGTAAGGAAGTGATGACAGTCTATCCTCTATTCGATGGAAGTTGCTTGGGATCGTTGCCTGTGCTCCCAGACTAGGGCTGCACGGAAATCGACCATGTCAACGCTTTGGTGGAAGTTATGACATGGTTGGAGCGGATATGGGGATTTACTGACTGCAGTGATATTATTGTTGGGCCATGTTAAAAGACACATCAGCCTATTAAAAGTAATATTAGAAGGGAACATTCAGGGTAATACAGGCAGAGGCAGACGAAGACTAACATGGACGAATAACATCAAAAGATGGACAAGACAGCTTATGACAACCTGCACCATCAAAACAAGAGACAGAGCGGAATAGCGCTCCTTGGTAGCCAACCTTCGATGCGGAGCCGGCAATCGATGATCATGATGATGATGATGAGTGATATTAATTCCATGAAGAGAGCATAACATAGATAACAATACAACTTCGACACTTTTAGATGTCAAATTTAATCAGTTCAAATAAAGTGTCGATGAGATCGAGACATGTGGCATCTATCCACAGCTTGTTCTGTTGTCGTACCGACCACAAGAGACCTCATTACTATAAAATCACACACGGACGCACGTTATTTTAATTTACTTTTAACAAAAATAAGCTTGCCTTAGCTATAGTATTCAAGTGCTACGATTCATGTCACTACAGCGCCTCCGTGTGGCGACCGGGGTGAGGGGAGAAAATAACAACTAATCTTTACCTGCCACGCATGTCGTAAAAAGCGACTAAAAAGGATTTGAATTGTCGACTGTGCAGCCGAGTAGGGCGTGCACTGAGCGAGATTGACTACGGAATTTACCGATGCATTTTGGGACGTGCCTGACAAGTTGTGGAGTGGATATGGGAAACTTCTGACTGCAATGAACCTGGTTCCATGGATAGGATAGAATCAGTTCATTACTGGTACACACAGTGTATTATTTGACTAGCGTTATACCTACCCTCCGCTGTAACTAGTTTCATTACATGAAGTCTGCAGATAAAATTTCTTTTTGATTGCATTAGAAAGTGTATCAAATAGTATATCATTAGATAGCATATCAAATAGTATATCATTAGAAAGTATATCAAATAGTATATCATTAGAAAGTATATCAAATAGCATATCATTAGAAAGTATATCAAATAGTATATCATTAGAAAGTGTATCAAATAGTATATTATTAGAAAGTATATCAAATAGTGTATCATTAGAAACTATATCAAATAGTATGTAATTAGAAAGTATATCAAATAGTATATCATTAGAAACTATATCAAATACCCCAGGAGGCAAAGGCGCCTCACAGCAGCAGAGCCGGAAGCTGTCAACGACCCGCAGCTGATGGCTTACGTCAGGATCGGTGAACCAGAACCAACCATACCCTACTCTAAGTCTTCACGGTGCCTCCAGAACCAGACTGACCTGTCTATTCTGGCCAAGTAAGTGGGGGTCTTCTTCTTCTTCTATCCTTCCTCTGCTGCCGTTGGCGTCGAGGGGAGAAACAATCTGCGATTCTTTGCTCTTCTGTTGGCCTCTTCTGATGTTATTCCTCCTAGTGACTCTAGTATTCCCTTTATCCATCTCTTTCTCGGTCTTCCTCTTAATCTGACGTTTTTGTAGCGTTTGTTTATGGCTCTTTGATTCATTGTTAGTTCTTTCTGTCTTGTTATGTGGCCGAACCAATTTATCTGTTGTTTCTTTATGTATTCGATGGCTGGTTCAATTTCGAGTTTCTTCCTCAGGTCAGTGTTTCTTACTCTGTCCCTTAAGCTGTTTCCTGTCATTCTTCTGACACATTTCATTTCTGTGGTCGTTATCTTTCTTATTGTTCTAGAGTCCAGCGTCCAATTCTGGCACTGATAGCACAGAGTTGGTAGAAAAATTGATTTGTATATTGCCCTTTTTGCTTCCGTAGTTATTGCTTTGTTTTTCAATAGTGTTGATACTTGGCCTATAACTTGGCATGCTTTGTTACACCTTATATCTATCTCTGTTTCTTGGTTATTGTCTTGTGTTAGCGTGCTACCCAGATATTTAAAATTGTCTACTTGTTTCAAAGATGTATTATCTATTATGATGTTTAGTTTTTCTTCCTTTCTCGCTATTGCCATTACTTCGGTTTTGCTTATGTTGATCTTCATGTTGTATTGTTTACAAGTGTTGTTTAGCCTGTTGATATGTTCTTGTAGGTCCTCAGTTGTTTCATGTATCAGAACTTGGTCGTCTGCAAATAGTATTTCATTTATTTCTTCCTCTCTTCTGTTGTTTTCTGGTACGTATATTTCGTTCTCTTCTGTGTTATCGTTTGTTGTCATCCGTGTTGGTATGTTTCCTTTGATTGGGCATGCTAATTTGCTTATATTGTCCATATATGTGATGAAAAGTAAGGGGGAAAGCA
Source organism: Megaustenia siamemsis (assembly GCA_032433765.1). Taxonomy (NCBI): domain Eukaryota; kingdom Metazoa; phylum Mollusca; class Gastropoda; order Stylommatophora; family Ariophantidae; genus Megaustenia; species Megaustenia siamemsis. The sequence goes on from JAVIAB010000073.1 coordinate 7,353,688, forward strand.
CGCAGCCTTGTCTTACTCCGGAGTTAATGGTGAAGTGTTTAGAGTAGCCTGCTGAAGATCTTACTGTAGTGCGACTACTTTCATAGAGGCTCTTGCATATCTCTACTAGGTGGTGACTCACTCCGTACAAGGGCAATACGGACCATAGTTGTTCCCTGTCCACCCTATCGAACGCCTTTTCTTGGTCAATAAAAGCTGTATACAGTGTTTTATTATGCTCTATTGTTTTCTCCGCTAGTTGTTTTATGATAAACAGGGCATCTGTGCAACCTCTGTTCCTCCTGAAGCCCATCTGAGAAAAATACCCCGGTACTTAAAAATTATATGCTGAAGTCGGATGTGTTGGGCTGGAATGCGCAAATATAACAATTGTACTGCAAACTACAGCACAACAAACCTTCATTTTCCTTTCAACTCCCTGTGGATATAGGTCTTCAATAAACACTTTCCAAGCCGTTCTGTATCTTGTCATGCTTTTAAAATCATTCCATGTCTTCCTCATCATCTTCATCTCTACTTCCATCTGTCTTCTCCAAAAATTCCTTGGTATTCATTTTTGTCTTTTTCCCTGTGGATTCCAGAAAAGGGTCTATCCTGTAATACTCTCGGTTGGCTTCTCAGGGTGTGTCCTATCCAGCGTCATCGTGTTTGCTGAATCTTTTTGTCAACAGCTATTAGACATGTATTCTATTCATAATTTTATGTTAGTGATTTTTTTCCCTGACATTTCTTCCTTGTATTCTGCACAGGCATCCATTATTGAAGGTCTGTAACCTTGTGATTGTCATTTTTATTGTTCTCAATGTTTCACCGCCATATAATAGGACTGACGTAACATTGGAGTTGAACATTTTTATTTTCTTATTTAAACTAATTTCTTTGGATTTCCAAATGTTTCAAGGTGCAACAAATGCTCCTCCTGCTTTTGATATCCTTATTTTGGTATCATTTTCTGTTCCTCTCTCTTTATCTATATTCATCATCACCTTTGAGTGCCGTCTCCGCATTTAAGGTTGGCTACCATAGAGCGCCATTCCGCTCTGTTTCTTGCTTTGATGATGCAGATTGTCCATGGTTGACTTGTCCATCTTTTGATGTTACTCTTCCATGTTAGTCTTGGTCTGCCTCTGCCTTTTTTGCCTTGTATTTTTCCTTCCAATATTACTTTTATTAGGCTGTTGTATCTTTTAACATGCTCCAACAATTTCATTTCTCTTGTTCTAATTGTGTTTGGTAGTTCTCTTTTCATTTTTAGTTGTTTTAAAACTTCATCATTTGTTTTCTTTTCTTTCCATCCAATTCTACCTATTCTTCTATAAATCCACATTTCAAGGGTTTCAATTTTCTATTCTGTTTTCTGTTTTCTAATGTCCATGTTTCTGCACCATACAGGAATATTGAGAAGATATAACATTTTGCTATTCTGAGTTTTAGCCCTGGGGTTATTTTTTTTGATGTTAGTAATTTTTCATGGCATTAAAATTACTTTTAGCCATACCTGTTCTGTTGTTTATTTCAGTTGTACATTTTCAATCACTGGTTATAGTCCCAGGTACTTGCAGCTCTGAACTGTCTCCAGATGTATTCCTTCAACTTTGATATTTAATTGTAAGTCTTGAGAATTTTCTTTCTTTATGATCATTGTTTTAGTCTTTTTGATATTCATATATAATCCATATATTTTGCTTGTCATGTTTATTACATTAAGAAATTGTTGTAGATCTTTAGAATTTTCTGCTAGTAGTACAGTATCATCAGCATATCTTAGGTTATTGATTATCTTTCAATTAATGTTTAGGCCCGGCATCTCTGTGATGTTTTTAAAGATTTGCTCAGTGTATAGATTGAACAAGCTTGGTGATAGGATGCATCCCTGTCTTACTCCTCTTTTTATATCAATGACGGTAGAGTTCTCCTTGTTATATTTTATTATTGCTGTTTGCTCCCAGTACAAATTATATATTAGTCGTATGTCTGTGCCGTCAAGATTCATATATTTTAGGCAGTCTATAAGTTGATTATGGTGTATTCTATCAAATGCTTTGGTGTAGTCTATGAAGCAGGTATATATTGGTTTGTTTACTTCTATGTACTTTTCAATCAATGTCCTCATGCTAAATATGGCTTCTTTTGTCCCACTGTTTTTCCTGAATCCAAATTGTTGCTCATCTAATTCAATATTAGTTTTATTCTGAATCCTTCCTTGTATAACTTTTAGTAAAATTTTGGTTACCTGGCTTATTGTTCTAAAATCACTGCATTCAACTGTACCATTCTTTTTAGGCAATGCAATGAAAGTTGATGTTTTTAGTTCATTTGGTATGTATCCTGTATGTTATATGTCAATGCATATGTCTGTGATCACTTCAATGCCAACATTTTCAAGTGCCTGTATCATCTCTTGCTGTATATTGTCAGGTCCTGCTGCCTTTCCCTTTTTAATTGTTTTTATGGCTTTTTCTACTTCAGATTTCAGGATTTTATAGTTGTATGTACTTTTTATAAATGGTTTTTTGGTCCCTTTCGTCATGAAATATTTCTGTTACATATTCCTGTCATCTATCGATTATATCCTGGTCGTCTGTTAGCATTCGTCCCTCTTTGATTGCAATACATCCGCTTCCTGTAGCTTTTTTGTCTTTATTAGTCATTCTCTTTATTTTTGTGTGCATCCGCCTTAAGTGTTGTTTACTTTCCATAGTTTCGACTTCTAGACATCTTTGGTTGAACCAGTCTTCTTTTGTCATTTTGCACATTTTGCGTATTTCATTATCAATTTCATTGTAGCAGACAGTGTTCTTCGCTTGTCTTCTTTCATCCATTTTTTCTAAGATGTTAGTTATCCATTTTTGTTTTTTGTTACTTCCCTTTTTGGGTAAGATGTCACAGGATTCGTGTATGCTGATTTTTATGCATTGCCACATGGTTGTGATTTTTTTCTTCAGGATTTACTTTTCTATATAGCTCAATCCCGTCTTCTAGCAGCTAATGATATGTGTTCTTTACTTGTATTGTGTAAGTTTCTTTTATATCTTTCTGATTTAAAGCTGTTATATCTATTGGTATTACTGAATTAGTCTTTTGTTTGTTTCTCATTAGCTTGATTTTCATCATTACATTTTCATATTACTGCTCAGATATATGTAAGATTGTACGATTAGAATAAAACTATATTCAAAGCAAGTCCTTTAGCCATTGCTTCATGCCTCTTCGTTTCATTTCTCCCAATTGTATGTTTTTCCTTCTCATGGTTTCACTTATACTTTTTTACTCCACCGAACCATCATTTTGGCTATTTCCTGTATCATGTAAAACTATGTCATCTGAGGCATCTCCTAGCAATGGTTATTCAAACATTTTGAATGCCAAAATCACGACGTGCTGTGACATTTAATTAAGACAAAATACTTGATGTCCACCTCTCGTGTCATGTTCACCACTGTATCGTCAATGCACGATAAAAATCTATGACTAGGGACAATGCGACGGAATGAAGATACAACAAATGTAGCTTTGTATCTTCTGTGTTTTGCTCAATTACCTTCTTCAATGAACCTATGACCAAAAAAAAAAAACAAAAAAAAAAAAAAAAAAAAATTAAGGTCGTTCCAACAATGGATTACATTTTTTCATTATAATTGGTTTCCATGTCAACGATTCTCCAAATGTATTGGCTGTCATCTTAACCGAGAGCGGACAAAGGACAAGAATAATTATATCCAAACAGGAACGCGCAGTAATGTTATCTGCCCATTGTGTTGGGAGATCGTGCATAACTCTTGCGTCAGATGCCCCAAATGCCCAGATAAAGATGAAACACAAGTTCTGATAGGATGAGTTATTGCATTAAATATTTCTATCTTTTTTTTTCCCAACAGCAGGAAGGGAAGTAGTTTTTCGTTTACTGCTGTGATCGCCGTGTTGTTGCTCCTCTTCATCGTCCACTTCAGAGGGAGCGAAGGTAACAGGAAGTTACATTTTGTTGTAGTTTATAGCTGAACAATCACATCAATGGGAAACTATAGCTGAACAATCACATCAATGGGAAACTATAGCTGAACAATCACATCAATGGGAAACTATAGCTGAACAATCACATCAATGGGAAACTATAGCTGAACAATCACATCAATGGGAAACTATAGCTGAACAATCACATCAATGGGAAACTATAGCTGAACAATCACATCAATGGGAAACTATAACTGAACAATCACATCAATCCGGAACTAAAGTTGGACAATGACATTAATGGGAAACAACAGTGATACAATCACATTAATGCGGAACTAAAGTTGGACAATGACTCAATGGGAAACAACAGTGATACAATCACATTTATGCGGAACTAAAGTTGGACAATGACATCAATGGGAAACAACAGTGATACAATCACATTAATGCGGAACTAAAGTTGGACAAACACATCAGTGGGGAACTAAATTTGAACAATCACATCAATGCGTACTTATATTTGGGCAGCCCCATCAATGGGAAACAACAATTGGATATTCACATAAATGTCGAACTAAAGTTTGACAATCACATCAACGAGGGACTGAGGTTCAAAAGTTACTTCTGTGTGACAATTAGATTAAGCGACAATATCAATGCAAAGTACAGTTGGACAAACACATCAATGTGTAACTAAAGTTGAACAACCCGCTCAACATAAACTAAAATTGTACATAGGCATCAGTGTGGATTGAAGTTGGATATTCATATCAACGCGAACTAAAATTATAGAATCACATCAACGCATACAAAAGTTGTACAATGACATCATGCAAACTAAAGTCGAACAAACACTTCAATGCAAACTAAAGTCGAACAATCACTTCAATGCAAACTAAAATTGCACAATTACATGGATGCGAACTGAAGTTGGACAATGAATGCGAACGAACGCTAAACAATCACATAGAGGAGATTAGTAATAATATTTTGTGATATAAAACCTGACTTAGTAGTCAAACACCTACTGAATTATACTATATGATGATGTCAGATCTGAAATTCAAGAAAAAAAGCGGTTAGAGATAAGTTTTGTCAAATATTTAAAGGACGTTATCTACCTTGCACATTTCATTTTTGTGAAGAAAGAAGGCTCTCTCACAAGCTGCCTTTAACGTGGTATGTTTGTTATTTTGTTCTCCGGACAACTCGATACAATAGGCTGACCACCATATAGACAACTCAATGCTAATGGCTGACCGCCATAGCGACAACTCAATACCAATGGTGACCTCCATGGCGACAACTCAATATTAATGGCTGACCTCCATGGCGACAACTCAATATTAATGGCTGACCTCCATAGCAACATCTCAATGCTAATGGCTGACCTCCATAGCAACAACTCAATACTAATGGCTGACCTCTATAGCAACAACTCAAAGCTAATGGCTGACCTCCATAGCAACAACTCAATGCGAATTCATGACCCCCATAGCAACAACTCAATACTAATGGCTGACCTCCATAGCAACAACTCAATGCGAATTCATGACCTCCATAGCAACAACTCAAAGCTAATGGCTGACTTTCATGGCGACAACTAAATTCTAATGGCTGATCTCTCTAACGCAAATTTCAATGAAAATTTCCGTTAATAATTGTTGGTGTGACAGACAGACATGTGAGAGATCTTTATTTGTTGACACAAAACACCTGGTCTTGAAACACCTACGAGGTCTAGTAAATACACATAGCCTATCTCTGTGGTGTCGGGAACACAGTCTACCTCAGTGGTGTCGGGAACATCGTTTTATCTCAGTGGTGTCGGGAACATAGTCTACCTCAGTGGTGTCGGGATAAAAGTCTTCCTCAGTGCTGTCGGGAACATAGTCTACCTCAGTGGTGTCGGCCTCAGTGGTGTCGGGAACATAGTCTTCCTCAGTGGTGTCGGGAACACAGTCTACCTCAGTGGTGTCGGGATAAAAGTCTTCCTCAGTACTGTCGGAAACACAGTCTACCTCAGTGGTGTCGGGATAAAAGTCTTCCTCAGTACTGTCGGGAAAATAGACTACCTCAGCGGTGTCGGGAACATAGTCTACCTCAGTGGTGTCGGGAAAATAGACTACCTCAGTGGAGTCAGAGACATAGTCTACCTCAGTGGTATCAGTAAATATAATCTATCTCAGTGGTATCAGTAAATAAAGTCTACATCAGAAGCAAACATAAAAAAAGCTGATGCTAAACCTCACCATTGTTGTAAACATACCAGACATATTCTCCGGGTGATGATGAATCTATAAAAAAAAATTAGTCAACTAAATAGAGTCAAAGCTGCTTACTCATATAAACAATTGTACAGTATTTAGATATTGCGACTACACCATTAGTGCATCCCTCAGCTTCTGAACCGAAAGAGGTTGAGACAACATTGTCTGTCACGTGATGTTTTGATTATCAGCTTGCAAAGGCTTCAATCCAGCAATTCTGTTTTGATTTCGTTTCCTGGTGTTTATTTAATATCCGTGTCTGCCATTGTTACCTTGACGCAGGTGTCAATAATGTATTATTCACGTGTTTACTTTCGTGGGAAACCCTGGAGGTTGAGTGTCTAGAGCACTTGGTTGCTGCCCAGGTGGTCGCTGATTCAACCCCTGGCTGCTACAACTTTTTTTTCTAGACTGGTATAGCTTTGAGGTTAATTCAGTCTCTGAAAACTGGGACTGGAGATTATCTATGATAAAGAAGCCCGACATGGCGTAGTGTTGATCAGATCGCATGTAAACATTCCGTTCCATTGTATTCTTAACGTTTTTACCTTTTACTGCAGCATAAGCCATCAACAAGGGCTCTCCAAATTATTTCTGTCCCTTACTTTCACTGATGACCTTCCCCACATGTAATTTGTCTTTGTGATTTTTGTCTCAAGGTTTCATATCCAGGAATTTTAATCTCTTCTCTGTTTCCGCTTTCTCTGTTAGTTTTATGTGAGAACTTGTCATACTTGTTGAATTTGCAGCGCACTTTCCATTCAATTCCACGCTTCTTCATTTATCTTTTCTTTCACTGTGAATGGATTTGCTCTTTGCCACAATTAATCGGTAGTAATAGGTTTTTTTTTTTTCAATCAGGTTTCTGGTGAAATTCACTGGTTTCTTTTTCGTAGCTTGTGGGCAATAGTACTACTCCCTTACACATTGACAATGGTATCTCTTAGTCTTTAGCCAGCTTTCATCACTAGCGAAGTCCCTAGAGTCTAGGAACTGAATTTTGCGCGTTAATTCCTTTTTCCTTGGCACCCGTGTGCACAGGGGGTACCACGCCTCACAAGCAGATAACTCTGACTTCTGAGGTACTCATATTCATTCCTTCAAAGAGCAATTGACGTTTCAAGCCCGGCCTCGCTGCTGAGACCAAAGGTGGTTGCCGCAGAGAGAAATCATAAATATAAATCCCGACGGTGCAGCCGAAATTTAAACATGCAACATGTTTTAACATTTAACAATTGCAACAATTTCAACATGCAACATGTTTTAACATTTAACAATTGCAACAATTTAAACATGCAACATGTTTTAACATTTAACAATTGCAACAATTTAAACATGCAGTCTCTCTGTTCCGAGACCGGTTTCTTAGATCGCGACCAACCCCCCCCCTTCCCCCGCCCCCCCGCCCCGCGCCCCCCCCCCCCCATTAATTATTGTTGTCTTTCCTATCTCATTTTGTGTAAGGTCGGGTAATTTTACCTACTAAAATATGCAGCAAACAGTACAACCTGTGGCTGCCCTGCTGCCTTGCAAGTAAGCTCGGGAGAGTAAAAGGCTAAGGGAGGGTAACCCGAAGTAAAATAACCCCACTGCCTTGTGGGTGAGACATTTTAGTCAAAGGTTAGCGGAGTCAACCGTAAACAAACCAACGGAAAGCAACAGAAAACCACCGTCGTAATTTCTTTGTAGTCACGAATCGCCTTCCAATATTAGGAAGAAACAATCATCATTTTTTGGCCATGTAATGAAAAGAGAACAGCTGGGTTATATTGTATCAACTGGAAAAATTGAGGGAGGAAGAGATAGAGGGAAGCAAAAAGAAAATATATCAGACAGCTTAAGAGAATGGCTGGGTAGAAGGTCAACAACAGAAATGATTAATAACTGTCGTGTTTGAAAGTTGTGGAGAGACATGATCACCTACGCCAGCAGGCTTGGTACTTGATAATGATGATCTCATTTTGACATTCTCGCCCATTTTCACTTATTGAATTTTATTCATAACGTGGTAACTAGTTCATGGCTGTTTGTTGCCACCGCTGCCCCTCTCTTAGTTCTTGACATTGTGTAGTGAATTCCTGAGCTTGTTCGTCACGTAAACCTGATTGATCTAGTTTACTACAAAATTGTCACGAGACACCAAGGTTGCTTTATGTGCTCTTCTGTTCAGAAAGATACTGTCTTCAATAACCAAGTAAAGAAATATACTGTCTTCAATAACCAAGTAAAGAAATATACTGTCTTCTATAAACAAGTAGAGAAATATGCTGTCTTCAATAAACAAGTAGAGAAATATGCTGTCATCAATAGACAAGTAGAGAAATATGCTGTCTTCAATAAACAAGTAAAGAAATATACTGTCTTCAATAAACAAGTAAAGAAATATACTGTCTTCAATAAACAAGTAGAGAAATATGCTGTCTTCAAAAACAAAGTAAAGAAATATGCTGCCCTCAATAACCAAGTAAAGAAATATGCTGCCCTCAATAACCAAGTAAAGAAATATGCGGCTTTCAATAACCAAGTAAAGAAACATGCGGCCTTCAATAATCAAGTAAAGAAATATGCTCTCTTCAATAACCAAGTAAAGAAATATGCTCTCTACAATAATCAAGTAAAGAAATATGCTCTCTTCAATAACCAAGTAAAGAAATATGCACTCTTCAATAACCAAGTAAAGAAATATGCTCTCTTCAATAACCAAGTAAAGAAATATGCTCTCTTCAATAACCAAGTAAAGAAATATGCTCTCTTCAATAACCAAGTAAAGAAATATGATGTCTTCAATAACCAAGTAAAGAAATATGCTCTCTTCAATAACCAAGTAAAGAAACACGCGGCCTTCAATAACCAAGTAAAGAAATATGCTGTCTTTAATAACCAAGTAAAGAAATATGATGTCTTCAATAACCAAGTAAAGAAATATGATGTCTTCAATAACCAAGTAAAGAAATATGATGTCTTCAATAACCAAGTATAGAAATATGATGTCTTCAATAACCAAGTAAAGAAATATGATGTCTTCAATAACCAAGTATAGAAATATGATGTCTTCAATAACCAAGTAAAGAAATATGATGTCTTCAATAACCAAGAAAAGAAATATGATGTCTTCAATAACCAAGTATAGAAATATGATGTCTTCAATAACCAAGTAAAGAAATATGATGTCTTCAATAACCAAGTATAGAAATATGATGTCTTCAATAACCAAGTAAAGAAATATGATGTCTTCAATAAACAAGTAGAGAAATATGCTGTCATCAATAAACAAGTAGAGAAATATGCTGTCTTCAATAAACAAGTAGAGAAATATGCTGTCTTCAATAAACAAGTAGAGAAATATGTTGTCTTCAAAAACCAAGTAAAGAAATATACTGTCTTCAATAACCAAGTAAAGAAATATACTGTCTTCAAAAAACAAGTAAAGAAATATACTGTCTTCAATAACCAAGTAAAGAAATATGATGCCCTCAATAACCAAGTAAAGGAATATGCTGCCCTCAATAACCAAGTAAAGAAACATGCGGCCTTCAATAATCAAGTAAAGAAATATGCTGACTTCAATAACCAAGTAAAGAAATATGCTCTCTTCAATAACCAAGTATAGAAATATGATGTCTTCAATAACCAAGTAAAGAAATATGATGTCTTCAATAACCAAGTAAAGAAATATACTGTCTTCAATAACCAAGTAATATGCTGAAATATGCTGCCCTCAATAACCAAGTAAAGAAATATGCTGCCCACAATAACCAAGTAAAGAAATATGCTGTCTTCAATAAACAAGTAAAGAAATATGCTGTAGAGAAATATGCTGTCTTCAAAAACCAAGTAAAGAAATATACTGTCTTCAATAACCAAGTAAAGAAATATGCTGCCCTCAATAACCAAGTAAAGAAATATGCGGCTTTCAATAACCAAGTAAAGAAACATGCGGCCTTCAATAATCAAGTAAAGAAATATGCTGACTTCAATAACCAAGTAAAGAATTATGCTCTCTTCAATAACCAAGTAAAGAAATATGCTCTCTTCAAGAACCAAGTAAAGAAATATGCTCTCTTCAATAACCAAGTAAAGAAATATGCTCTCTTCAATAACCAAGGAAAGAAATATGCTCTCTTCAATAACCAAGTATAGAAATATGATGTCTTCAATAACCAAGTAAAGAAATATGATGTCTTCAATAACCAAGTAAAGAAATATGATGTCTTCAATAACCAAGTATAGAAATATGATGTTTTCAATAACCAAGTAAAGAAATATGATGTCTTCAATAAACAAGTAGAGAAATATGCTGTCATCAATAAACAAGTAGAGAAATATGCTGTCTTCAATAAACAAGTAGAGAAATATGCTGTCTTCAATAAACAAGTAAAGAAATATGCTGTCTTCAATAAACAAGTAGAGAAATATGTTGTCTTCAAAAACCAAGTAAAGAAATATACTGTCTTCAATAACCAAGTAAAGAAATATACTGTCTTCAAAAAACAAGTAAAGAAATATACTGTCTTCAATAACCAAGTAAAGAAATATGCTGCCCTCAATAACCAAGTAAAGAAATATGCTGCCCTCAATAACCAAGTAAAGAAATATGCTGTCTTCAATAAACAAGTAGAGAAATATGCTGTCTTCAAAAACCAAGTAAAGAAATATACTGTCTTCAATAACCAAGTAAAGAAATATGCTGCCCTCAATAACCAAGTAAAGAAATATTCGGCTTTCAATAACCAAGTAAAGAAACATGCGGCCTTCAATAATCAAGTAAAGAAATATGCTGACTTCAATAACCAAGTAAAGAATTATGCTCTCTTCAATAACCAAGTAAAGAAATATGCTCTCTTCAAGAACCAAGTAAAGAAATAATCTCTGTTCAATAACCAAGTAAAGAAATATGCTCTCTTCAATAACCAAGTAAAGAAATATGCTCTCTTCAATAACTAAGTAAAGAAATATGCTCTCTTCAATAACCAAGTAAAGAAATATGCTCTCTTCAATAACCAAGTAAAGAAATATGCTCTCTTCAATAACCAAGTAAAGAAATATGCTCTCTTCAATAACCAAGTAAAGAAACACGCGGCCTTCAATAACCAAGTAAAGAAATATGCTGTCTTTAATAACCAAGTAAAGAAATATGATGTCTTCAATAACCAAGTAAAGAAATATGATGTCTTCAATAACCAAGTAAAGAAATATGATGTCTTCAATAACCAAGTATAGAAATATGATGTCTTCAATAACCAAGTAAAGAAATATGATGTCTTCAATAACCAAGTATAGAAATATGATGTCTTCAATAACCAAGTAAAGAAATATGATGTCTTTAATAACCAAGTAAAGAAATATGATGTCTTCAATAACCAAGTATAGAAATATGATGTCTTCAATAACGAAGTAAAGAAATATGATGTCTTCAATAACCAAGTAAAGAAATATGCTGTCTTCAATAACCAAGTATAGAAATATGATGTCTTCGATAACCAAGTAAAGAAATATGATGTCTTCAATAACCAAGTAAAGAAATATGATGTCTTCAATAACCAAGTATAGAAATATGATGTCTTCAATAACCAATTAAAGAAATATGATGTCTTCAATAACCAAGTAAAGAAATATGCTACCTTCAATAACCAAGTAAAGAAACATGCGGCCTTCAATAACCAATTAAAGAAATATGCTGTCTTCAATAACCAAGTAAAGAAATATGATGTCTTCAATAACCAAGTAAAGAAATATGATGTCTTCAATAACCAAGTAAAGAAATATGATGTCTTCAATAACTAAGTAAAGAAATATGATGTCTTCAATAACCAAGTAAAGAAATTTGATCCTTCAATAACCAAGTAAAGAAACATGCAGCCTTCAATAACCAAGTAAAGAAATATGATGTCTTCAATAACCAAGTAAAGAAACATGCGGCCTTCAATAACCAAGTAAAGAAATATGCGGCCTTCAAAAACCAAGTAAAGAAATTTGCAACCTTCAATAACCAAGTAAAGAAATATGCGGCCTTAAATAATCAAGTAAAGAAACATGCGGCCTTCAATAACCAAGTAAAGAAATATGCTGTCTTTAATAACCAAGTAAAGAAATTTGCAGCCTTCAATAACCAAGTAAAGAAACATGCGGCCTTCAATAACCAAGTAAAGAAATATGCTGCCTTCAATAACCAAGTAAAGAAACATGCGGCCTTCAATAACCAAGTCAAGAAATATACTGCCTTCAATAACGAAGTAAAGAAATATGCTGCCTTCAATAACCAAGTAAAGAAACATGCGGCCTTCAATAACCAAGTAAAGAAATATGCTGCCTTCAATAACCAAGTAAAGAAATATGCTACCTTCAATAACCAAGTAAAGAAACATGCGGCCTTCAATAACCAAGTAAAGAAATATGCTGCCTTAAATAACCAAGTAAAGAAATATGATGTCCTCAATAACCAAGTAAAGAAATATGCGGCCTTAAATAACCAAGTAAAGAAATATGATGTCCTCAATAACCAAGTAAAGAAATATGCGGCCTTCAATAACCATGTAAAGAAATATGCTGCCTTCAATAACCAAGAAAAGAAATATGCTGCCTTCAATAACCAAGTAAAGAAATATGCGGCCTTAAATAACCAAGTAAAGAAATATGCTGTCTTCAATAACCAAGTAAAGAAATATACTGTCTTCAATAAACAAGTAAAGAAATATGCTGTCTTCAATAACCAAGTAAAGAAATATACTGTCGTCAATAACCAAGTAAAGAAATATACTGTCTTCAATAACCAAGTAAAGAAATATACTGTCTTCAATAAACAAGTAAAGAAATATATTGTCTTCAATAACCAAGTAAAGAAATATGCTGTCTTCAATAAACAAGTAAAGAAATTAACTGTCTTCAATAACCAAGTAAAGAAATATACTGTCTTCTATAAACAAGTAGAGAAATATGCTGTCTTCAATAAAAAAGTAGAGAAATATGCTGTCATCAATAGACAAGTAGAGAAATATGCTGTCTTCAAAAAACAAGTAAAGAAATATACTGTCTTCAATAAACAAGTAAAGAAATATACTGTCTTCAATAAACAAGTAGAGAAATATGCTGTCTTCAAAAACCAAGTAAAGAAATATGCTGCCCTCAATAACCAAGTAAAGAAATATGCTGCCCTCAATAACCAAGTAAAGAAATATGCGGCTTTCAATAACCAAGTAAAGAAACATGCGGCCTTCAATAATCAAGTAAAGAAATATGCTGATTTCAATAACCAAGTAATGAAATATGCTCTCTTCAATAACCAAGTAAAGAAATATGCTCTCTACAATAATCAAGTAAAGAAATATGCTCTCTTCAATAACCAAGTAAAGAAATATGCACTCTTCAATAACCAAGTAAAGAAATATGCTCTCTTCAATAACCAAGTAAAGAAATATGCTCTCTTCAATAACCAAGTAAAGAAATATGCTCTCTTCAATAACCAAGTAAAGAAATATGATGTCTTCAATAACCAAGTAAAGAAATATGCTCTCTTCAATAACCAAGTAAAGAAACACGCGGCCTTCAATAACCAAGTAAAGAAATATGCTGTCTTTAATAACCAAGTAAAGAAATATGATGTCTTCAATAACCAAGTAAAGAAAAATGATGTCTTCAATAACCAAGTAAAGAAATATGATGTCTTCAATAACCAAGTATAGAAATATGATGTCTTCAATAACCAAGTAAAGAAATATGATGTCTTCAATAACCAAGTATAGAAATATGATGTCTTCAATAACCAAGTAAAGAAATATGATGTCTTCAATAACCAAGAAAAGAAATATGATGTCTTCAATAACCAAGTATAGAAATATGATGTCTTCAATAACCAAGTAAAGAAATATGATGTCTTCAATAACCAAGTATAGAAATATGATGTCTTCAATAACCAAGTAAAGAAATATGATGTCTTCAATAAACAAGTAGAGAAATATGCTGTCATCAATAAACAAGTAGAGAAATATGCTGTCTTCAATAAACAAGTAGAGAAATATGCTGTCTTCAATAAACAAGTAGAGAAATATGTTGTCTTCAAAAACCAAGTAAAGAAATATACTGTCTTCAATAACCAAGTAAAGAAATATACTGTCTTCAAAAAACAAGTAAAGAAATATACTGTCTTCAATAACCAAGTAAAGAAATATGCTGCCCTCAATAACCAAGTAAAGGAATATGCTGCCCTCAATAACCAAGTAAAGAAACATGCGGCCTTCAATAATCAAGTAAAATAATATGCTGACTTCAATAACCAAGTAAAGAAATATGCTCTCTTCAATAACCAAGTATAGAAATATGATGTCTTCAATAACCAAGTAAATAAATATGATGTCTTCAATAACCAAGTAAAGAAATATGATGTCTTCAATAACCAAGTAAAGAAATATGATGTCTTCAATAACCAAGTAAAGAAATATGATGTCTTCAATAAACAAGTAGAGAAATATGCTGTCATCAATAAACAAGTAGAGAAATATGCTGTCTTCAATAAACAAGTAGAGAAATATGCTGTCTTCAATAAACAAGTAAAGAAATATGCTGTCTTCAATAAACAAGTAGAGAAATATGTTGTCTTCAAAAACCAAGTAAAGAAATATACTGTCTTCAATAACCAAGTAAAGAAATATACTGTCTTCAAAAAACAAGTAAAGAAATATACTGTCTTCAATAACCAAGTAAAGAAATATGCTGCCCTCAATAACCAAGTAAAGAAATATGCTGCCCACAATAACCAAGTAAAGAAATATGCTGTCTTCAATAAACAAGTAGAGAAATATGCTGTCTTCAAAAACCAAGTAAAGAAATATACTGTCTTCAATAACCAAGTAAAGAAATATGCTGCCCTCAATAACCAAGTAAAGAAATATGCGGCTTTCAATAACCAAGTAAAGAAACATGCGGCCTTCAATAATCAAGTAAAGAAATATGCTGACTTCAATAACCAAGTAAAGAATTATGCTCTCTTCAATAACCAAGTAAAGAAATATGCTCTCTTCAAGAACCAAGTAAAGAAATATGCTCTCTTCAATAACCAAGTAAAGAAATATGCTCTCTTCAATAACCAAGGAAAGAAATATGCTCTCTTCAATAACCAAGTATAGAAATATGATGTCTTCAATAACCAAGTAAAGAAATATGATGTCTTCAATAACCAAGTAAAGAAATATAATGTCTTCAATAACCAAGTATAGAAATATGATGTTTTCAATAACCAAGTAAAGAAATATGATGTCTTCAATAAACAAGTAGAGAAATATGCTGTCATCAATAAACAAGTAGAGAAATATGCTGTCTTCAATAAACAAGTAGAGAAATATGCTGTCTTCAATAAACAAGTAAAGAAATATGCTGTCTTCAATAAACAAGTAGAGAAATATGTTGTCTTCAAAAACCAAGTAAAGAAATATACTGTCTTCAATAACCAAGTAAAGAAATATACTGTCTTCAAAAAACAAGTAAAGAAATATACTGTCTTCAATAACCAAGTAAAGAAATATGCTGCCCTCAATAACCAAGTAAAGAAATATGCTGCCCTCAATAACCAAGTAAAGAAATATGCTGTCTTCAATAAACAAGTAGAGAAATATGCTGTCTTCAAAAACCAAGTAAAGAAATATACTGTCTTCAATAACCAAGTAAAGAAATATGCTGCCCTCAATAACCAAGTAAAGAAATATGCGGCTTTCAATAACCAAGTAAAGAAACATGCGGCCTTCAATAATCAAGTAAAGAAATATGCTGACTTCAATAACCAAGTAAAGAATTATGCTCTCTTCAATAACCAAGTAAAGAAATATGCTCTCTTCAAGAACCAAGTAAAGAAATATGCTCTGTTCAATAACCAAGTAAAGAAATATGCTCTCTTCAATAACCAAGTAAAGAAATATGCTCTCTTCAATAACTAAGTAAAGAAATATGCTCTCTTCAATAACCAAGTAAAGAAATATGCTCTCTTCAATAACCAAGTAAAGAAATATGCTCTCTTCAATAACCAAGTAAAGAAATATGCTCTCTTCAATAACCAAGTAAAGAAACACGCGGCCTTCAATAACCAAGTAAAGAAATATGCTGTCTTTAATAACCAAGTAAAGAAATATGATGTCTTCAATAACCAAGTAAAGAAATATGATGTCTTCAATAACCAAGAAAAGAAATATGATGTCTTCAATAACCAAGTATAGAAATATGATGTCTTCAATAACCAAGTAAAGAAATATGATGTCTTCAATAACCAAGTATAGAAATATGATGTCTTCAATAACCAAGTAAAGAAATATGATGTCTTTAATAACCAAGTAAAGAAATATGATGTCTTCAATAACCAAGTATAGAAATATGATGTCTTCAATAACGAAGTAAAGAAATATGATGTCTTCAATAACCAAGTAAAGAAATATGCTGTCTTCAATAACCAAGTATAGAAATATGATGTCTTCAATAACCAAGTAAAGAAATATGATGTCTTCAATAACCAAGTAAAGAAATATGATGTCTTCAATAACCAAGTATAGAAATATGATGTCTTCAATAACCAATTAAAGAAATATGATGTCTTCAATAACCAAGTAAAGAAATATGATGTCTTCAATAACCAAGTAAAGAAACATGCGGCCTTCAATAACCAAGTAAAGAAATATGCTGTCTTCAATAACCAAGTAAAGAAATATGATGTCTTCAATAACCAAGTAAAGAAATATGATGTCTTCAATAACCAAGTATAGAAATATGATGTCTTCAATAACCATGTAAAAAAAATATGATGTCTTCAATAACCAAGTAAAGAAATATGCTACCTTCAATAACCAAGTAAAGAAACATGCGGCCTTCAATAACCAATTAAAGAAATATGCTGTCTTCAATAACCAAGTAAAGAAATATAATGTCTTCAATAACCAAGTAAAGAAATATGATGTCTTCAATAACCAAGTAAAGAAATATGATGTCTTCAATAACTAAGTAAAGAAATATGATGTCTTCAATAACCAAGTAAAGAAATATGATCCTTCAATAACCAAGTAAAGAAACATGCGGCCTTCAATAACCAAGTAAAGAAATATGATGTCTTCAATAACCAAGTAAAGAAACATGCGGCCTTCAATAACCAAGTAAAGAAATATGCGGCCTTCAAAAACCAAGTAAAGAAATTTGCAACCTTCAATAACCAAGTAAAGAAATATGCGGCCTTAAATAATCAAGTAAAGAAACATGCGGCCTTCAATAACCAAGTAAAGAAATATGCTGTCTTTAATAACCAAGTAAAGAAATTTGCAGCCTTCAATAACCAAGTAAAGAAACATGCGGCCTTCAATAACCAAGTAAAGAAATATGCTGCCTTCAATAACCAAGTAAAGAAACATGCGGCCTTCAATAACCAAGTCAAGAAATATACTGCCTTCAATAACGAAGTAAAGAAATATGCTGCCTTCAATAACCAAGTAAAGAAACATGCGGCCTTCAATAACCAAGTAAAGAAATATGCTGCCTTCAATAACCAAGTAAAGAAATATGCTACCTTCAATAACCAAGTAAAGAATCATGCGGCCTTCAATAACCAAGTAAAGAAATATGCTGCCTTAAATAAACAAGTAAAGAAATATGATGTCCTCAATAACCAAGTAAAGAAATATGCGGCCTTAAATAACCAAGTAAAGAAATATGATGTCCTCAATAACCAAGTAAAGAAATATGCGGCCTTCAATAACCATGTAAAGAAATATGCTGCCTTCAATAACCAAGAAAAGAAATATGCTGCCTTCAATAACCAAGTAAAGAAATATGCGGCCTTAAATAACCAAGTAAAGAAATATGCTGTCTTCAATAACCAAGTAAAGAAATATACTGTCTTCAATAAACAAGTAAAGAAATATGCTGTCTTCAATAACCAAGTAAAGAAATATACTGTCGTCAATAACCAAGTAAAGAAATATACTGTCTTCAATAACCAAGTAAAGAAATATACTGTCTTCAATAAACAAGTAAAGAAATATACTGTCTTCAATAACCAAGTAAAGAAATATGCTGTCTTCAATAAACAAGTAAAGAAATATACTGTCTTCAATAACCAAGTAAAGAAATATGCGGCCTTAAATAACCGAGTAAAGAAATATGCTGCCTTCAATAACCAAGTAAAGAAATATACTGTCTTCAATAAACACGTAAAGAAATATGCTATGTTTATGATCGTAGTTTTAGTCTTTTTAATATTCATATCTCGTCCATATTTTTTGCTTGTTATGTTTATTACATTAAGCAATTGTTGTAGGTCTTTAGGATTTTCTGCTAGTAGAACAGTATCATCAGCATATCTTAGGTTATTGATTATCTTTCCATTAATGTTTAGGCCTGGCATCTCTGAGATGTTTTTATAGATTTGCTCAGTGTATAGATTGAACCAGCCACCTCGTCCGGTAGGGAGGTCATGTGCTACAGGTGATACCCGATCGTCATCAAGCAACTGTATGGAAGATCAAAAATAAAGAGACACTAGCAATAGGAACTTGGAACATTAGATCAGCATTCCAGGTTGGAAAACTAGAAAACATCAACCAAGAAATGAAGAGAATGAAATTGAACATCTTGGGACTATGTGAAATGAGATGGACAAGAGCAGGATTATTACAACGCGACAGTGGAAATGTAATTTACTCTTGTGGAACCACATACGAAAGAGGAGAAGGCATCCTGTTAGATAGAGAAAGAAGCAAAACAGTGAAAGGATTTTCACCAGTATCAGACAGAATTCTGCTATTAAAATTGAGAGGCAGACCAATGGATAACTACATAATTCAAGTTTATGCACCAACAAGTAATAGCGAAGAAGACATTGACACTTTTCACGAGGAGCTAGAGGCAGCCATGGAACAGTGTAAATCCCAAGAAATAACTGTTATATTAGGGGATTTCAATGCAAAGGTAGGAACAGCTAAAGTGCAAAATGTGACTGGGTGGCATGGCGTTGGAGAGACGAATGACAGAGGGGATAGATTGATAGATTGGGCAAAGACACATGAAATGATTATAGGTAACACCTAGTTCAAAAAACACCCTAGGCGACTATGGACATGGCAAAGCCCAGACAAAAAAGTACACAATCAAATTGATTTTATACTGGTACAGAGAAGATTCAGGAATTGGCTAACATCTGTTAAAATAAGGACAGGAGCAGATTGCAATAGTGACCATGTACCAGTAGTTGGAAAGATAAGAATACAACTGCGGAAGGCACAGAAATCACAAAGAAATATAAAATTAGAACTAGATATGCTAAGAGTAGATAAACAGATGAGTGATAAGTACAGCACGATAGTACAAAATAGATATAATGCTATTGAGAAAATACAGGACATCCAGGAGCAGTGGGAAATGCTCAAACAATCGATTCAACAAACATCAAAAGAAGTAATACCAGTGACTAAAAGCATCAACAAAAAGAAATGGATGACAGAAGAAATATTACAACTAATGGACGAAAGAAGAAAACATAAGCAAGAAGAACGGACATACAAAATATTGCACAAAGAGATCCAAAACAAGTGCAATGAAGCAAAGGAAGGATGGTTAAAACAGACATGTGAAGAAATGAAAAAAACAACAAAAGAAAGACCCAAAATTTATGCACAATCAGTTAAATGAATTAACAGGAAGAAAGGAAGTCAAAGTTTCAGGATGTGTGAAAGCAAAGGAAGGAAATATAATAATGGGACAGGAGAAGACAATAGAAAAATAGACAGAATATATCAGTCAACTCTATGATGATGAAAGACCAGAATTAAACAATTCAAATGAAGACACAGGACCACCAATAATGCAGAGTGAAGTGGAGAACGCAATTCAACACATGAAAAGAGGCAAAGCTCCAGGTCCTGACAATATAACAATCGAAGAGAAATGCATTAGGAGAGCTGGGAGTACAAGTCATAAAAAATTACTCAATTACATATATCACACTGGCCACATACCCGAAAATCTACTAAAATCTATCTTTGTAGCCATACCGAAGAAGTCGGGCGCCACTGATTGTGAAGACCATCGCACTATTAGTCTCATGTGCCATATGACTAAAATATTACTAAGAATAATCATGAGACGTGTAAGGAACAAAATAAAACCAGAAATAAGTGAGGAACGATGTGGATTTGTGGAAGGAAAGGGCACCAATAATGCAATATACATCTTAAGAATATTGGTAGAAAGAACGATAGAGATGAAGAAAGATCTATATATGTGCTTTATAGACTACACGCAAGCATTTGACAAAGTAAAGCATGTGGAAATAATCAATATGCTGGAGAAATTAAGCATTGATGGCAAGGATCTGCGAATCACAATAAAACATGTACTAGCAACAAACAGCAGCTATACGAATTAACAACCAAGCAGGACAATTCCAATATATAAAACAAGGAGTCAGACAAGTCTGTGTTCTGTCGCCGGATTTGTTTTCACTTTACAGCGAATATATTATGAGATCAATAGTAGACAAAAAAGGAATTGAAGTCAACGGTCACAACATAAATAATTTGCGATATGCGGATGGCACAGTCTTAATAGCAGAGACAGAGAATGAACTACAAGAAATGACAGACATAATAGTAGAAGAAAGCAACAAGAAATATCTCAGTCTGAATAGTAAGAAAACAGAAGTAATGGTTATATCTAAGAAACAATCACCACCATCATGCAGCATAAAACTAAACGAGACAAATCTGAAACAAGAACAACGTTTCAAATACTTGGGCACAATAATAACATCAGATGGGAGATGCACCACAGAAATAAAAAGCAGAATAGCTCAGGCCAAAATAGCATTTCAGAAAATTAAAAAATATCTTATGCAACAAATCTGTGTCGTTAAAAATAAAAAAGAGAGAGTTCATCGGTGCTATATAGAACCAATATTCTGACCTATGGAAGCGAATCATGGACAGTAGACAAACAAATGAAAAGACGATTAGAGGCCACATATATGGGATTTCTCAGAAGAATGTTGAAAGTTCCCTGGACAGCTAAAAAGACCAATAAGGAAGTTCTCAAAGAGGCCAACACAAAAAGGGAACTCTTAAAAAACATCAGAAAGAAGCAATCAACATTTTTCTGGCACATCATGAGAAGAGGAAAGTTGGAATACTTCGTTACAACTGGCAAAATAAAAGGAAAGAGAGATCGGGGGAAAATACAGAGAGAGAAAATACTAGATAGCTTGGTGTCATGGCATGAAAAACAGCCAACAACAGAACTGATACGATGCACTGTAGATAGAAGATTGTGGAGGGACATGATCACCTACGCCAACCGGTATGGCACATGATGCTGATAGATTGAACAAGCTTAGTGATAGGATGCATCCTTGTCTTACTCCTCTTTTTATATCAATGGGCGTAGAGTTCTCCTTGTTATATTTTATTATTGCTGTTTGCTCCCAGTACAAATTACATATTAGTCGTATGTCTGTGTCGTCTAGATTTATATCCTTTAGGCAATCTATAAGTTGGTTATGGTGTATTCTATCGAAAGCTTTGGTGTAGTCTATGAAGCAGGCATATATTGGTTTGTTTACTTCTATGTACTTTTCAATTAATGCTCTCATGCTAAATATGGCTACTTTTGTGCCACTGTTTTTCCTGAATCCAAATTGTTGCTCATCTAATTCAGTATTGATTTTATTCTGAATCCTTCCCTGTATAACTTTCAGTAAATTTTTTTTTACCTGGCTCATTAGGCTTATTGTTCTAAAGTCACTGCATTCAACTGCACCATTCTTTTTAGGCAATGGAATGAAAGTTGATGTTTTTAGTTCGTTTGGTATTTTTCTGTATGGTATATGTCATTGCTAATGAGATACGCAAAATGTGCAAAAAGGCAAAAGAAGACTGGCTCAGCCAAAAATGTATAGAAATAGAAACTATGGAAAGCAAACAAGACCTAAGAGGAATGCACACAGAAATAAAGAGAATGACTAATAAAAATAAAAAAAGCCACAGAAGGTGGATGCATTGCAGACAAAAAAGGAAAAATGCTAACAGACAATAAGGATATCATAGATAGATGGCAGGAATATATAACAGAACTATTTCATGATCAAAGGGACAAGAAACCAGTTATAAAATGTACATCAGGCTATAAAATCTTAAAATCTGAGGTGGAAAAAGCTATAAAAACAATGAAAAGGGGAAAAGCAGCAGGACCTGAAAGCATACAGATAGAGATGATACAGGCACTTGAAGATTTTGGCATTGAAGTGATTACAGACATATGCAACGACATATACCACACAGGATACATACCAAATGAACTAAAAACATCAACTTTCATTGCATTGCCTAAAAAGAATGGTGCAGTTGAATGCAGTGACTTTAGAACAATACGCCTAATGAGCCATGTTACAAAAATCTTGCTAAAAGTTATACAAGGAAGGATTCAGAATAAAATCAATACTGAATTAGATGAGCAGCAATTTGGATTTAGGAAAAATAGCGGGACAAAAGAAGCCATATTCTGCATGAGAACATTAATCGAAAAATACACAGAAGTAAACAAACCAATATATGCCTGCTTCATAGACTACACCAGAGCTTTTGATAGAGTACACCACAAACAACTTATAGAATGCCTAAAAGAGATACATCTAGATGACATGGATATACGACTAATATGCAATCTATACTGGGAGCAAACAGCAATAATAAAATATAACAAAGAGTTCTCTACACCCATTGATATAAAAAGAGGAGTAAGACAAGGATGCATCCTATCACCAAGCTTGTTCAATCTATACACTGAGCAAATCTTTAAAAACATCATAGAGATGCCAGGCCTACAAATTAATGGAAAGATAATCAATAACCTAAGATATGCTGACGATACTGTACTACTAGCAGAAAATCCTAAAGACCTACAACAATTACTTAATGAAATAAACACGACAAGCAAAAAATATGGACTAGATATGAATATCAAAAAGACTAAAACTATGATCATAAACAAAGAAAATACTCAAAACCCACAAGTGGATGTCAAAATTGAAGGAATAGACCTTGAGACAGTTCAGAACTATAACTACCTTGGACATACTATAACCAGTGATGGAAAATGTACAACTGAAATAAACAAAAGAATAGGAATGGCAAAAAGTAATTTTAATGTCATGAAAAACATACTAACATCAAAACAAATAACACCAGAGCTAAAACTAAGAATAGCAAAATGTTACATCTTCTCAATATTCCTATATGGTGCTGAAACATGGACATTAGACAAGAAAACAGAACAGAGAATTGAAGCCTTTGAAATGTGGATATATAGAAGAATAGGTAGAATTGGATGGAAGGAAAAGAAAACAAACGACAAAGTCTTAAAACAACTAAAAATGAAAAGAGAACTTCTGAACACAATTAGAACAAGACAAATGCGATTCTTAGGCCATGTTAAAAGACACAACAGCCTACTGAAAGTGATCCTGGAGGGGAAAATACAAGGTAAAAGAGGCAGAGGCAGACCAAGATTAACATGGACGAGTAACATCAAAAGATGGACAAATCAACCGATGACAACCTGCACCATCAAAGCAAGAGATAGAGCAAAATGGCGCTCTATGGTAGCCAACCTTCGTTGCGGAGACGGCACTCAATGATGATGATGATATGTCATTGCATATGTCTGTGATCACTTCGATGACAAAATCTTCTAAAGCCTGTATCATCTCTATCTGTATATTGTCAGGTCATGTTGCCTTTCCCTTTTTCATTGTTTTTATAGCTTTTTCTACCTCAGATTTTAGGATTTTATAGTTGTGTGTACATTTTATGTCTGGCTTTGTTTGTCCCTTTCGTCATGAAATAATTCTGTTATATATTCTTGCCATTTATCTACAGCGATAGCTCAGTGGTTAGTAAACTGGACTACAAAGGACAAGGGGTAGGGTTCGATCCCAACCGACGGCTTCCGGGTTCACCCAGCCTTTAATGGGTACCGGATTTTTTTTTGGGGGTGGAAGTGAAGCGGCACGGGTGTAATACCGACCACATAACCCTAAAAATCATGTGCCGAAGGTCTGAAAAATGTATGGTCACTAACACCATATTCCCTATACGCCACTTGGCGTGAAGGGGTACCTTACTTATTTATCTATTATATCTTTGTTGTCTGTTAGCATTCTTACCTCTTTGTTTGCAATACATCCTTTTCCTGCAGCTTTTTTGTCTTTATTATTCATTCTCTTTATTTCTGTGTGCATCTCTCTTACGTTTTGTTTACTTTCCATTGTTTCAACTTCTAGACATCTTTATTTGAGCCAGTCTTCTTTTGCACTTTTTGCACATTCTCCGTATGTCATTGTCAATATCCTTGTATCTGGCAGTGTTTTTCGCTTGTCTTTTTCTTCCATTTTTTCTAAGATTTAGTCAGTTATCCATTTAAAGAAATATGCTGTCTTCAATAACCAAGTAAAGTAACATGCGGCCTTCAATAACCATGTAAAGAAATATGCTGTCTTCAATAAACAAGTAAAGTAATATGCTGTCTTCAATAAACAAGTAAAGTAACATGCGGCCTTCAATAACCATGTAAAGAAATATGCTGTCTTCAATAACCATGTAAAGAAATATGCTGTCTTCAATAAACAAGTAAAGTAACATGCGGCCTTCAATAACCATGTAAAGAAATATGCTGTCTTCAATAACCATGTAAAGAAATATGCTGTCTTCAATAACCAAGTAAAGTAACATGCGGCCTTCAATAACCATGTAAAGAAATATGCTGTCTTCAATAACCATGTAAAGAAATATATGCTGTCTTCAATAAACAAGTAAAGTAACATGCGGCCTTAAATAATAAAGTAAAGAAATATGCTGTCTTCAATAACCAAGTAAACAAATATGCTGTCTTCAATAATAAAGTAAAGAATTATGCTGTGTTCAATAATAAAGTAAAGAAATATTTTGCCTTCAACAACCAATTAAAGAAATTTGCTGTCTTTGATAGCCAAGTAAAGAAATTTGCTGTCTTTGATAACCAAGTAAAGAAATATGCTGCCCTCAATAACCAAGTAAAGAAATTTGCTTGTCTTTGATAACAAAGAAAAGAAATGGGCTGTCTTCAAAATCAAAGTAAAGAAATTTGCTGTCTTTGATAACCAAGTAAAGAAATATGCTGCCCTCAATAACCAAGTAAAGAAATTTGCTTGTCTTTGATAACAAAGAAAAGAAATATGCTGTCTTCAAAATCCAAGTAAAGAAATGTGCTGTCTTCGATAACCATATTATTAATGGCGCATAGATCTACATATTTCTCTCCGCTGTCGTTCTATTCTCCAGTTAAACGACATTCTGTAATGTCCTCATAGCTAACGTTTTCGTTCCTAATCTTGACACTGAAATCAACCATGAAAATATGGATCACATTCACAGAACATTTATTAAAGTTTGCCAACTCAACATTTGTTGCCTCACCTCTTTGCTATTTCTGACACTTGGTAAGAGTTATTTCTTTCCTCTCGTTTCTCAATTATTCTTTTATTGCGTTTGGACCCGTCTCTGTATGCTCTATAGGGTCAAGGCAAAGAAATGCAATCAAAATGAGAAGCTGCATTGAAGCTAAGAGTGTGGAGAAATGAATAAAAAATATACAGAAAAAAAACAAAAACACAGATAAAAACTGTATGGTAAAGCTTCATGTATCAAGCAAGGAACACAAACCAGAACGACGTTTTGGCGCAATAGGCCTTCAACATGAACAAACATACAACACACGAACATTATTAATTAATTAATTATATTTATTATAATTTATTTATTGTTATTTCATGTACATATTTGTATTTGTGTTGTATGTTTGTTCCTGTTGAAGGCCTATTGCGCCGAATCGTCGTTCTGGATTGTGTTGTGTCATCATCATCCAGTGCCATCTCCGCAACGAAGGTTGGCTACCATGGAGCGCCATACCCATCTGTCTCTTGCTTTGATGGTGCAGGTTGTCATAGGCTGACTTCTCCATCTTTTGATGTTTCTCGTCCATGTTAGTCTTGGTCCCCTCCAAGATTACTTTTAGTAGGCTGTTATGTCTTTTAACATGCCCCAAAATCGCATTTGTCTGGTTTAAATTGTATTATTAGTTCTCTTTTAATTTTTAGTTGTTTTAAGACTTCATCGTTTGTTTTCTTTTCTTTCCACCTAATACAACCTATTCTTCTATATATCCACATTTTAAAGTCTTCAATTTTCTGTTCCATTTTCTTGTCTAATATCCATGTTTTTGCACCATATAGGAATGTTGAGAAGATATAACATTGTATAAATATATATATATATATATATATATATATATATATATATTCATTTCTCTTCAGTGTGATTAGCAAGATCGACATGGGCTTTCCATGAAGGAGAGTAGTAACAGTATCAGTGAAGGTCAAGACTGATTAAAATCTGCTTCATTATTGTGCAAGGACATTCGGGTGTAAGAGGAAATGAATGAGCAGACAGACTCACTGGTTTCGCTGTTGTTGAGATTGCACGAGCAATGGTCCGTGCTGACATTTTCCATTCTCTTACAGAGACAGAATGTGTAAGTGATTCGAGCAACGAATATAAAATCAACGAATTTGAACAGACTGAAAGAACACCACGTCAAAAGGTGTGTGGTACACAGGAGCGTTACGTAGGGAGAAAATGAAGACTGGCAAATCAAAATATAACTTGGGTTGTCAGTCGCTAAATGTAGAGGCGTATATTAAGGTGGGGACACGAGTACTTATATAGTTATACGATGTGCAGGGAGGATGATCTGTCGACTAACTTAACTAACAAACTAACTAACTAACTAACTAACTAACTAACTAACTAACTAACTAACTAACTAACTAACTAACTAACTAACTAACTAACTAACTAACTAACTAACTAATTAACTAACTAACTAACTAACTAACTAGTAATAATCTAACTAACTAGCTAGCTAGCTAACTATCTAACTAACTAACTAACTAACTAGTAATAATCTAACTAACTAGCTAGCTAGCTAACTAACTAACTAACTAACTAGTAATAATCTAACTAACTAGCTAGCTAGCTAACTAACTAACTAACTAACTAACTAGTAAAAATCTAACTAACTAGCTAGCTAGCTAACTAACTAACTAACTAGTAATAATCTAACTAACTAGCTAGCTAGCTAACTAACTAACTAAACTAACTAACTAGCTAGCTAGCTAACTAACTAACTAAACTAACTAACTAGCTAGCTAGCTAATTAACTAACTAACTAACTAACTAAACTAACTAACTAACTAACCAACTAGTAATAATCGAACTAACTAACTAGCTAGCTAGTTAACTAACTAGCTAACTAACTAACTAAAATAACTAACTAACTGACTGACTGACTAACTAACAAACTGACTGAATGATTAACTAACTAACTACCTGACTAACCGACTAACTGACTAACTAATTAGCTCTCTGAATGACAAACTAACTAACTGACTAACTGACTGACTGACTGAATGTCTAACTGACTAACTGCCTGATTGACTGAATGACTAACTAACTATCTAACTAACTAACTAACTAACTAACTAACTAACTAACTAACTAACTAACTAACTAACTAACTAACTAACTAACTAACTAACTAACTAACTAACTAACTAACTAATTAACTAACTAACTAATTAACTAACTGACTAACTGACTAACACACTAACTAACATGCTAGATATCTAAATCACTAACTAATTAATGAAATAATTATTTAAATATCTAACTAATTAACTAGCTGACTGACTATCCAAATAAACTATTAAAATAAACAAATAATTAACTAAATAATAAACTAACTAGGTTCTAACTAATTGATCGACTGACTAACGAAATAACAAATCAACTAACTAATAACAGACGAACTATATAACTAATTCACTAGCTATCCGACTAATTAACCAGCCAACAGACTGCCTTATTAACTAACTAACTAACTAAAGACTAATTAACTAGCTAACAGACTTACTTATTAACTAACGCACTAATTCACTAACAGACTGACTCGTTTACTAACTCACTAATTCAGTAACAGACTGACTCATTAACTAATTCACTAACAGACTAATTAACTAGCTAACAGACCGACTCATTACCTAACTCACTAATTAATTAACTGGCTGACTCATTAATGAACTCACAAATTAACTAAGTAACTAACCAACTTACTCACTAACCGACTAACTATTTATTCTTAGACCAACACAAAACAACATTTGTTTTCTCTCGTATTATTGACAGCATTAATGCCACTACTTGTGGTGGTGCATTTCTTCCCCTATTTCTGTGACAATCGCATCTCTCTTCTGCTCACCCTAAGCAGTCTTTGCTTGTGTTTGCCCGATGACTAAAGGAGTATTCCTCTTCATCATCCGCCCTTAAAAGGACGTTATGTGGGCGTGTCTTAGGCAGGAAGTCCTGACTATGCCCAAGCGGCTTTGCTATCTCCAACTAAAGCCAGTTTAGACATTTGTCATTATATGTTGATGATGATGATCTTGAACGCTTGATGTTGTTTTTGCATCTAGGCTTTTTTTGAAAGTTTGGTTGCTAATCTTTATCCAGTACTTTTTCTTTTACATCCAGACTTGTGTTGACCCTATAGAAATAACTGCTGGTGTCAAGAAAAAATATAATAATAATTATCGTAAATACATCTATCAATATAATAATAATTACCGTAAATACATCTATCAATATAATAATAATTATCATAAATACATCTTTCAATATAATAATAATTATCGTAAATACATCTTTCAATATAATAATAATTACCGTAAATACATCTATCAATATAATAATAATTATCGTAAATACATCTTTCAATATAATAATAATTATCGTAAATACATTTCTCAATATAATAATAATTATCGTAAATACATCTTTCAATATAAAAATAATTATCGTAAATTCATTTATCAATATAATAATAATTACCGTAAACTCATAAAGTGAGCCGTGACTTTACTCTTAGACCTTTCACATGAACTGTGACCTTTACTCTTAGACCTTTCACATGAACTGTGACCTTTACTCTTAGACATATAACGTGGGCTGTAACATTTATACCTACACCTATGATGTGAATTATGATCTTTTACCTTTAGACTTTTTTTTTCGTTCGTCAGCTTTTATCTCTGACGAAATCCCTAGAGACTAGGAACTGAATGTTGCGTGGTAATCCGTTTTTCCCTGACAGCCGTGTGCACAGGTGTCCCTCGCCGCACAGGCAGATAACTCCGTCTTCGGAGGTACTCATAATTTTTCCGTCGATGAGTAATTGACGTTTCATGCTGGACCTCGCTGCTGAGACCAGGGGTGGTTGCCGCAGAGAGAAATCATAAATAAAAATCCCAACTGGTGCAGTCGGGATTTGAACCCACAACCTCATAGGAAAGTTTGAATACTTCGTTACAACTGGCAAAATAAAAGGAAAGAGAGATCGGGGGAAAATACAGAGAGAGAAAATACTAGATAGCTTGGTGTCATGGCATGAAAAACAGTCAACAACAGAACTGATACGATGCACTGTAGATAGAAGATTGTGGAGGGACATGATCACCTACGCCAACCGGTATGGCACATGATGCTGATAGATTGAACAAGCTTAGTGATAGGATGCATCCTTGTCTTACTCCTCTTTTTATATCAATGGGCGTAGAGTTCTCCTTGTTATATTTTATTATTGCTGTTTGCTCCCAGTACAAATTACATATTAGTCGTATGTCTGTGTCGTCTAGATTTATATCCTTTAGGCAATCTATAAGTTGGTTATGGTGTATTCTATCGAAAGCTTTGGTGTAGTCTATGAAGCAGGCATATATTGGTTTGTTTACTTCTATGTACTTTTCAATTAATGCTCTCATGCTAAATATGGCTACTTTTGTGCCACTGTTTTTCCTGAATCCAAATTGTTGCTCATCTAATTCAGTATTGATTTTATTCTGAATCCTTCCCTGTATAACTTTCAGTAAATTTTTTTTTACCTGGCTCATTAGGCTTATTGTTCTAAAGTCACTGCATTCAACTGCACCATTCTTTTTAGGCAATGGAATGAAAGTTGATGTTTTTAGTTCGTTTGGTATTTTTCTGTATGGTATATGTCATTGCTAATGAGATACGCAAAATGTGCAAAAAGGCAAAAGAAGACTGGCTCAGCCAAAAATGTATAGAAATAGAAACTATGGAAAGCAAACAAGACCTAAGAGGATGCACACAGAAATAAAGAGAATGACTAATAAAAATAAAAAAGCCACAGAAGGTGGATGCATTGCAGACAAAAAAGGAAAAATGCTAACAGACAATAAGGATATCATAGATAGATGGCAGGAATATATAACAGAACTATTTCATGATCAAAGGGACAAGAAACCAGTTATAAAATGTACATCAGGCTATAAAATCTTAAAATCTGAGGTGGAAAAAGCTATAAAAACAATGAAAAGGGGAAAAGCAGCAGGACCTGAAAGCATACAGATAGAGATGATACAGGCACTTGAAGATTTTGGCATTGAAGTGATTACAGACATATGCAACGACATATACCACACAGGATACATACCAAATGAACTAAAAACATCAACTTTCATTGCATTGCCTAAAAAGAATGGCGCAGTTGAATGCAGTGACTTTAGAACAATAAGCCTAATGAGCCATGTTACAAAAATCTTGCTAAAAGTTATACAAGGAAGGATTCAGAATAAAATCAATACTGAATTAGATGAGCAGCAATTTGGATTTAGTAGGAAAAATAGCGGGACAAAAGAAGCCATATTCTGCATGAGAACATTAATCGAAAAATACACAGAAGTAAACAAACCAATATATGCCTGCTTCATAGACTACACCAAAGCTTTTGATAGAGTACACCACAAACAACTTATAGAATGCCTAAAAGAGATACATCTAGATGACATGGATATACGACTAATATGCAATCTATACTGGGAGCAAACAGCAATAATAAAATATAACAAAGAGTTCTCTACACCCATTGATATAAAAAGAGGAGTAAGACAAGGATGCATCCTATCACCAAGCTTGTTCAATCTATACACTGAGCAAATCTTTAAAAACATCATAGAGATGCCAGGCCTACAAATTAATGGAAAGATAATCAATAACCTAAGATATGCTGACGATACTGTACTACTAGCAGAAAATCCTAAAGACCTACAACAATTACTTAATGAAATAAACACGACAAGCAAAAAATATGGACTAGATATGAATATCAAAAAGACTAAAACTATGATCATAAACAAAGAAAATACTCAAAACCCACAAGTGGATGTCAAAATTGAAGGAATAGACCTTGAGACAGTTCAGAACTATAACTACCTTGGACATACTATAACCAGTGATGGAAAATGTACAACTGAAATAAACAAAAGAATAGGAATGGCAAAAAGTAATTTTAATGTCATGAAAAACATACTAACATCAAAACAAATAACACCAGAGCTAAAACTAAGAATAGCAAAATGTTACATCTTCTCAATATTCCTATATGGTGCTGAAACATGGACATTAGACAAGAAAACAGAACAGAGAATTGAAGCCTTTGAAATGTGGATATATAGAAGAATAGGTAGAATTGGATGGAAGGAAAAGAAAACAAACGACAAAGTCTTAAAACAACTAAAAATGAAAAGAGAACTTCTGAACACAATTAGAACAAGACAAATGCGATTCTTAGGCCATGTTAAAAGACACAACAGCCTACTGAAAGTGATCCTGGAGGGGAAAATACAAGGTAAAAGAGGCAGAGGCAGACCAAGATTAACATGGACGAGTAACATCAAAAGATGGACAAATCAACCGATGACAACCTGCACCATCAAAGCAAGAGATAGAGCAAAATGGCGCTCTATGGTAGCCAACCTTCGTTGCGGAGACGGCACTCAATGATGATGATGATATGTCATTGCATATGTCTGTGATCACTTCGATGACAAAATCTTCTAAAGCCTGTATCATCTCTATCTGTATATTGTCAGGTCATGTTGCCTTTCCCTTTTTCATTGTTTTTATAGCTTTTTCTACCTCAGATTTCAGGATTTTATAGTTGTGTGTACATTTTATGTCTGGCTTTGTTTGTCCCTTTCGTCATGAAATAATTCTGTTATATATTCTTGCCATTTATCTACAGCGATAGCTCAGTGGTTAGTAAACTGGACTACAAAGGACAAGGGGTAGGGTTCGATCCCAACCGACGGCTTCCGGGTTCACCCAGCCTTTAATGGGTACCGGATTTTTTTTTTGGGGGGTGGAAGTGAAGCGGCACGGTGTAATACCGACCACATAACCCTAAAAATCATGTGCCGAAGGTCTGAAAAATGTATGGTCACTAACACCATATTCCCTATACGCCACTTGGCGTGAAGGGGGTACCTTACTTATTTATCTATTATATCTTTGTTGTCTGTTAGCATTCTTACCTCTTTGTTTGCAATACATCCTTTTCCTGCAGCTTTTTTGTCTTTATTATTCATTCTCTTTATTTCTGTGTGCATCTCTCTTACGTTTTGTTTACTTTCCATTGTTTCAACTTCTAGACATCTTTATTTGAGCCAGTCTTCTTTTGCACTTTTTGCACATTCTCCGTATGTCATTGTCAATATCCTTGTATCTGGCAGTGTTTTTCGCTTGTCTTTTTCTTCCATTTTTTCTAAGATTTAGTCAGTTATCCATTTAAAGAAATATGCTGTCTTCAATAACCAAGTAAAGTAACATGCGGCCTTCAATAACCATGTAAAGAAATATGCTGTCTTCAATAAACAAGTAAAGTAATATGCTGTCTTCAATAAACAAGTAAAGTAACATGCGGCCTTCAATAACCATGTAAAGAAATATGCTGTCTTCAATAACCATGTAAAGAAATATGCTGTCTTCAATAAACAAGTAAAGTAACATGCGGCCTTCAATAACCATGTAAAGAAATATGCTGTCTTCAAT
This sequence comes from Megaustenia siamemsis, assembly GCA_032433765.1. Lineage (NCBI taxonomy): Eukaryota > Metazoa > Mollusca > Gastropoda > Stylommatophora > Ariophantidae > Megaustenia > Megaustenia siamemsis. The sequence goes on from JAVIAB010000073.1 coordinate 7,386,923, forward strand.
AACCATGTAAAGAAATATGCTGTCTTCAATAACCAAGTAAAGTAACATGCGGCCTTCAATAACCATGTAAAGAAATATGCTGTCTTCAATAACCATGTAAAGAAATATATGCTGTCTTCAATAAACAAGTAAAGTAACATGCGGCCTTAAATAATAAAGTAAAGAAATATGCTGTCTTCAATAACCAAGTAAACAAATATGCTGTCTTCAATAATAAAGTAAAGAATTATGCTGTGTTCAATAATAAAGTAAAGAAATATTTTGCCTTCAACAACCAATTAAAGAAATTTGCTGTCTTTGATAGCCAAGTAAAGAAATTTGCTGTCTTTGATAACCAAGTAAAGAAATATGCTGCCCTCAATAACCAAGTAAAGAAATTTGCTTGTCTTTGATAACAAAGAAAAGAAATGGGCTGTCTTCAAAATCAAAGTAAAGAAATTTGCTGTCTTTGATAACCAAGTAAAGAAATATGCTGCCCTCAATAACCAAGTAAAGAAATTTGCTTGTCTTTGATAACAAAGAAAAGAAATATGCTGTCTTCAAAATCCAAGTAAAGAATTTTGCTGTCTTCGATAACCATATTATTAATGGCGCATAGATCTACATATTTCTCTCCGCTGTCGTTCTATTCTCCAGTTAAACGACATTCTGTAATGTCCTCATAGCTAACGTTTTCGTTCCTAATCTTGACACTGAAATCAACCATGAAAATATGGATCACATTCACAGAACATTTATTAAAGTTTGCCAACTCAACATTTGTTGCCTCACCTCTTTGCTATTTCTGACACTTGGTAAGAGTTATTTCTTTCCTCTCGTTTCTCAATTATTCTTTTATTGCGTTTGGACCCGTCTCTGTATGCTCTATAGGGTCAAGGCAAAGAAATGCAATCAAAATGAGAAGCTGCATTGAAGCTAAGAGTGTGGAGAAATGAATAAAAAATATACAGAAAAAAAACAAAAACACAGATAAAAACTGTATGGTAAAGCTTCATGTATCAAGCAAGGAACACAAACCAGAACGACGTTTTGGCGCAATAGGCCTTCAACATGAACAAACATATAACACACGAACATTATTAATTAATTAATTATATTTATTATAATTTATTTATTGTTATTTCATGTACATATTTGTATTTGTGTTGTATGTTTGTTCCTGTTGAAGGCCTATTGCGCCGAATCGTCGTTCTGGTTTGTGTTGTGTCATCATCATCCAGTGCCATCTCCGCAACGAAGGTTGGCTACCATGGAGCGCCATACCCCTCTGTCTCTTGCTTTGATGGTGCAGGTTGTCATAGGCTGACTTCTCCATCTTTTGATGTTTCTCGTCCATGTTAGTCTTGGTCCCCTCCAAGATTACTTTTAGTAGGCTGTTATGTCTTTTAACATGCCCCAAAATCGCATTTGTCTGGTTTAAATTGTATTATTAGTTCTCTTTTAATTTTTAGTTGTTTTAAGACTTCATCGTTTGTTTTCTTTTCTTTCCACCTAATACAACCTATTCTTCTATATATCCACATTTTAAAGTCTTCAATTTTCTGTTCCATTTTCTTGTCTAATATCCATGTTTTTGCACCATATCGGAATGTTGAGAAGATATAAAATTGTATAAATATATATATATATATTTTCATTTCTCTTCAGTGTGATTAGCAAGATCGACATGGGCTTTCCATGAAGGAGAGTAGTAACAGTATCAGTGAAGGTCAAGACTGATTAAAACTGCTTCATTATTGTGCAAGGAGATTCGGGTGTAAGAGAAAATGAATGAGCAGACAGACTCACTGGTTTCGCTGTTGTTGAGATTGCACGAGCAATGGTCCGTGCTGACACATTCTCTTACAGAGACAGAATGTGTAAGTGATTCGAGCAACGAATATAAAATCAACGAATTTGAACAGACTGAAAGAACACCACGTCAAAAGGTGTGTGGTACACAGGAGCGTTACGTAGGGAGAAAATGAAGACTGGCAAATCAAAATATAACTTGGGTTGTCAGTCGCTAAATGTAGAGGCGTATGGTAAGGTGGGGACACGAGTACTTATATAGTTATACGATGTGCAGGGATGATGATCTGTCGACTAACTAAATTAACTAACTAACTAACTAACTAACTAACTAACTAGTAATAATCTAACTAACTAACTAACTAGCTAGCTAGCTAACTAAATAACTAACTAACTAAAATAACTAACTAACTGACTGACTGACTATCTAACGAACTGACTAACTGACTGATTAACTAACTACATGACTAATCAACTAACTGACTAACTAATTAGCTCTCTGAATGACAAACTAACTAACTGACTGACTAATTAACTAACTGACTGACTGAATGACTAACTGACTAACTGGTTGACTGATTGAATGACTAACTAACTAACTAACTAACTAACTAACTAGCTAACTAACTAACTAACTAACTGACTGACTAACTGACTAACGCACTTACTAACATACTAGATATCTAAATCCCTAACTAATTACTTAACTAATTATTTAAATATCTAACTACTTAACTAGCTGACTGACTATCCAAATAAACTATTAAAAAAACAAATAATTAACTAAATAATAAACTAACTAGGTTCCAACAAATTGATCGACTAACTAACGAAATAACAAATCAACTAACTAATAACAGACGAACCAGGTAACTAACTAATTCACTAGCTATCCGACTAATTAACCAGCCAACAGACTGCCTCATTAATTAACTAACTAGACGACTCATTAACTAGCTAACAGACTAACTCACTAATTCACTAACAGACTGACTCGTTTACTAACTCACTAATTCACTAACAGACTGACTCATTAACTAATTCACTAACAGACTAATTAACTAGCTAACAGACCGACTCATTACCTAACTCACTAATTAATTAACTAACTGGCTGACTCATTAACGAACTCACAAATTAACTAAGTAACTAACCAACTTACTCACTAACCGACTATTTAGACAAACTTAGACCAACACAAAACAACATGTGTTTTCTCTCGTATTATTGACAGCATTAATGCCACTATTTGTGGTGGTGCATTTCTCCCCTTTTTCTGTGACAATTGCATCTCTCTTCTGCTCACCCTAAGCAGTCTTTGCTTGCGTTCGCCCGATGACTAAAGGAGCATTCCTCTTCATCATCCGCCCTTAAAAGGACGTTATGTGTGCGTCTCTTAGGCAGGCAGTCCTGACTATGACCAAGCGACTTTGCTATCTCCAACTAAAGCCAGTTTAGACATTTGTCATTATATGTTGATGATGATGATCTTGAACGCTTGATGTTGTTTTTGCATCTAGGCTTTTTTGAAAGTTTGGTGGCTGATCTTTATCCAGTACTTTTTCTTTTACATCCAGACTTGTGTTGACCCTATAGAAATAACAACTGCTGGTGTCTAGAAAAAATATAGCTATCAATATAATAAAAATTACCGTAAATACATCTATCAATATAATAATAATTACCGTAAATACATCTATCAATATAATAATAATTATCGTAAATACATCTTTCAATATAATAATAATTATCGTAAATACATCTTTCAATATAATAATAATTATCGTAAATACATCTTTCAATATAATAATAATTATCGTAAATACATCTTTCAATATAATAATAATTATCGTAAATACATTTCTCAATATAATAATAATTATCGTAAATACATCTTTCAATATAAAAATAATTATCGTAACTTCATTTATCAATATAATAATAATTACCGTAAATCCACCTATCAATATAATAATAATTACCGTAAACCCATAAAGTGAGCCGTGACTTTACTCTTAGACCTTTCACATGAACTTTGACCTTTACTCTTAGACCTTTCACATTAACTGTGACCTTTAATCTTAGACCTTCCACATGAACTGCGACCTTTACTCTTAGACCTTTCACATGAACTGTGACCTTTACTCTATAACGTGGGCTGTAACATTTATACCTACACCTATGATGTGAATTATGATCTTTAACCTTTAGACGTTTTTTTTTCCGTTCGCCAGCTTTTACCTCTGACGAAATCCCTAGAGACTAGGAACTGAATTTTGCGTGGTAAACCGTTTTTCCCTGACAGCCGTGTGCACAGGTGTCCCAGGCAGATAACTCCGTCTTCGGAGGTACTCATAATTTTTCCGTCGATGAGTAATTGACTTTTCAATAACGCTGCTGAGACCAGGGGTGGTTGCCGCAGAGAGAAATCATAAATAAAAATCCCAACTGGTGCAGCCGGGATTTGAACCCAGAACCTCTCTGTCTCGAAGCCGGCGTCTTGCCTCGAGACCAATCAGTTCCCCCCCCCACCCCCCTTCCTTTTCCCCCCTTTTAGACTTATGACATGTACTATGACCTTCACACTTACACTTATGACGTGTACTATGACCTTCACACTTACACTTATGGCGTGTACTATGACCTTCACACTTACACTTATGGCGTGTACTATGACTTTCACACTTACACTTATGACGTGTACTATGACCTTCACACTTACACTTATGGCGTGTACTATGACTTTCACACTTACACTTATGACGTGTACTATGACCTTCTCACTTACACTTATGACGTGTACTATGACCTTCACACTTACACTTATGACGTGAACTGTCACGTTTATTACTTGAACTATGACATGAACTGTTGCCTTTATCGTCACCTCCCTTGGCCACAATCGTAGTTTGACGTAATCACTCGCTCTGGAAATGTTGAACAATTGTCTTTAAGCATCAGCGTAAACTCCTTTTTGACCTCTTTTGCGTCTGTAGTTGACTCATTTCAATGAGGGAGCATAAGGGCCCGCAACCTGCGACCTGTGGTTGCAATATCAGGGCCGGCACACTATCAGCTGGTCAAAACCTAGCAGTTCTACCTCCTCGTGGTATCCCCCCACTAACAGCCTGCGCCTAAATATGATTAAAAAGAAGCTAAGATCATCGTGCTAACTGTAGGGATGGCTGCTAGAGAATCAAGTATTGCAGTACCTCTGGGCTGGGTTACTAGTTTCGGGGTTAAGGCAAAGAAATGCAAATGAATGCATAAAAATGCGAAGCTGCAGTAAAGCTGAATTCGAGGAAAAATTGAAAAAAAATAAAAAATGGTATGTTAGAAGCTTTACGTGATTAATAGACGACACAGATTCGAACGACGTTTCGGCTCAATAGGCCTTCAGCAGGAACAAACAAACAACATACACACACAGATATGTGAATAAATAAAACTAATCCTACATAGCTAACTAGTAATGAAACATCAAAAACAAAAATAATCGAAATATGTTGACTTCCCTGTGTGTCGTGGACAGTGGTCAGGCTATGAAAGGAATTGCTCACGGGTGTAGCTGTAATTTATACCCTGTGGTCAGAGGTGAAGGGTTCTAAAAATACACGAGTGGGGGGGAACGCTATCTAGGTACGTCGACTACAGAGGCACAGGCAATATCTGAAAGTATCTAAGGGCCCATAAATACATGTATACACACACACAGATGCGTGTATACATATGTACACGTGCAAGAAGAAGTGCACATACTAATACATATCAACATACACATACATATACACACACATACATGTGTATGCATACAAGCAAGAGCACATATACATGCATGTATATGCGTATACACATATATACCAATACCCGTGCCTATGGACACATACATGCATGTGCACGTCCATACGGGGACAATCGTATGTGTGGAAGGGTTCAAACCGGGGTCAGTGTGCAAACTCGAAGGAGAAAGAATAGAACAGTGGAATGACAGGTATTCAAAAGGCGGAAAGAGTGAGATGTATGAGGGTGTGGTGCAATAAAAACATATGAGGGCTAAGTAGCGCAGAAGAAAGGTATATAGGAGAACACCGAAGTGCCTCAACGGGGACCAGTGGAGAAGAACTAAGAATAGCGTGGCATAGTAGATAGACTAAAGAGCCACCACATGGGTGGTAGAGAGGGCTATGCAAGAGGGAAGGAGCAGCCGAAAGGAAACTATGTGTATGAGTGTGATACATTCATGCCTCGTGGGGTCAGCGAACCATACTGGACTATGAGGCGATTTTCCAAAGTATAGCGGCTGCGGTCGCCAGAGTGACAGAGGACAATACCAGTGACACGGATGTCGTCTTTGCCCTTATGATCTGGGGAGTTGAAATGGGAAGACACTGGAGTGCCAGTATTCTGTTGGACATCACGTAGATGTTCACAAAATCTATCCGCTAATCTTCTACCAGAATCGCCTATATAGGTCATGTGGCATCGTTGGCATATAATGGCATAAATGATGTTGCGGGACACACATGTGAAGCCATGCTTGATCTCGAACCGTCCATTGGGGAATAAGACCGAGTCAGTAGGGAGCACATAGGCACAGGTGATACAGTTACGACCACAAGGGGCCGTACCGAAGTGTTGAGGGTAGGAGCGAGGGAGACGGCTCCTAACCAGAATGTCTCCCAAATTCCTGTCGCGCTTGAAGGCGATCATCGGGGGATCACTAAAAAGTAGACGGGTAGTGGGATCAGAGAGGAGAATGGAACGGTAGCGGTTGAGTATCCTCACAGCTGCTAAGTTGTGAGGATGATATGTGAGGGTGAGTATAGTTCTCTCAGAAGGGGGGCGGTTGGAAGGGGTGAGTGCCTCGGGACGAGAGATAAGGAAGACCCGCTTGAGGGCAGACTGGAGGATCGAGTCTGGATAAAGCCGGCGCAGCATTGCCTATGTTAGACGAACTCCAACTTCTCTAGTAAGAGCCGGGAATGTCAAGAAAGCCATTACGAGCCGCCACATCAATGAGGAAAAGGGCGCCTTGCCCGCATCAACTCGTACTTGATAATTAATTTTAATATGAATTTCTAATTGTTCATATCGTTAATGTGTTCCTTTGAATTGTTTACTCTAGTAGATACAAATACAAGTTTACAAATACAACAACCGTGTATTGACACTGATATGAAATGTGTTAGACGAATGACAGGAAACAGTCTGAGAGATAAGATCAGAAGTGAAGACCTGAGAAAAAAGCTAGGAATAACCCCCGTCATAGAATATATAAGGAAACAACAGATAAAATGATTTGGCCACGTGACAAGGCAGAAAGATCAAAACACAACACAACGAGCCTTCAGCAAACGTGAAAAGACCAGACCCAAGGGTCGACCACGAAAAAGATGGATTGATAGAATATTAGAAGCACTAGGAAACATAACAGCAGCAGAGGCGAACAGAAGAGCAAAAGACCGCAAATTATATCTCCCCTCGACGCTGAAAGACAGATGAGGAAGGAAAGAAGAAAGAAGTGTATTGATTCCCACGGCAACATCAGAGATTAATTTACCAGGCTCCGTTAAGGGGTTTGGAATTAGAAGACACTGTTTGCTCGAAGGTCGTTAGGCAGGTCGGGTGGTTTTCCCAACTAGGCTACCGAGGCCCCACAAAACAATCAACATTTGTAGGGCACATCATGGGAAGATGAAAGTTGGAATATTTAGTAAGTAAAGGAAGTAAAGAGCCCTGTCACGCCAAGTGGCGTATAGGGAATATGGTGTTAGAGACCATAATTTGTTTACACCTTCGGCATACGATTTTGGTGTAATGTGGTCGGTATTACGCCCATGCCGCTTTACTTTCTCAGAAAAAATCTGGTACGCATTTGAGCCTGGGTGAGCCCGGAAGCCGTCGGTCAGGATATAACCCAGCCTTTTGTCCTTTGTAGTCCAGTTCACTAACCACTGAACTATGGCGGCTCTCATAATACTTGGTTACAGCTGGAAAAATAAAGGGAAAGAAATATTGCGGACGACAAATAGAGTAGATGGCACGGAAAACAGTTAACTACTGAATTGATACGATGTAATTTGGTTAGAAAATTATGGAAGAACATGATCATCATCGCCAACCGGTATGATACATGATGATGATGATTTATTTTGCCTATATCCCACGAAAGAAGAAGGGAATCAAAGTAAATAAATGTTAAATCACTACTACTTTGGGACATTCACTGCAGCTTAGAATACACCCAAACCAAACCGAATGGTATGTTACAATATTCTGCTTTATTCAACATACTCAAAATATTTTTGATTACTGCCCTTTAGTGGTTTCTTCATTACGAAGAATATCGTCACCAAATATTCCCTTTATAACTACCACCGACTAATAATCATAATACAATGTGAATAATATAACATACTAAGTATAACTATTGTAGAGTATATCCATTCAAGATGCTAAGTTATTGATGGATGCGCCCGTCGTAGATGTGAAAACAATATGAGAGCCCTAGAGGCCTATATTTAAAAAAACAGTTTTGTGTTTATTGGAAAATTGATTTAAAATAAAACAAATTACAAACAAAATGTAAAAAGACATTTACAGTTGATACGGACTCAATGTGTTGTGAATGTATCAGTTTATTTCTGACTGCTTAATAAATGTCGTGAAAGAAATACATGCGTCACAGGCGCAGTCTGTTGTAAAAGTAACACCGTCATAGACTTTCTGTTGTAAAAGTTTTATATCATTTCTTGTTGCTAGTATATGTTGTTAAAGTATGAGATCATTTCTTGTTGCTAGTATATGTTGTTAAAGTATGAGATCATTTCTTGTTGCTAGTATATGTTGTTAAAGTATGAGATCATTTCTTGTTGCTAGTATATGTTGTTAAAGTATGAGATCATTTCTTGTTGGTAATATATGTTGTTAAAGTATGAGATCATTTCTTGTTGGTAATATATGTTGTTAAAGTATGAGATCATTTCTTGTTGGTAATATATGTTGTTAAAGTATGAGATCATTTCTTGTTGGTAATATATGTTGTTAAAGTATGAGATCATTTCTTGTTGCTAGTATATGTTGTTAAAGTATGAGATCATTTCTTGTTGGTAATATATGTTGTTAAAGTATGAGATCATTTCTTGTTGCTCGTATATATTGTTAAAGTATGAGATCATTTCTTGTTGCTAGTATATGTTGTTAAAGTATGAGATCATTTCTTGTTGCTAGTATATGTTGTTAAAGTATGAGATCATTTCTTGTTGGTAATACATGTTGTTAAAGTATGAGATCATTTCTTGTTGCTAGTATATGTTGTTAAAGTATGAGATCATTTCTTGTTGCTAGTATATATTGTTAAAGTATGAGATCATTTCTTGGTGGTAATATATGTTGTTAAAGTATGAAATCATTTCTTGTTGGTAATATATGTTGTTAAAGTATGAGATCATTTCTTGTTGCTAGTATATGTTGTTAAAGTATGAGATCATTTCTTGTTGCTAATATATGTTATGAAAGTAATACCCTCACAAGTTCAGCTTTTTGTGAAGATGTTAATTCATTTCGGTGTTGCTACCTTCCGTGTTGCTACCTTCCGGTGTTGCTACCTTCCGGTGTTGCTACCTTCCGGTGTTGCTACCTTCCAGTGTTGCTACCTTCCCACAATTCGACCCATGAGCACATATTTGCAAACTTCACATACCGACTAGAACGTGATAGGGATGTTGAAACAATTACTGATAATTAAATAAGAAACTGAACATCGCTGAGAGCTGATATGGGAAGATCGAGTCTAGATCACTGCTGTGGTATTTCTATGATATAATCAAGTTGACGGAAATAAAACGTGTAGAAATATGAATACGTGGTAGGTGAGACCCATAGCAATTACCGCTGAGTAGTGAAGTGTTATTGACTTTATTGTATTAAGTCTCAGCTTCATTACGTGGCATGGACATATCCCTTCCTTCCTGTCTTTCCTAGAGATTAACTCTGGTACCCTAATGGAGGGTCATCGCAAAAAATGTACATAAATGCGGAGCTGCAGTGAAGCAAATAGTGAGCAGTATCTTATCTTGTACGTGTGTTGAATGTTTGTTCCTGTTGAAGGCCTATTGCACTGAAACGTCGTTCTGGTTTGTGTTGTCCACTTGTTACGTGAAGCTTTAACCATACTGTTTTTTTCCTTTTTTTCTAGTTTAGTTTAGCTGCTCAATACCATTGTGTTTATTTTCTTTCTGTATTTCTGTGTTGTTGTTTATTGTTTAAGATGAAGATCTACTGAGCCGGAACGTCATTCTGCCTTTGTATTGTTCCTCACTGACGTAAAGCTGTAACCATACCACTTTTTCCTTTTTTTTTTTTTTTTTTTTACAGCAGCTACGCATTTGTATGCATATACTTCAGACATACAGACAGACAAATGGTCTACCAGAAGCAAAAAGACAAACAGAAAGGTATTATGCATGAAAGTAAAAAGTTACATCAACCCTTACGTCAAAGATGGTAACTGTGTGCCGACCTACCGCAGAAGTATGGTAGTGGTTACCATAGAGACGCAAACACGTTCTCCTTATCTGTTCTTCGAGTGGTCCGTTTTCTTTTCTAGCCGTTGTCAGAACTAACTCTGTTCGTAAATAGACCTGTCACGAAGACCTGCCATTCATAGCTCGCAGACAATCAAACAGGTCCAACTCTTCGGGTACAACACTGTTCTCAAGGGGAACTAGTAGAGTTTTGGCGTGTTGTAAATTGTCCGAGATACAGGGATCTTCAAACCATCAAAACATGGGGTACAATGCTGCGATTTTTAAATATACTTTGACCCATTGTGAAATATATAGTAGCACCGTGTAGTAACTGGCAACAGCCATTGACATGCGACGGCAAGATTTTAGACTTGATCCAAATAGTCTTTCTGACCCGAAAAACACGGTAATATGATTCTCTTTATACAGAACTTCGCAGAAGGAGGCAATCTGATCATCAGAACTGGACCCGCCGAGCAAGTGTTTTAGTCCTTAAGCTTCTTGACACTTTAATGGAAGTGGGCATCGCCTGGGTCATGACTTCCAGGCGTCAACCTCCTGCTGCATTGACTCTCAAGCCTACACTATATTGAGTTTTAGCGGGTCATCATCATTGCACTCTCAACATGTCCATAAGTGCTCAGATCCCATCCTCATCAAGTCTCACAGTGTCCAGCGACTGATGACTCCAGTTCTGTCAAATAACTACACTACTCAACGCGACACTTCTGTTCGAATACAGTATTTGCTATCTTTGGCATACTTACTTGTCTTATCTTTAACCCACCACATTAATGTCCTCTTCAATCGTATAAAGTGGCTACTGACTGGAACGTTCTTTTATAGGCTCGGTAACAAGTTGGAGTGGGTCAGAAATTGATAACCGGTGATATAGATAGGTCGGGCTGGGAAGTTATTGTACACAAACACAAGAAAAAAACTTGTAACACCTGAAGAATTTGCGTCTAGAAAATGTGGTGTTACTGTTCAGAGTTGAAACATTTGGACTAGACTTTAGATAACATGATCAGCAATACGTCAGAACCACATTTCTTTCTCAGAAAAATAAAAACCCAATACTCATTGAGGCTGAATAAGCGTAGAAGGCGTCGAGTGGGATCGAACCCTAATGTTGTCCGGAATAATAGAACAAAGAAGTATGTGTTAGCACTCGGAAAAATTGACAGACAAACAACAACAGAAAAAAACAAAGAAAAATATATGGTCCGAAGCGGGATTGAACCCGTACTCCCTGGCACCGCGCCTTGCCACGAGAAGCCGAACGCTTGGCACACTGCCACGCAGCTAACTAAAAAATTAGCTATTGTAGCAGTGTCTTACACGAAGGCGTTCTCAATGACTATAGCATAGGGTAACGATCACAGACAGGTAATAAATTGTATATTTGTACTTTCCTATTAATGCAAGTATCTCCCAGTAGGGCTGAATACTTGTGTTGCAGTCTGTCAATTTTTCCGAGTGCTAACACATACTTCTTTGTTCTATTATTACCTATTATCGCCTCGGAAGTTCCCTATATAATAATATTTATTTATTATTATTTGTATCCAGTATATAACCACTGGAAACTAGTATTTGTTCTGTTTCGTCCAATAAATGTTTGTTGATGATGAGCATTGGTCTTGTGTCACACATTGATGATGAGCATTGATCTTGTATCACACATTGATGATGAGCATTGATATTGTGTCACACATTGATGATGAGCATTGATCTTGTGTCACACATTGATGATGAGCATTGCATTGATCTTGTGTCACACATTGATGATGATGATTGAGTATTGGTCTTGTGTCACACATTGACGATGAGTGTTGGTCTTGTGTCACACATTGATGATGAGCATTGGTCTTGTGTCACACATTGATGATGAGCATTGATCTTGTGTCACACATTGATGAGCATTGGTCTTGTGTCACACATTGACGATGATGATGTTGGTCTTGTGTCACACATTGATGATGAGATGATCTTGTGTCACACATTGATGATGAGCATTGTGTATCACACATTGATGATGAGCATTGATCTTGTATCTTGTGTCACACATTGATGATGAGCATTGGTCTTGTGTCACACATTACATGATGATGAGCATTGGTCTTGTGTCACACATTACATTGATGGTGAGCATTGGTCTTGTGTCACACATTGATGATGAGCATTGATCTTGTGTCACACATTGATGATGAGCATTGGTCTTGTGTCACACATTGATGATGAGCATTGATCTTGTGTCACACATTGATGATGAGCATTGATCTTGTGTCACACATTAATGATGAGCATTGGTCTTATGTCACACATTAATGATGAGCATTGATCTTGTGTCACACATTAATGATGAGCATTGATCTTGTGTCACACATTAATGATGAGCATTGGTCTTGTGTCACACATTAATGATGAGCATTGATCTTGTGTCACACTTCAATGATGAGCATTGGTCTTGTGTCACACATTAATGATGAGCATTGGTCTTATAGGACTTGATTTTTTCATATTTACATTTTTTTCCCGCTGGGCATGTTCTTATTCCCACAAAGAGGGGGACTGGTTGGTCTCGAGTCAAGACGCTGGTCTCGAGACAGAAAGGTTGTGGTTTCAAATCCCGGCTACACCGGTTGGGATTTTTATTTATGATTTCTGTCTGCGGCAACTACCCCTGTTCACAGCAGCGAGGCCCGGCTTGAAACGTCTATTACTCATCGACGGAAAAAAATATGAGTACCTCCGAAGACGGAGTTATCTGCCTGTGCGGCGAGGGACCCATGTACACACGGGTGCCAGAGAAATGCGGATTAACCCGCAAATTCAGTTCCTTGTCTCTAGGGACCTCGTCAGAGGTGTTGCTGGCTAACGCAAAAGAAAAAAAATCTCTCAAAGAATCGTATTTTCATTATGACGCAAGCGGTGACAGTGATGTTACTCTGCCATGCTGAATGATCCTGCGTTAGAAGGAACATAAAGTGGTGACATTCTTCAATAAAACACGGACACCGTCACATCGTCTTCAGGGATTTAATCTCACCACTGCTCAGGCAGGCTGGTTAAAGACAACGATACAACTATTTCAGGTTACTTTGATGGTCATGTGCTCTAGCGCAGGATTCTCGTTGCAAGGCCATTACCGTACCCCTCGTAGAGACGCAATCCTTTGATAAAATAGACATGACCTACCAGATCTCCACAAACTATTCGCAACATATGACAACTTTCAATAACAAATACCCGTCTCTGTTTTGCCAAGCGGCTCCTCTAGTGGATTATATTGTCAATACTGAAACAAGTAAATGAATTTAAATAGCTGAGAACAAAGTTAACCTCATATGGTAGATGTATGTATATATGTATGTATGTAAGTAAGCATGTATGTATGTAAGCATGTATGTATGTATGTATGTATGTATGTATGTATGTATGTATGTGTGTATGTACATATGTATGTGTGTATGTATACAAATTCACCGAAGACTTCGTAGTGTTGCCATTTTACAAGATCTGGAGGCCTTGCTGATCACAGTGCCAATCAAAAGAAGATACGACAGACAGAAAAACAGTAGGAGAACAAGCAGATCAAATATGTAGTCACATCTCAAAGAGCAGCTCCTAATCGAGAAAATTGTGAGGACAATGCCGAGAGTGCCCTAACGACCATCAACTGCTCATGTTGGCGATGATCTCGATGATAATGATGATGTGCAAGACGATAATACAATAGATAGACAAAACGTGAAATCTATTGAATCATCTTGCTCGTGTTATTGTGTTGTCTTATCACACTGACGAATGCTTGTTACCGAAACGTTTATAAATATCTACTGTCTCCTTTTCAGCAAAACCTCTTGATACAATTCTATATTTATTTTTTTAATGTTTCAACCATCTTTACAACGATTTCGCGCATTATATATTTGTGATTACATTACTAGGAAAATAATTGTCGATCCAATGAATTAAATGTAAAGCTTAAATTATGTTTACAGCAGTCACTTGCGTATTTTAACGAAAGAAGAAGGAAAAAGTGTACATCAAGAAATATAAAATATGGATTAGATATGAATATAAAAAAGACTAAAACTATGATCAAAGAAACAAAGAAAATACTCAAAAACTCCAAGCGGACATCAAAGGTAAAGGAAAGACATAGAGACAGTTCAAAACTACAGTTATCTTGGATATGTTATAAACAGTGATGAAAATCTTCTTTCTTCTTCTTTCCTTCCTCATCTGCCTTTCAGTGTCGAGGGGAGATATAATGTGCGGTCTTTTTCTCTTCTGTTCGCCTCTGCTGCTGTTATGTTTCCTAGTGTTTCTAATATTCCATCGATCCATCTTTTTCGTGGTCGACCCTTGGGTCTTGTGTTCTCACAACGTTTGTTGAAGGCTCGTTGTGTTATGTTTTGATCTTTCTGCCTTGTCACGGGGCCAAACCATTTTATCTGTTCCCTTATATATTCTATGACGGGGGTTATTCCCAGCTTTTTTCTCAGTTCTTCATTTCTGATCTTATCTCTCAGACTGTTTCCTGTCATTCGTCTAACACATTTCATCTCTGTAGAGGTTATTTTTCTTATTGTTCTTGCATCTAGGGTCCAGGTCTGGCATTGGTAGCACAACGCTGGGGTGAAGATTGTATTGTATGGTGCTCGTTTTGTCCCCAGAGTTATTTCCTTGTTGGACAATAGTGGTAATAACTGTCCAATGATTTGACAAGCTTTGTTGCATCTTGATTCTATCTCTGCTGTTTGAGAATTATCGTTTGTCATTAGACTTCCTAGGTATTTGAATTCCTCTACTTGTTTTAGTTGTCTGCCTTCTATAGTTATGTTGATGTTCTGTTTATTTTTGGCGACATTCATGACTTCTGTTTTGTTGATGAATATCGCCAAAAATAAACAGAACGTCAACATAACTATAGAAGGTAGACAACTAAAACAATTAGACGAATTCAGTAAACCAGCGATCAACATACGACACTCATATTTGACATATAAACATAAGACACTAATATTTGACATATCAACATAAGACACTCATATTTGACATATAAACATAAGACACTAATATTTGACATATCAATATAAGACACTCATATTTGACATATAAACATAAGACACTAATATTTGACATATCAACATAAGACACTCATATTTGACATATAAACATAAGACACTAATATTTGACATATCAACATAAGACACTCATATTTGACATATCAACATCAGACACTCCTATTTGATATATCAACATAAGGCACTCATATTTGACATATCAACATACGACACTCATATTTGACATATCAACATCAGACACTCATATTTGACAAATCAACATAAGACACTCATATTTGACATATCAACATAAGACACTCTTGAAGTGAACACATTTCAAAGGCTTCAATCTTCTGTTCTGTTTTCTTGTGAAGTAATATTTCACACATTGAAGCTTCGTCTTCTACTTTCCTTCCTTCCTCATTTGCCTTTCAGCGTCGAGGGTAAATATATAACGCGGTCTTTTGCTCTTCTGTTCGCCTCTCCTGCTGCTATGTTTCTTAGTGTTCCTAATACTCCGTCGATCTATCTTTTTCGTGGTTGACTCTTAGGTCTACTTTACTCGCAACGTTTATTGAAGGTTCATTGTGTTATTTTTTTTATCTTTCTGTCTCGCAACTGGGCTAAGCCATTTTATATGTTGTTTCTTTATATATTCTATTGCATGGGGTTATTGCTAGCTTTTTTCTCAGTTATCAATTCTGATCTTATCTCTCGGGCTGTTTCCTGTCTTTCGCCTAACACACTTTATCTAGTAGAGGTTATTTTTGTTATTGTTCTTGCATCTAGGGTCCAGGTTTTGCATTGGTAGCACAGCGTTGAGATGAAGATTGTATTGTATAGTGCCCGTTTTGCTTCCAGAGTTATTTCCTTGTTGGACAATAGTGGTGATAGCTGTCCAATAATTTGCCAAGTTTTGTTTCATCTCGAGTCTATCTCTGTTGTTTGTGAATTGTCGTTTGTCACTAGACTATTTAGGTTTTTAAATTCCTCTACTTGTTTTGATTGTCTGCAGTTTATAGTTGTGTTGATGTTCTGTTTCTCTTTTGCGACATTCATGACTTCTGTTTTGCTGATGTTCATTTTCATGTTGTATTTTGTGCCAGACCTGTTGAATCTATTTAGCTGTTCATGTAGTTGTCACAGTATTAGTGCCCGATGTCTGCAATAGAAGCTCGTTGATCTCCTCTGTCTCTAATGGGTTGGGTAACGTGAATATATAGTCCATGTATGTAATAAGCAGAGAGGGGGGGGGGATAGTACGCACCCTTTCTTACACCTGATTTAACTTCGAAGTGGCCTACACTTTGAGTGATATTATTAAATTAATTCATACTTAAAAAAAAAAAAGACAAAATTATTTGCGGGGTATAAATGGACAGTGTTGATGGAGCTGCGACCTGACATTTTGCTGTCCACGTCATGTAAAGATAATTTAGGTTATGGAAAAACACAGGCATTGTTCTATCCCTGAAAGACGTTTGGATCGATAGGCTGCATTGAGAGAAGAAACAGATTGTATGGGCAACAGATTGTATCTTATTTTTCTTCTACCAAAGCTCGCGCCCCAGAAAGGACACTTGAGTCTCGCAATTTACACGACGAAAGAAAAGACATAATTCTTCGGGGCACAGCAAAATATATAACCAACTAAGGCAGACGGAGGCTGCACATCAACTATGACTGATGGACCTGCAAGTCAACTGTGACTCATGGAGGCGGCAAGTCAACTATGACTGATGGAGGCAACTTTTCAACTATGACTGACGGAGACCATTAGTCAACTAGGACTGACGAAGGCTGCTAGTCATCTAGGACTGACAGAGGTTACTAGTCAACTATGACTAACGGAGGCTGCTAGTCAACTAGGACTGACGGAGGCTACTAAACAACTATGACTGACGGAGGCTGCTAGTCAAAAAGGACTGACAGAGGCTGCTAGTGAACTATGACTGAGAGAGGCTGCTAGTCAACTATAACTGAAGGAAGCTACTAGTCAACTATGACTGACGGAGGCTACTAGTCAACTAGGACTGACGGAGGCTACTAGTCAACTATGAGTGACGGGGGCTACTAGTCAACTATGATTTACGGAGGCTGGTAGTCAACTAGGACTGACGGAGGCTACTAGTCAACTATGATGGACGGACGCTGGTAGTCAACAAGGACTGACGAAGGCTAATAGTCAAATATGATTGACGGAGGCTACAAGTGAAATATAATTGACGGAGGCTGGTAGTCAACTAGGACTGACGGAGGCTACTAGTCAACTAGGACTGACGGAGGCTACTAGTCAACTAGGACTGACGGAGGCTACTAGGAAACTATGACTTAATGAAGCTACTAGTCAACTATGACTGAAGGAAGCTACTAGTCAAATATGACTGAAGGAAGCTACTAGTCAACTATGAGTGACGGAGGCTACTAGTCAACTATGACCGACGGAAGTTACTAGTCAACTACGACTGAAGGAAGCTACTAGTCAACTACGACTGAAGGAAGCTACTAGTCAACTTTTATTGAAGGAAGCTACTAGTCAACTATGATTGACGGAAGCTGGTAGTCAACTATGACTGACGGAGGCTACTAGTCAACTATGACTGAAGGAAGCTACTAGTCAACTATGAGTGACGGAGGCTGGTAGTTAACTATGACTGACGGAGGCTAATAGTCAACTATGATTGACGGAGGCTGCTAGTCAACTATGACTGAAGGAGGTTACTAGTCAACTATGACTGACGGAGGCTACTAGTCAAATATGACTGAAGGTAACTAGTCAACTATGACAGTTAGAGACTACTAGTCAACTGCGGCTGACGGAGGATACTAGTCAACTATAACTGATGGAGACTACTAGTCAAAAATGACTGACGGAGGTTACTAGTAAACTATGACTGACGGAGGCTACTAGTCAAATATGACTGAAGGAAGATACTAGTCAATAATAACTGATGGAGACTACTAATCAACTATGACTGAAAGGGCTACCAGTCAACTATGACTGACGGAGGATACTAGTAAACTATGATTAAGTAGGAGGCTACCAGTCAACTAGGTTTGACGGAGGCTACTAGGCAATCAGAACGGACGGAGACTACTAGTCAACTATGACTGACGGAGGCTACTAGTCAACTAGGACTGACGTTGGCTACTAGTCAATTAGTACTATCGGAGACTACAAGGAAACTAGGACTGACAGAGGCTATTAGTCAACTAGTACTGACGGAGACTACAATGCAACTAGGACTGACGTTGGCTACTAGTCAACTAGTACTGACGGAGACTACAAGGCAACTAGGACTGACGTTGGCTACTAATCAACTAGCACTGACGGAGACTACAAGGCAACTAGGACTGACGATGGCTACTAGGCAACTAGCACTGACGGAGACTACAAGGCAACTAGGACTGACGATGGCTACTAGGCAACTAGGACTGACGATGGCTACTAGGCAACTAGGACTGACGATGGCTATCAGTCAACAAGGACTGACGGAGGCCACTAGGCAACTATGACTGACGGAAGCTATTCGTCAACTAGGACTGACGATGGCTACCAGTCAACTAGCACTGACGGAGGTTACTAGTCTACTAGGACTGACGGAGACTACTAGTCAACTATGACTGACGGAGGCTACTAGTCAACTAGGTCTGACGGAGACTACTAGTCAGCTATGACTGACGGAGGATACTAGTCAAATATGATTGACGGAGGCTACAAGTGAAATATAATTGACGGAGGCTGGTAGTCAACTAGGACTGACGGAGGCTACTAGTCAACTAGGACTGACGGAGGCTACTAGTCAACTAGGACTGACGGAGGCTACTTGGAAACTATGACTTAAGGAAGCTACTAGTCAACTATGACTGAAGGAAGCTACTAGTCAAATATGATTGAAGGAAGCTACTAGTCAACTATGAGTGACGGAGGCTACTAGTCAACTATGACCGACGGAAGTTACTAGTCAACTACGACTGATGGAAGCTACTAGTCAACTACGACTGAAGGAAGCTACTAGTCAACTATTATTGAAGGAAGCTACTAGTCAACTATGATTGACGGAAGCTGGTAGTCAACTATGACTGACGGAGGCTACTAGTCAACTATGACTGAAGGAAGCTACTAGTCAACTATGAGTGACGGAGGCTGGTAGTTAACTATGACTGACGGAGGCTAATAGTCAACTATGATTGACGGAGGCTGCTAGTCAACTATGACTGAAGGAGGTTACTAGTCAACTATGACTGACGGAGGCTACTAGTCAAATATGACTGAAGGTAACTAGTCACTATGACAGATAGAGACTACTAGTCAACTGCGGCTGACGGAGGCTACTAGTCAACTATAACTGATGGAGACTACTAGTCAAAATGACTGACGGAGGTTACTAGTAAACTATGACCGACGGAGGCTACTAGTCAAATATTACTGAAGGAAGATACTAGTCAATAATAACTGATGGAGACTACTAATCAACTATGACTGAAAGGGCTACCAGTCAACTATGACTGATGGAGGATACTAGTAAACTATGACTTAAGTAGGAGGCTACCAGTCAACTAGGTTTGACGGAGGTTACTAGGCAATCAGAACGGACGGAGACTACTAGTCAACTATGACTAACGGAGGCTACTAGTCAACTAGGACTGACGTTGGCTACTAGTCAATTAGTACTATCGGAGACTACAAGGAAACTAGGACTGACAGAGGCTATTAGTCAACTAGTACTGACGGAGACTACAATGCAACTAGGACTGACGTTGGCTACTAGTTAACTAGTACTGACGGAGACTACAAGGCAACTAGGACTGACGTTGGCTACTAGTCAACTAGTACTGACGGAGACTACAAGGCAACTAGGACTGACGTTGGCTACTAATCAACTAGCACTGACGGAGACTACAAGGCAACTAGGACTGACGATGGCTACTAGGCAACTAGGACTGACGATGGCTACTAGGCAACTAGGACTGACGATGGCTATCAGTCAACAAGGACTGACGGAGGCCACTAGGCAACTATGACTGACGGAAGCTATTCGTCAACTAGGACTGACGATGGCTACCAGTCAACTAGCACTGACGGAGGTTACTAGTCAACTAGGACTGACGGAGACTACTAGTCAACTATGACTGACGGAGGCTACTAGTCAACTAGGTCTGACGGAGACTACTAGTCAGCTATGACTGACGGAGGATACTAGTCAACTAGGGCTGACGGAGGCTACTAGGCAACTAGGACGGACAGAGACTACTATGGAACTAGGACTGACGGAGGCTACTATGGAACTAAGACTGACGGAGGCTACTATGGGACTAGGAATGACGGAGGCTACTTTGGAACTAGGACTGACGGAGGCTACTATGGAACTAGGACTGACGGAGGCTACTATGAACTATGACTGACGGAGGCTACTATGGAACTATGACAGACGGAGGCTGGTAGTCAAGTATGATTGACGGAGGCTGCTAGTCAACTATGACAGGCAGACGCTACTATTCAACTATGAGTGACGGAGGCTACTAGTCAACTAGGACTGACGGATACTACTAGTCAACTATGACTGATGGAGGCTACTAGTCAACTAGGACTGACTGAGACTACTAGTTAACTACGACTGACTGAGACTACTAGACTACTAGGACTGACGGAGGCTACTAGTCAACTAGGACTGACGTTGGCTACTAGTCAAATAGGACTGACGGAGGCTACAAGTCAACTAGTACTGACAGAGACTACTAGGTACTTGGACTGACGGAGGCTTCTATGCAACTAGGACTGATGGATGCTTCTATGCAACCAGGACTAACGGAGGCTACTAGACAACTTGGACTGACGGAGGCAACTAGGCAACTAGGACTGACGTTGGCTACTAGGCAACTTGTACTGACGTTGGCTACAAGTCAACAAGGACTGACAGAGGCTACTAAGCAAGAGGACTGACGGAGGCTATTAGACAACCAGGACTGACGTTGATTCGTAGGCAACTAGGACTGACGGAGGCTACTAGGCAACTAGGACTGACGGAGGCTACTATGCAACTAAGAATGTCGGAGGCTACTAGGCTAATAGGACTGACGGAGGCTACTAGTCTACTAGGACTGACGGAGGCTACCAGGCAACTTAGACTGACGGAGGCTATTAGGCAACTATGACTGACGGAGGCTACTAGGGAACTAGGACTGACGGAGGCTACTAGTCAATTAGGAATGATGGAGGCTACTACTTAACTAGGACTGATTTTGGCTACTAGTTAACTAAGACTGACGGAGGCTACTAGGCAATTAGGAATGATTAATGCTTCTAGGCAACTGGGCCTGAAGGTGGCTACTAGGCAGCTAGGACTGACGGAGTCTACTAGTCATCTAGGACTCATGGAGGCTACTAGTCAACAATGACTGACGGAGACTACTAGTCAACTAGGACTGACGAAGACTAGAAGTCAACTAGGACTGACGAAGACTAGAAGTCAACTAGGACTGACGAAGACTAGAAGTCAACTAGGACTGACGGAGACTAGAAGTCAACTATGACTGACGAGACTAGAAGTCAACTAGGACTGACGAAGACTAGAAGTCAACTAGGACTGACGGAGACTAGAAGTCAACTATGACTGACGAAGACTAGAAGTCAACTAGGACTGACGAAGACTAGAAGTCAACTATGACTGACGAAGACTAGAAGTCAACTATGACTGACGAAGACTAGAAGTCAACTATGACTGACGAAGACTAGAAGTCAACTATGACTGACGAAGACTAGAAGTCAACTATGACTGACGAAGACTAGAAGTCAACTATGACTGACGAAGACTAGAAGTCAACTATGACTGACGGAGGCTAGAAGTCAACTATGACTGACGGAGGCTAGAAGTCAACTAGGTCTGACGGAGGCTAGAAGTCAACTATGACTGACGGAGACTAGAAGTCAACTAGGACTGACGGAGGCTAGAAGTCAACTAGGTCTGACGGAGGCTAGAAGTCAACTATGACTGACGAAGACTAGAAGTCAACTAGGACTGACGGAGGCTAGAAGTCAACTATGACTGACGGAGACTAGAAGTCAACTAGGTCTGACGGAGGCTAGAAGTCAACTAGGTCTGACGGAGGCTAGAAGTCAACTAGGTCTGACGGAGGCTAGAAGTCAACTAGGTCTGACGGAGACTAGAAGTCAACTAGGTCTGACGGAGGCTAGAAGTCAACTAGGACTGACGGAGGCTAGAAGTCAACTAGGTCTGACGGAGACTAGAAGTCAACTAGGTCTGACGGAGACTAGAAGTCAACTAGGTCTGACGGAGGCTAGAAGTCAACTAGTTCTGACGGAGGCTAGAAGTCAACTAGGACTGACGAAGACTAGAAGTCAACTAGGTCTGACGAAGACTAGAAGTCAACTAGGACTGACGGAGACTAGAAGTCAACTAGGTCTGACGGAGGCTAGAAGTCAACTAGGTCTGACGGAGGCTAGAAGTCAACTAGGTCTGACGGAGGCTAGAAGTCAACTAGGACTGACGGAGGCTAGAAGTCAACTAGGTCTGACGGAGACTACAATGCAACTAGGACTGACGTTGGCTACTAGTTAACTAGTACTGACGGAGACTACAAGGCAACTAGGACTGACGTTGGCTACTAGTCAACTAGTACTGACGGAGACTACAAGGCAACTAGGACTGACGTTGGCTACTAATCAACTAGCACTGACGGAGACTACAAGGCAACTAGGACTGACGATGGCTACTAGGCAACTAGGACTGACGATGGCTACTAGGCAACTAGGACTGACGATTGCTATCAGTCAACAAGGACTGACGGAGGCCACTAGGCAACTATGACTGACGGAAGCTATTCGTCAACTAGGACTGACGATGGCTACCAGTCAACTAGCACTGACGGAGGTTACTAGTCAACTAGGACTGACGGAGACTACTAGTCAACTATGACTGACGGAGGCTACTAGTCAACTAGGTCTGACGGAGACTACTAGTCAGCTATGACTGACGGAGGATACTAGTCAACTAGGGCTGACGGAGGCTACTAGGCAACTAGGACGGACAGAGACTACTATGGAACTAGGACTGACGGAGGCTACTATGGAACTAAGACTGACGGAGGCTACTATGGGACTAGGAATGACGGAGGCTACTTTGGAACTAGGACTGACGGAGGCTACTATGGAACTAGGACTGACGGAGGCTACTATGGAACTATGACTGACGGAGGCTACTATGGAACTATGACAGACGGAGGCTGGTAGTCAAGTATGATTGACGGAGGCTGCTAGTCAACTATGACAGGCAGACGCTACTATTCAACTATGAGTGACGGAGGCTACTAGTCAACTAGGACTGACGGATACTACTAGTCAACTATGACTGATGGAGGCTACTAGTCAACTAGGACTGACTGAGACTACTAGTTAACTACGACTGACTGAGACTACTAGACTACTAGGACTGACGGAGGCTACTAGTCAACTAGGACTGACGTTGGCTACTAGTCAAATAGGACTGACGGAGGCTACAAGTCAACTAGTACTGACAGAGACTACTAGTACTTGGACTGACGGAGGCTTCTATGCAACTAGGACTGATGGATGCTTCTATGCAACCAGGACTAACGGAGGCTACTAGACAACTTGGACTGACGGAGGCAACTAGGCAACTAGGACTGACGTTGGCTACTAGGCAACTTGTACTGACGTTGGCTACAAGTCAACAAGGACTGACAGAGGCTACTAAGCAAAGAGGACTGACGGAGGCTATTAGACAACCAGGACTGACGTTGATTCGTAGGCAACTAGGACTGACGGAGGCTACTAGGCAACTAGGACTGACGGAGGCTACTATGCAACTAAGAATGTCGGAGGCTACTAGGCTAATAGGACTGACGGAGGCTACTAGTCTACTAGGACTGACGGAGGCTACCAGGCAACTTAGACTGACGGAGGCTATTAGGCAACTATGACTGACGGAGGCTACTAGGGAACTAGGACTGACGGAGGCTACTAGTCAATTAGGAATGATGGAGGCTACTACTTAACTAGGACTGATTTTGGCTACTAGTTAACTAAGACTGACGGAGGCTACTAGGCAATTAGGAATGATTAATGCTTCTAGGCAACTGGGCCTTAAGGTGGCTACTAGGCAGCTAGGACTGACGGAGTCTACTAGTCATCTAGGACTCATGGAGGCTACTAGTCAACAATGACTGACGGAGACTACTAGTCAACTAGGACTGACGAAGACTAGAAGTCAACTAGGACTGACGAAGACTAGAAGTCAACTAGGACTGACGAAGACTAGAAGTCAACTAGGACTGACGGAGACTAGAAGTCAACTATGACTGACGAAGACTAGAAGTCAACTAGGACTGACGAAGACTAGAAGTCAACTAGGACTGACGGAGACTAGAAGTCAACTATGACTGACGAAGACTAGAAGTCAACTAGGACTGACGAAGACTAGAAGTCAACTATGACTGACGAAGACTAGAAGTCAACTATGACTGACGAAGACTAGAAGTCAACTATGACTGACGAAGACTAGAAGTCAACTATGACTGACGAAGACTAGAAGTCAACTATGACTGACGAAGACTAGAAGTCAACTATGACTGACGAAGACTAGAAGTCAACTATGACTGACGGAGGCTAGAAGTCAACTATGACTGACGGAGGCTAGAAGTCAACTAGGTCTGACGGAGGCTAGAAGTCAACTATGACTGACGGAGACTAGAAGTCAACTAGGACTGACGGAGGCTAGAAGTCAACTAGGTCTGACGGAGGCTAGAAGTCAACTATGACTGACGAAGACTAGAAGTCAACTAGGACTGACGGAGGCTAGAAGTCAACTATGACTGACGGAGACTAGAAGTCAACTAGGTCTGACGGAGGCTAGAAGTCAACTAGGTCTGACGGAGGCTAGAAGTCAACTAGGTCTGACGGAGGCTAGAAGTCAACTAGGTCTGACGGAGACTAGAAGTCAACTAGGTCTGACGGAGGCTAGAAGTCAACTAGGACTGACGGAGGCTAGAAGTCAACTAGGTCTGACGGAGACTAGAAGTCAACTAGGTCTGACGGAGACTAGAAGTCAACTAGGTCTGACGGAGGCTAGAAGTCAACTAGTTCTGACGGAGGCTAGAAGTCAACTAGGACTGACGAAG